>JARFIW010001614.1:0-208484 GCA_036346225.1 Platerodrilus igneus | reverse complement strand
AAAGAAGAAGTGTTATTCCTGCAAGGTCACTAAGCATTGTAGTATATATATATATATATATATATATATATATATATACATGTAAATGTTAAAATTGATTAGATAATTCATTATAGCAAAAAGCAGCAATTTTTAATGCATTGCGAACCATTATTATAGAATTTAATTCGAATAAAGAACTTTAAGGATGTTTAGATGCAAAGTATCAAAAACCTTTCTAATCATTTGCAGATGTAAATATTTGTTAACGTGCAGTGGAAAAGCGAGCATCTCAAATTATAGAAGATTGGATGTATAGTAGTTAAAAGCTTTTCAGATTCTTTTAGCGTAAAAATCAATATTTTTAACGTCATAATCAAGAAAATTAAAATACTAATTATCATGAATTAAGAGATGTAATAAATGTAAATATCTTTAGCGTACATATTTAATCATAGTTTATAAAGTGTAAATATAATTGGTAAAACGTTAGCATTCATATAACTTTCAAAAGCTTAATAATAGCTAAAGAGGACAAGTAGCCGTTAGAATGTTTGTTAAACAGTGTGTAGGAGATATTTTCTTAGTATTGTTAATAAAAGGCGTGAAAGTGTTTTAAGAGAAACAAGCTTAACGGTTACCGGTTCTAGTAAATTCGAATAAAGAGGGGCAGACAAACAACACGTTCTTAGTATTTGTTTACGAGTTTGAAAGTCGTTTTGGTCAAGGATTTCTTAATATTGTTGTAAATAAATTCTACCATCGCCAGATTCTAGAGATTCAAGCAGAAAACGTGCACAAATAACCGTTGGAAAGAGGGAGTGTTAATAGCAGGCATAGAAACAAGACAGAGATATCATGTGTTAGGTGTTGGGTTGACTTGGGGAGAAAGCAGTAAGACAAAGAAAGTATAGATTTAATATCTATGAGGAGATGCCGCATGTGTCTATAAACATCATTTGAAGATTGTAATATTTTATTGGGCAATAAGGTAGATAGGATATATGTGTGAATGAGACTGGATTATTTGAATATTGCTTGTAGAGGGCTATTACGTCAAGGACAGGAGCAACTTGAAAATAAAGTAAGAAAGAGAAGATTGTGTGTGTTGGATCAAAGGAGGCAGTCAAAAAGATTTACAAGTACTAGCTGATTTATTCAAGATTAGAATGGACAATTTTGAATCTGCATTTGTGATTTGAATATTTACCTACCGCGTGAGGGTATCCAATTAACAATAAATAATAAATGGGAAGGACCTCTAACACTATAGTACCCTCACGTTTCGGGACTTTGCCTCGCAAGCTGCTGCAGTCGGTGAGAAGGGGAGGTTCATTAAACAACAACACACTAAGACAAAATTCCAATTGTTTTATTAAATGGGCTACTAACTAACTTAACCTAATTACATATGCATACAAAATTATACAGTAATTAAGATTATTTACAATAGGGCGCCACCATGGAAATTAAACGGCCCATGGACCGATCGCGGTAATAGCTCTCGTCGCACTTTGTTCGTGGCGATGAACCAAGATTGCAGGACAAAAAATACTTCACTTCACAGGGGCAAATCTTATAAAGTCTCCGGCTAGCACAAACACAACTTAACTAAACAATTCTAAAGTCCTTATTTTATGAATATTAACAACAGTTCTGGGTGCAAACACCCCAATACATATAATTAATTAACGCTATCGTAGTCTACTTAACTTGCATACTGAAACGACCTTCCTTTAATCACGGGGTCATCAATAACAGGAAAAACATGACCTTCACACGGGTCAAATAGTACAGTAACGGAATTCGTGGCTTCGTTATTACAAGCCTCGGACAACGTCGAAACACAATAAAATAAGAAACCCTTCAAAAGATGCGGTCTTTAACAATAACCTAACGGGATTAGATTACTGGAACGGGGCTTTAACCCGAAGTTGTATGTTATGAAAGTCGACGAATATTGTATTTAAACAAATAAATGACTTATGATGCATAACACAGCCTTGAGTTCATAGTAATACCATATATAATAATTACTTACTCAGAGAAATAAACTAACTTTGAACATAACGGCACGCACTTGAATTCAGAGAAATAAAACACTTACTCAATCTTGCAAGTCCGCGAGCTTTAGACTACAACGCGTCTGGAAATAAACAACCCCGATTACCACCGGCTGGCATCCTTATATACATTTAAGTTAATTGAAAAATAACCCATTTCTTGGCTCTCATACTCGGCTTAGGATACGCCGGTCGTAAATCTTTAAGAATAATTAAACTGCCAATTGCCCTAAGATAGCCACACAAGTCGATCTCGGAACTAATTTTAGTTGAGTACTCCGTTAATTGAAAAATTGCTTCCGACCACCCTGACATAAATAGGATCCTAAAACATGATTGACATCTAATCATAGATAGCAACTAATCTGACATGTATAGTGCCTTTGAAGGAAAGTGCCTTTAGAAAAATTGATTAACTCTTGGATTAGACCTTCCTGAAAACTTTGCTAGGACGCTACTTGGGTAGTCTTGCAACCGTTACAATTACAGACATATTTATGTTACCAGACCTTCATTCTAATAATTAGAATGCTAAAATTAAACTAGAAAATAACTATTTTTAGAAATCATAGAACTAATTAGAGCGTATTAAAACAGTATGTTACACATTGGAGCCTTCGTTAAGAACACCTGCTGATAACATTAATGATATCCAACAGCTTGCTGATAGTTTTATAAAATTTAGAGCTGATATGATTGATTCTATTAAACAACTAAAGGAACAATTATATGTTGTCAAAATTAAAGTAGACGACCTGAAAAATTACTCCAGACGCAACTGCGTGTTGCTACACGGTGTACCGGATGAGGAAGGTGAGAAACTTGAACATGCTGTATTCAACATATTTAAAAATAATTTACAAGTTGACATGTCTAAATCGACGGTGATCGATTATATCTACCGTATCGGTCAACCTGCCAAGCAAAAATGTCGCTTCATAATTATAAGATTTTTTTCATATCAACAGCGTCAGTATGGAACTCTAAGAAAATGTTTAAAGGCACTAAGTATTCTCTCACAGAATCGCTCAGTGTTCAACTTGGCATTAAAAACAGCTGGACATCAAATTCCAAAGTTGTTGTGCTGCTACCTAATGGGGAGAAGCGAATCATATCCTCTCACAATGAGCTTAATGATATTGCTGGAATTGATGAGGGGCGTCAGTTTCGCAGTAGAACTAAGAAATTGTAATGCTGAAATAAGTTGCTGATATTCGATTTGCATTTATTAAGGGCTATGGTTGACTTATTGCTTTTAATTAAATTGTCAAGTTATCATGTACTTAGTATCTGATTCGAAAACGAGTTATGTATGTTTATGTTGGTTTATTGTTACATACATTCTAGTTTTAAATTTAGAGTGTAAATGTATAAATGAATGGTCTAGTTTGCTGAGTGAATTTATGGGGATGCATTGCTTACGGTATGGAATTTTCCTTATTTTCCTTATTTTTCAATAGTGTTCGAAAATGGCTAAACATTTTACAGACATGTGCCACATAGAAGTAGATTTTCATGAGGACGAAGTGGAATCTGACTTACTCTCCATTTTGCCGCTTGTTCCTTCCCCGGGATACATTTTTTCACAAGGTCTTTCTCTACATGAAAAGGCGTTTCATTGTTGTCATATTAATGTTGGATCACTACCTTCACATTTTGATGAGTTTGCATACGTATTTGAATCCTGTTTACCACATTGCATTGCAGTATCAGAAAGCTGGTTAAAACCCTCTCTTCCTGATTGTGTGATGGTATGTAATGACATTATGCCTTATGGGTATACTTATGTAAATTTAATGGACTAAAGAGGTACCAATTGAACTTTTATGATTTATTATTTGCCCATATTTTTATGTGGGAATTTTAATTGTGTAAAATAATTTGTGTAATATTTGTTTATGTACAAGGTAAAAGGGACTTATGGTATTTTGCATTGTGAAAATTAGCACGAGTGTTTATAGGTTTTACTATGAGCTCTTATTAAACCTGTGGTAACGTAAGGTTTATGAAAAGACCCTGTTACTTTTAAACTAAAGTTTTTTAATAAATGGATAAAAATTAATCAGGAAATATTTGAAGGAAAGATGTATTATTTCAAAGAAAATGTTTGTAATTTAACCAATGTATGAAATAAGAATTGATAAATACTTTTGGAGTAGAATTTTTTATGAATATATCGTTACTGTAGCCGCGCTTGCTTTTGTAAAATAGTATGGTAGTATATTTCAGATAGCAGCTGAGCATCCGCGGAAAACTTCACTGATGAATTTAAAGTTTTAGGTATAAACAACAAAAAGCTGGAATTGGCTTTAGTAGCCAGACTTCAGAGACACAGGTAAATCCAGCAGCTAAACGTCGCAGCAAAATGACGTTCCAACAGTGGGGCCAGAATTAGTTAGCGATAGTAGCCCAAGGAAAAGTTCAGAGCAAAAATGTCGACTACATTGTGGGGCTTAGCTTTCAGAACAATATATATATATATATATATATATATATATATATATATATATATATATATTGCTGTGATAACTCGCCCCACGGCTTGGGCGTACACATTTATGCTGTGTTAACCCCTGTTAGCCCCTACGCTTGGGCAAATATATTTATGTCGTGTTATCTTCCTTTAGGAAAAATAAAACAATTGTTATTCTCGCCCCTCGGTTGGGCAGATATATTTATGCTGTGATTTATTCTTTTATATACAAGCACTTGTAGAAATGTTAATTTATAATCTTCTTTGTCTCGACTAGCTGATTCAATTAAATAAAGCAATTCTACAATACACAGTATAATGATTAAATATTCACAACCTTTTTAAATACCTTCCCCCTTTTTAAATTATTTACATCTGTCCGATTTCTAGAAAATTAAGCCAGAAAAACGAGCTTTTTATTACATTTAGAGCCCTTTTGAAACGTTTCAAGATGTCTAGTACTTTTCATAAATTTATACAAGAAACCCCAATTTGTCGGCTCTTACACTTTGAATCATTATTGAGATAAAAACAGTTTTTAGAAATAAATCATATTAAAATATCTAACCTGAAGTAGTTCAGTAGGTGCTTTGCATTCCCAAGAATTGAAGTCGACATCCAACCAAATTAGTATTCAAATCGTTATTGGTGAGTTTATTTTAATGAAAGGTTTTTCATTTCCGTAATAGAATATTTACCATTTTCAGAGATTATCAAATTGCTTGAACAGGCAGCATTCTCCAGAGTTTTGTATCCAAAATTGTATTTAAGATCGTAATTGATCGTTATTAAAAGTTTTAACAGGAATCGTAACAAGATCTTTATTAGGATCGTTATTTCGATTGTAATTTAAGATTGTAATTAAGATTGTAATTGAGATTGTAACTGAGATGGTAATTAAGATCGTAATTGAGATGATAATTGAGATGGTAATTAAGATCCGTCTTTAGAAGTACGGCTCGTTTGCACAATTATACACTCTTTAATTTTCACTTTAATTTAATTTACTGTTCACGTAAATGTTTAGAATTTTTAAGTATAGTGACTGCCCAGTTTCAAAAGTATACTAACTCGATATTCAATTGTCATAATATTTATAGAATCGTCCTCTTTATTTTGCGATTCGTTGACTTCACGTGCTGGGCGAGACCAAGTGTCTTATCTTTTGTTATTTTGGGAAACTTTACCAGTTGTGTAGTTCAATTGCATGACGAAATGCTAAAAATGTCACGTAATTTATTATTATACCTCAGATTTAATTCAGAAATCCCAGGAATCTTCGTTTAACAAATCACGCACTATTGTTGTTGACCTTATTCTAATCTGAATAGAATAAATTTGGTGTTTGTTTATTTCCTAATAAATTGGATTTTTGAACAAATGTGATACTTTTAGATCACGGACGCTTTTCAAATAATGCATAATTTCTGCGTGCGTTTAAGATGATATATCAACGCACTTTTCGAATATTTATCTAGCCAATTCATGCAGGTTTTTCACTGATTTAATTTCAATGCGTTTCGTTACATTTTTAAATTCTTATCTTTGCTCGTAGCTACCCTTGGATATGTGTTTTAATCGCTTGTACTGCTATATACAGTGTGCTCTCAACTAATAATATTTATAATGACTTATTTACTCTTCTAATATCTGTAATTATGTGCTTTTGTTACTTGGGAGTTTCCTTTGTTTATTCTACGACACCTATGACTTAACCTACCCCTAAATTAATCCTTTAATTACAGCAATATATATATATATATATATATATATATATATATATATAAATATATAAATATATACATGGACATGCACCTTGAAAAAGTTATAGATTACTAGAAAGGGTAGAACGGCTTTAGAGTTCCAGTGATCTAAAGAGCTGAACTTTAGGTTTAACCAAATAAGTGAGGTCTTTAGTGAGGAACTAAACTAAGACAAGTCCCCCAAAGAAGACAGTGGCTCTTCCGGTACTTAGATTGGCAGAAGTATAACACAAGTAGATAAGCTAGAGACCTTAGAAATTGAAATGGTTAGGTTAGCATAATACATAGTAGGGATCAGCGAAGTTCGGTGGCCAGAGGCGGGGGTTTTTGGATTGGGGATTTCAGGGTAATTCATACAAGAGGAGAGGAAAGAAATTCGGGTGTGTGGATAGTTATGCCAAAAAAGATAGAACACTGTGTAGAAAATTATTTACAAAAGAACGAAAGAGAACTCATGGTTAAAATAGACAGTTTTAGATTTTAAACAATTTGAGTCCAAAATGAGTCCACGCAGTTTCGAAAAGGTGTTACTAAAAAGCCAACTGATTCAACATTGTTTAAGAGATAGTCGAAGGGTACTCTAACTTAGTTTAGAAAAGTACGGTGTGGGGCGGTCGCTTAAATTAACGCGGGTCGCAGAAAGGTACCGATAGGCGTTGAAATACTGTTCCAAAGTTTCTACCAACACAAGAAATATTATATAGTGTAAAATAAGTGAACTACTGCGAATCTGTGTTTGTACTCCCCTTTTCCTTAACCATAGTCTATTAACCTCTTGGGCATCACATTTTTCTTGTTACTTATTAATATTACCACTCATCCTAACAAATATTACGCTATGAAACTGAGTGATCCTGTCTTTGTTATTATAAAGTAATAACTATCCTACTTTTTGCAGTTTTGTAATGAAATCAACTGAATGTTGGCAGATCAGTTTCTTATATAAAAACTATCCCAGTTCAGAACTCCAAGTTTATAGTGAAAAATCTTTGGCAATAATTCAATGATCCTTATCCAAACTAAAGCTGAAGTTATTGTTCTAGGAGCCATAGTTTATTCCTTCTAAGAATTCTAAATTGCTAAGATACGGATGCATTTGGAATGGTTCAATGGCATTCTCAGCAAGAAACAAAATCAAGACGTAGGTGTATCTAATGAACTGCCTCGTAGAGGGTCGCTTATATCAAACAAGCATGGCTAGCAAGTAGGTTTCCAGCTTCAAAATCAGTTTTTATATGTAAAACGTATTTAGTAAATTTTAGCTTTAAAATTGTGCTCTAGAATTGCACGTGTTATTCATGTACAGGAGAGTATTTCTAATTACCTAATTTTTTTAAAGCAACCGCAAAACGTAGTTTTAACAAATACTGAATTGTAATACCCTTCATCAGTCCGTGCAAGAAATGATTAGTGTTTGACTACAAAAGGATCATTAATTCAAATTAATTGTCCTACTATAAAGGATGTGAATTCCGTATAATTTGTCAAAACCCTTTGTGCTCCTTCTACATACAGGTTGTCAATAATTAACGTAATCGTCCTAGAGGAAGCATAAGCTACCTTATCTACTTTATATTGCTAATTTAAATTTCCTTTATTAACGAGCTATACATAGATCTTGAATATTTCACGCTAATTCAGTAAGTTGTTCGGCATTGTCTTCGAGACACTGAAATAGGAGATAAAATTTACTATATTGGTAAGGAAAATAAGCAGGAACTGCGTGTGAACGTGGTCGTTTGTATATATCCTAACATCCGTTTACGATAAATCTTGAAACGTCTATCAGTTCAATCACCATAGAATATTTTAATGATGACATATAATAACATTGATAGTGCGGTTAGTTAGTCCTGCAGCAATTTGGGAACGCTGCCATGCATCGGGCGCGCAAACACGCCCTATTTCGTCCATGTGTATTGTCAGCGGTGATGAAGAACAAGACTTTACGGACGCGAGATGAGTTGCTTCTTTTAAAATACATTTATTTCCAAAAACACCTATCAAGTTTGTTTTAATTATAAAAAATGACTTCATTTATTTACAACACTTAAACGTTTATATTCCTTAAACATTAAGCAATTGAAATTGACAAATACTATAAATTAATATTTTAATAAATCAATAATCAATAATTATAATGGGTAGCTTGAACAACCAACAATGTTAAAGTTATGAAATTCGAAGACTGACTGGCGATCAGGGTCTCCACACAGTATTTATGAAGCCTCTGACCTCACTTCATCTTGTGGAAAAGTGCAGATTTTGCTGTCTGCAGTTTCTCGATACTCGTATAATGTCTTATTCTAAGTAATTTTAATTAAGACCGCTTTATTGCAGTTCATTGTTTCTGCACAAGCAGTATCAGGTCGCGTCTGGAATACATAATAGTTGATTTCTTTCTTATTTCTGACATGAACTCTGATTAACTTTTAATTATAACCTTCATTTAATACAATGTAACATTCTATTACCAAAACATAATAATCACATTTATTGGTATATGTATTTTTAATATGGGTAATATGTAACACCTCCCGACCTAGATGAAAATTAAGGGTTGTACTTAATTTTTAAAACTCATTGTTCCTAAAGTTCCGTTTGTGGTTTTCTTGTTCGCTTTTGTTTCTTTGATCTTATATCTAATATTGATTTTGTACAATAAGTCTACAGCTAATAAAAATAATACAATCATCAATAAAATGGTCCAAGCACCGATATTGTCATAGTGTAACTTTGGCACTTTTAACTTGTTTAAATGTTCTTTATAATTGTCCATTAATTTCACTGCGTGGTTGAGATCGTCGAGATCTAGGTGATCTAGCTGCATTGGCTTCTGTATAGTTCCGCTGTTTTCGGTTTGAATCTTGAATTGTAATTCGGATAGATTTGCAAATTTCTTCATCACTGCTGGGTTTTGATATACTCGAATAATTTCACTTTTTAATTTCAAATGACAATCTTCCCTTGTGCTAATCACTTTGCTTCCAATGATGGCTAAACTGTTATCGTCTTTGTTGCAATTGGCTGTTGCTATCACTTCTTGAGGAAATACAGCAAACTATTTGTTGTTCGTAACTTTCTGCATTTTCATGTCCGTAATTTGTATTGGTTTTGACACACAATTCTCATAATGATTAGAAAATCGTAATAATTGCACTTTACAAGGGCTATCTGTTTAAATAGCTGTCGTCGTTAATTATTAACATAAGTATTTCTCATTTGTGAATCCATACCCAAGTTCATTTAGGGAAAGGAGCTTGGTCTTAAGGATAATGACTTGATATTGAGTATTAATTTTTATAAAAAAAAGCAAATAATTGATAATAATTGTAAGTGTTCATCTCTACAATTGGAATTTCTATTATAAATATAAATTCATGATTCTTTACATAACCTTTTACTTTGGCTATTTTTTCAAATGCAAGTTTGTTAGATTCTGTTACTTCATAAGGTAGTTTACTCTGAGTTGTAAATGATTTGATTCCTAATAATTCGTTAAATAAATCAAGTGGTTCGGTAATACTAGCATGTAAAGTATTTAATTTAGCAAATGTTACAGCATTTCCTGGTGTAGCTAACATTTGTTGAATTACAGTGAAAGTTGCTATCATTTGATTTTTTCAGTCGGTCGTGATTGTTTTTAATTATATAAAATTCTCGGTTTTATTCAGTTAAATCAAATTTTTGTGCGAAAGTCCAATAGTCTACTGTGTTTTGCATACTTCCCAATTTTACTGGTAGTATACCGGCGTTGTTTTTTATATCTTCTACTACTATTTTGTTGTCGTCCGTCTACCCGGGTGGTGGTTGTTGGCAAGGGTGATAGCTGTCCATCTGAAATTACAGGATATCTTAAATTCTTTAAATGTATGTATCATATGTTTTTCCGTTGTCTACTACTGCTACATGTTTGTCTGATATCTTTTTGATTTGGGGGCCGTTTTATGTCGTTTACTTTTTTAAAGTTTTTTTCATGTACGGTCTGTCCTACTGCGAATCTATTTATATTGATGTTTTCGTTGCGGGTTTTTGTAACACGTTCCTTATCGCTGTCTAATTTATTTTTGACGTTATTTTTTTTGATTGTAAATGGACCTAAATTTCTGAGGGCCGCTTTGTGTCGTTAACCTTTAAAGTTTCTTTCATAAACGGTTTGTCCTACTGCGAATCTATTTATATTGGTGTTTTTATCGTGGGTTTTTGTAATACGTGCCTTATCGTTCTCTAGTTTATTTTTGACATTAATATAAGTGATTTTTAATTTTTTTTAATGATTTTTGGCGTATTGTTGATATACTTCTTTATTATAATTTATATATATATATATATATATATATATATATATATATATAGATGCTGTGATTCTCCTTAGTAGATTCTCTTCTGATAATCGCCTCTTTACTCTTTCCGCCTCGGCTGCTCACCTAGTTAAAACCTTCATCCTCATTCATAAAAAAACAAACACATTCCTACCACAAACATCAACGTTAACTCTATTTACATCAATATTCATAATACATTAAAATTTCAAAATTAAATTGTAGCATAAATTTCAGTATCATAAAATTTCAAGATTAAATTTGTTATCATTTTAATTTGCATCCAGAATTAAAGTCCTTGTAGGATGCCTACTAATTAATTTAACAATATTTGCAGACCTGAGTCTGAGTACAAAGGGAGCATCTCCCACCCCTTTACGTTAATCAAAGAGGTTAGTCTAATTGAGCTCAAAGACAGACCCAAATTATCATCATAATCAAGAACATAAACTGCTAAATACTCCTTTCTACTTAAACAAGAAAATTTTACCTTAAAATTAAAAGTTTGTTGTTTGTACAAATTCACTACTGTCCATTTTTTTAGCAAACAAATTATAAAGTTATTCAACACACACCAAACATCAAAAATCGAACAACAAAGCATAAGTTACCTGAAGGTTAATGCACTCGTGGCTCCAATGTACATCGTCCTTTGTTAATCACACCATTCCAACTGGGTTATGTTTACGGCTTCTGATTCTGAACGCTTCTAAAATTTTCTACACCACCATTCATCTAAAGTTGTTTCAGAGCTTCTCAGGAACTCATCTATGTATATCAAAATCTTGTTTTGTGGATCCAATTACGATTACGAATAGCATTTGATTATTAACACCCCCGAAAAATAGCAAAGAAATTCCTAATTCTTTCACGCTATACCCCAAAACTGCCTACTTTTGTTTATTCATTTATCGTTACAAAATTGGATAATTGGTACAGTAATACTCGCAAATATAACTAGACTTTATTACCTTGTATCTTCTTTTCTAAGTGCACTAATGCATAATAACTTGTATCGTAGCACGTAAAGAGCAAACTGTTTTAAAGTATTCAATAATCACCAAAATATAAGAGCAAACTGTTTAAAGTATTGAATCAAAATCGAAAATCTAAGAGAGCGAAACTGTTTAAAGTCCGGGTTTATATAATAGCTCGCCTGTATGTCGGTTTTGTCCCGCGACGGCCAGTTTTCAGAATTTCGCATACTCTATTCCCTTTTCGACAGTCCGGCACGCGGTTCTACAAAATTTGCACACGTCCAAGTTGAAAATCCAAGAATGTTCACACGGCTCGCAAACACGTCCGAGAACAACCAATTAATTTTGTATAGAAATTGTTACGTTTACACCTCTCATATCTGCATCTTATTTCCACCAATCGCAAACCCAGTGACGTTGCTCAAATCACGCCTTTTATTATCTGTGTCTCTGCCTTGCGCGTTTCATCCATCTCTTTCTACCCTTATCTGAGTGGTACAAACCGATATTCTTTATTATCGGTTATTTCAATCCACGTGGATTCGTAAGTAAAATAACCCCGTATCTAGCCTTTCCGTTAAAACATCCGACCGTTTCCAATATACCTAGAAGCTGCATGTTTATCCAAACAAATTAATTAGAACTTTGATATTTAAAAATACGCAGGTGTTCAATCGTAATACTTTAAATAACACTTCTACGATTTGAATATTATTGGGTTTTAAAAGCTTTTGTGCATATTATACCTGAATAATTGTTCAATTAACTCCAATTAAAATAATAATGAATGGCATCGACTTCTACCTTTTAATTTTTAGTGAATACAAATTAAATATTAATTATTATTTGTACACTTTGTTTAATACCCGTTACTTAGAACTTGAATTAATTAATATAAATTTTGCACGTAATTTCTATTTGTTTTAATACTTGGAACAATTAAATTACATACAATTTGAGCATTTTAATTCTGCTTTTTTTTATAGAAAACGTCTAGTGAATAATTTAAATCCCTTATTTTTTAATGAAACGAATAAATTTTTAAGCTCCACGATTTTTAAAACGCGTATTATCTAATAAAATTCTATACAAGGTGATTAAAATTATTTGACGTCGTTAATTAATTTTATACCCTGGTCTAAATTTGAGTAATATATATATATATATATATATATATATATATATATATATATAAAATGGTATTGTTATAAGCAATTAGGGCGTATGACATTAAATTAGTGATGGGTCCTTTCTTATATGTTGGTCTTAAAAGACTGATACTTCTAATAAAGTTAAATGTAATCATTCAAATAATTCGTTTGACTCTGAATGATTTTCTGTCATAAAATGAATACTTATTTTATGAAGTTGTAGGGTATTTTGTATAGTCTCGTTTCTGAATTCACTTCCGTTATCTAAAGTTATTGATTCAGGTGTACTGTAAAATGTAAAGTACTGTAAAATCCTTCAGTTACATCACTATTGTTTTTCGAATTAATGAGTATCGCTTGTCTTATCTTTGTGAATGCATCTAAGGCTGATAAAAAGTTCTAAGCTTCTACTACCAAAGTGTCTGCATGTAATTTTTCATAAGGTTTATCGGGTGTTCTAGTTAATATTAGGAGTATTTTTGGTGGTGATCTATCGTATTTTACTCTGTAACATAGTTCGCATTGATTAATAAAATCTGTAGTTCATTATTTCATGTCTTTAAAATAATATCTCCTTTTATGAGTTGATTTAGGGTTTCGTTTATTCCACGATGATTTGTTTTACCTTCGTGTAGGTAATTTTTGTTAAAATTGGGGTTGTAAATTTTGTTTCTATAACACATTACGTTGTCTTCCTCTATAATTAAGTTCAACGCCTCTTCTAAGTTTTGGGGATTTCTAAATCTTATTTTGTTCGATAACCGCTCGGATAACGCGTTTATATATGTATCTAAAGCCATTATGTCGTACATTTTAGTTTTAATTAAACGTACGCTAGGATCCGATTCTTCCAAATTTTAGTTTGGCTAGAATTAAACTTCTCACGTCTTGACATCGCATACCAATAAGTCTTTAATAAAACATTTGATATTGCGCTTATCGTCGAAATACGCGATCAATATCTTTTTATAGTCCTCCCAGTCAGTTAAGTCATCCCTACTTGCTACAATGTTAAAGCTCTGCCCGTTAATTTACTTAGAATCAATCTTAAAAGCCATATTCTTTTCAAGGTCTCCCTGTTTGTAAAACACTTTAGAAATGTCTCGCACGCGATAATGAAGAAGACTAACAAAACTTGATTACATCGTACATTGGAATCGAATCTAAATGTAACTTTAAGTTTTCAGAATTTATCTTTATAAATTATTTATTCTTTGTTACCTTAGTCAAGTTTGCACTAAAGTTATTTAAAGAATCACTTACCGCTACTTAAATTGTGTGTAATTATAAACCTCTGCAATAATTACATCAATTTCAGACTTTTGCTGAATAATTGTCTCATAAAATGTGCATAATTATAAACCTTTGTTATAATCTCATTAAGTTCAGACTTTTGCTGAATAATTATTTCAGTAATAAATTGTACATAAATTTGTATATAAAGTTCTTTTATTTCAATCTTACTTTCTAATATCAATATGCAATTGAAAAAAATTGTAATGAAAATGAACTAAATGTTCTCACAATAATTTGATTGCTAGTTCAATTAGCCTTCCGTCTGTAATGGATTCGGTTGATTTTGTACTTCGTTCAATCTTTGTGTTCTTGTTCCAGTTAGGAATTGAAATTCACGGTTACAGGTTCTTCGATTTTGGAATCGCTAGCGCCCTTCTGGAATCCGTTCAGACTGCGCCAGATAGGTTTTGGGCGTTTGGGAGCTTCAAAAACACCTATCAAATTTGTTTTAATTATAAAAAATGACTTATTTTCTTTACAACACTTAAGCGTTTATGTTCCTTAAACTTTAAGTAATTGAAATTGACAGATACTATAAATTAATATTTTAATAAACCAATAATCAATAAATGAGTAGCTTGAACAACCAACAATGTTAAAGTTATGAAGTTTAAAAACTAATCGGCGATCAGGGGCTCCTCACAGTATTTATGAAGTCTCTGACCTCACTTCATCTTGTGAGAAAGTGCAGATCTTGCTGTCTGCAGTTTCTCGATACTCGTACAATGTCTTATTCTAAGTAATTTTTATTAAGACTGCTATATTGCAGTTCATTGTTTCTGCACCAGCAGTATCAGGTTGCGTCTGAAATACAAAGTAGTTGTTTCCTTTCTTATTTCTGACATGAAGTCTGATTAACCTTTAATTATAACCTTTATTTAATACAATGTAACATTCTATTACCAAGACATAATAATTACATTTATTCTAATATGTATTTTTAATATGGGAGATATGTAATTCGCGACGACGAACGGTTAGAGCGAGCTTCCGTTGTCCAACAATTAATTCGGGTGTTGTGGTGTGCTACATATGGTGTCCCAAGCGGTACAGGTTTAAAGATATTTATATGTACGTTTTGTACTTAACCGCAAGTATATATGCGTGCTGATTAATTGTACGTACTGCCATAGTCGGTACTTTTTTTGTATTATCTTTATTAGGGATTAGTCCTTCGCTTATGCATTAGTTACTCAATTCCTGAGCGACCTCATCATTACAAGTCATTGATCGAACCAGGCATAATTGACATATTATTAAGTAGTTTTCGTTGTTAGATAAAATCCAAGGCATTCTAGCTTATATTTATAGTTTTTCTAAATACTAGACTCAACGTACTATGGGTCCTTTAACGGGTATTAAATAACATAATGCGATTATGGTTATTGTTCCCCATGTCAAACATGCCACATTTTCTAAATAAGTAGCTTCAGTCAAGGTAAAATATAAACTACCTAAAGGATTCAGAAGACTTTCTAATTTGTTGATCTCCAAAATATTTTAATAGGAGGTGGGCTCTTGATGCATTCTTCGCTCTCTTATTTCTAAAAGTTCCATGCGTTATTGCCTCGACTGACTAAACCTATCATTCGGTCTACTCAGTGTGAATACCACAGCTTACCTTATGCAACAAAATCTTGGGATTATTTTTATTAATAATTCAATCCAGAGTTATTTATCAACCTATCACAAATGTTTTTATACAAAACCGTACATGGTGATGCGTCTTATGAGTGTCACACCGGTGACACAAATTTCTCAAATCAAACCCTTTAGTACTGTCGGTGTTGATTCTACTGGTTCTTTTTTAATAAATGTTACTCGCCTAAGAAGTTCTAAGACTCTCGAGAAATACCTTGGTATTTTTGCTGTTTTGCTCTAAATTTAACTTTCCAATGCTTCACCCGAAGGTACTACATTAGTATGGAAGCGATTTTTTTACATGGACCTTTTAAATGTTGCCGAACCCTTACTTCCAAGCAAGGTAGGGATATTTAACGTGCGCGAAAACACCTATACACGGGACCTACATGTTACCTCTTATCCGAACGAAAGCTTATTTTTGTGAAAAACACTTGCCTAGCATTTTTCAAGCGGTCTATGTCGAGAATCAAACCCGGGACCTTGGTATCAGCAACCATACGCAAACCTATCTAACCCATGGAACCACCTAATGTTTGTTCTGCAACCAAGGCAGTTCATATATAACCAGTTCCGACTTGTCCACAGGCGTATTTCTCGCTTCTTTACGACGATTTTCTGCACGCTGAGGACGTTATTCTCAAATATTTAATGATTGGGATACCAATTTCGTGGGTGTCAAAAGTCAGCTTAAGAATTATCTGCGCAATGCAGTAACCTGGAAAGAAATAAAGCGGTCGTTTAATTCACTTAGCAGCACATACTTCGGTAGCTTGTGGAAAAGTGGTATTAAGTCGGTACAGATACGCACAACCCGAGTAATCGGCAAACAAAACCTTACCTTTGAGGAACGATCCACAGCTTTTCCCCAAAGTGAATCATTGTTGAATTCAATGCCACTCTGTGCCTTAAGTTCGGATTTAAACTACCTGCAATATCTAACACCGTATCAATTTAACCATGAATCCTCTTTCCACACCACAGACTGAAGACCGTACTAACAAAACCTAATCGTTAAAGAGTAGGTAGAAGCTTCTTCAAAAGCTCCATCAAGATTTTTGTGCTGCTGAAGCCACGAATACTTACACATCCTCAATCAGAGGGTTAAATGGAATTTCGATTTGGTAATCGGTTAGAGGAAAACAAACAGTATATTTCTCAGCAAGGACTACCTGCTTCTACCACTTCAATAAAATTTAAATCGCATTAATAATTCCATCCACCGTGTGGACGGCATCGTACGCGTTGCTGAAGTCGAAGTGCATATTTTGCCTATAAGCGACTTTTGGTCAAACTAACACTACTAACAGTATTTCAATTATTAGTGGAATTGGTTACATTTACATAGCTTCAATGCCGGAAGTTAGGCAAACCATCCATCGGTTAGTAACTGCGGTAGATCGAGTAGGTAGTGGGTCTTAAACATTTTACGCTGTCGTGCGACAGTCAGTTAATCGATTTATTTATACAGTTCGTATCGATTTGTATACATACAAACACAATATTGTACAACACATCCCTGTACATTTCCGCATTGTGTGATTTAATTGTTAAATTACGGAAGTTTTAGAAAATACCCCTTGAGTGTGTGTATAGCAAGATTGATAAACATGAACATTGTGTCACGAGTTTAATACCGACAAGCCCAAACCCTCAAATCAATAAGGAAGTTTGACCAAAATACCGAGTGATCCTTTAAGATAACAAAACCACTATAAGTTTTAGGAAAACCCACGGAATGTTATCTTTCATTTGCTTATTGAACGCTCCCTCATTTTCAAACAGTTAAAGTTGGCAGCCCAGCTAGCAATACTAAACAAAACCGTACCAGGAAATAAATTCCAGCTTACTTTGATATCGGTTCAAATGTAGTTAACGTGATTGTAAGCGAACGTGAATATCGCTATATACAAATTATCCAAAAATATAATCTTTATAGACTCTGGTTTTTACTAATGGCTTCGAGATACAAGAATTTTTTCCTGCCGTTACAAATTTTAAATCTGCTCCTGTACACATCGTCGATCATGATTTCAAACCATAGAATAGTATCTGGGCGACCATATGGGAAAAGCGGCGATGATCGTTTTGTTGGATTCCTTTAAGGATGCTTCAAGTGTCGTAGAATTTTTAAGGTACGAAAGCAGGAAATCGGCGATTAAGAAATTGGATGACCCCAAGCTTCTGACTACATGAACAACGAAGCCCTCACGAAATGCCCATTTTGAACATATCAATCCCAAAGGTGTGTGTATACTAGATATCTTTCTGTGTATTGATATTTTGGTTTCCAATAAGTCAGCTCACATAGTCGGCTTTATTTATGTCACGTTTAGAATTTGCAAAAATATTTTTGTTTAGTATAAAAATTAATTTATAACCATGCAATCAGTCTAGTGTTGTTAAAGAAAACTAGGTAGAAATATTTGGTTTCATTTTGTGAGAAATTTTGCATAATGAAGTTCTAATTATAAAGTACAGTTTAGGTATATAGAATGTGGCTAGGTGATTGTTTTAAAATCACACTGAGATAAACAAATTAGTGTTGAAGCAACCTGGTAAGTGTTAATTGCAGAGGTTTAACGTTATGAATATGCTAATGACGGCAGTTTCTATTATTTGGGTATTAATTATAAATTAAGGTTAGCATTTACTGTCCATAAGATCTTCGGTGTAAAAACTTAATAGTTATATTATCGTCTAGATGTGACACTTTTACATAACTCGTTTACCGCTACTGCGATATACATTTCGTCTGGTAGATGGTTTTTGTTTCTTTATTGCTGTTGTCACTAATATATTTTTGTTTGTTTTACTTAACAAGAGTTGCGTTTAAGGAGCGCTTGTGGACACTATGTATATATATATATGTATATATATATATGTATATAAGTACATACATATATACACATATATACATAGTGTCCACAAGCGCTCCTTAAACGCAACTATATATATATATATATATATATATATATATATATATATTATAGTGGTTTTAAAAGATCAAAATAAATATAAAAAGAAGCAGTTTCAAAACACCCTGTATAAAGGAACAACCAGAAATTACGTGCGAAATTTATATTAGTTAATTCATCTTTAAGTATCAGGTATTAACAAAATTTTATAAATAATTAATGAAATTTAAGTAGGTTTGCAAAGAAATTAAATGGTAAAAGCCAATGCCATTAATTTATTAATTAATTTGAATTTAATTGAACGATTATTGATGTATAATGTGCATAAAAGCGTGTAAAAGCCCAATGATACCAAGATGAAACGCGTTACTATCTGACAAATATATCAGTGGGGTAGAAATACGCCGAACTCTAAATCGTGGAAGTGTTATTTAAAACGTTACGATTGAACACCTGTGTATTTTCTAAATGTCAAGTTCTGTTTAATTTGTATATAACGAACAAATTATTCTAAGGAGTGCTCAAACGGTCGGATGTTTTAGCATGAAATGCTAATAAGAAAGTCTACGTGTAGTAGACAGCGCACAAACAAAGATATCGATTTCCTGCCACTCAAAGCAAGGTTAGAAGGAGACGTAGAAAACGTATAAGCATGAGACCACAATAGTATAGGAGGGATTTGAGAAACGTCATTAGGTCTACGATTGGACGATATGTTAGTTTGACTTGATATAAACACGAGGATCGAGTAGCGTAATTTTCTTAAAATATTATAACGAGGACTGAAATTTGCAGATTTGAAAATGGGGTTGAGTGCATAATTGTGGGAATGTGTTGTTGTGAGCAGGGGATTTCGGATAAATGTGGCCAGGAGAGATTACATTGGAAAGATATAAATAGTTTAGGAGAATATTATTAAAGCCCTTATTATTTCGATCGTCCTAAAACAACGTATGATAGTTAACACGAGTTGTAAGTATTAGAAAATTATTTAAATTATATTTCATGGTGGTAGCCTCTTGATTAGTACGCGGTGTGCCGAGATGATAATTTTAATTAAGGTATCACCTATAATTTTTAACCAACTCGTGTCGGGACATTAAGTAATGTAGATTACGGTAAATATTTGTAAAAGACGTATAATTTAAATGGAATTTGGAATTTGGTTGCAACGTGGAGGCGGCGTTTGCAGTTCAACTTAGATGGAGTTTGTCTAGTAACAGCTAGAAACGGCTTGCAGACCAGATAGAAGAAATAACTACCATCATCTACAGTGCGAAGATCTTCTAGAAATTTCCAGGTGACGATTTGAAATTGTGATTCTTATAAACTGTAAATATTGGGTGACGTATGAGAGTGTTTTTCAAGGTAGTGTGGATTATTTACGTATTGAACATAATACGTGTAAATAACTTTATTATGGTATTCAAATAAAAATTTGAAGGTGTCTTTAAAGCTTTTAAACGTTCCATCAGAACGTGAAATTTTTGTGAAGAGTACATGGCTTTGTTTTTTTTAGTGCAAAGTAGAAGGGCATACATTATGCAAAATTAGCTGGGTTATTATAAGCTCACCCTAGCCCAGAGTTTACTTAGATTAAAAAAATAAATGAATAAATAAATTATAAAGAAGAAATTTTAGAGAAGGTGTTATTCAAGGCCCATTTACTCCAGGTACATTTTATGTGTTTGATGTTTTTAAAATAAAATACAGGACATTACAAAATAAAATTTACTAAAGTGTAACGTGAACAATGAAAAATGGACAATATTGAATTTCTTTTGTAAATAGTAGTAAATAAAAGATTGTATGTTTGTTGTATTTTGTGGTTTTATTGGGAGTGTGCGTGAACGATAGAATATGAGTGACTATAGATATCCAAAAGGAAGTCCAAATGAGCTAGCCTGAAGCAGTTAAAGAAGGCCATTCAACCGAGGAAGAGAGGAAAACGGGTAAGAAATATTTTTTTGTATTATTTAATTTTGAATTTTCGAGTTTTGAAAATTTTATAAAATTTTCAAAAATATTTTTGTTGGTGAAGATTTTCCCCAAGTTCCACGGCAATCTTATGACGGCCCAACGTTGGAGCTCGAATGTTTTTGAGAGAGTACTAAATTAGAACGGAGTTCCACGGCAATATATATATATATATATATATATATATATATATATATATATATATATATATATATATATATATATATATATATATATATATATATATGTATATATATATATATATAAATTTTGTTTTATGTGAATATAAAGTATTGAAGAAATTGTATTGAACAAGTAACTAAGAACAATCCATAAAATATTTTTTTGTTAATTTCTGTTTTTACAAATACTAGAACTAGGGTTAAAAATTAGGTGGCCGAGGAGTGTACTAATTATTTTTGTCAAAATTTTTGTACTGGGTAATTCTTCATTGATATGCTGGATAAACATTGTCCTCTACGCGGGTTGATTTTCCTTTTTGTAACATGTTTTTGGTTATTAAAGGTTTTATAAATAAATTCTCTTTCTTAAGGTTTTCTTTACTTTTTGTGACCAACCTCACTCTACGACATTTTAACTAGCACGGCGTTCATTCGATTCCTTTCTTTCTTGTTGCTGTTCTCGGAATGAACTATTTTCGTTGCATACGTTATAAAATGGCCGTTTGGGAGAGTCAAAGAACCGAAGACAATGTTGATTTGTTTCTGCGATTCAAAGGGAATAGTTCATGAGGAATTCGCTCAACCTACAAGATCGTTAAGGTTGTGCTTTGTCGTGTTGTTTTGAAGAGTTTATGCGAGATATTAGTAGTATTTGGCAAGAACATCGTGAAGCAGATAGTTGACGTTTTTGCATGGTGATGCGCAATCTCACCAAACGACAATATTGAATAATTTTTTGTCCAAAAATCGCAATTTAACCATCAACCACTGGCTGCATTCGCGTGATTTAGCATAATGCAACTTCTGCCTATCGGAAAATTGCATTTGCTTATGATAGGAAAAGACTAGGCCGACCTGGAGGCCATCCAGAAGGCTTGCACCGATATTCCTAAGGGTACCTCTACAGGCAACTTAAAACACTCGTTCGACGTGCTTCCTAACCGCATAAATTGCTATACAGAGTCTCAAGAAGACTGTCTTCAATAAAATAAATAAGTATTGTCGAAAAAGCAGATCTTTATTCTCATTTTAAAAAAGTCCTTCAAAACGTTTCGATAAAATTCCCTCATAAAGTTTGATAAATATGGTTTAATATGGTTTCTGATGAATCAAAGAACAAATTACACAGATTTTTTGAAACTCCCTAAAGCCACTAAGTCATTAATATTAAAACCCCCAATGAACCTTCAACATTGTGATGACGTAAGTTCAAACGTCAAGCTACAGCAGTTTTTAAAAGTTGCAAGCAGTAGGTAATTAATATTTGCTAAAGGCTTTATTAGGTCAAATATATGGAAATAAAGTATCTCTAAATCCACATATGCATAAATTATAAGTTATGTATTACGCTTTGCAATACATTCTACTTTAATTTAATATCTAGCTATCTTACTTTCAGAAGCTGCAACTATCAAGAACTACATAATCTCAAGCTTTCGCAATACATAGCAAAAGGACTGTAAAGTTAAGATGAAGGAATATCTTAACTCTATATCATCAAATTAAGGTTTTTATTACTATCAGAGCCTTTGTCAAACTTCAAGGAAGACTTGGAGTTTATGGGTAGCATTATTCAGAAGGTGTTTATTCTGAGGGAGAAATGCAAATGTTTGCATCATTTATGAACGCGTACATGTATTATAGACTTAGCTACGGTGTATAAGGGTATCGGACCCTGTTCAAACTTTATCGTATGCAATTTAATTGGATTAGTTTGTAAAGGATGACCCTGCCAATAATTAATGAGTTTCGTGCTACGGATCATCGTTTCATTTGGATTATCTAATTATAATTGATTAGAATGAATTGTTTAGAAGTCCCGATTTTAATAAAAAGTCCCAAAAGGGATATGTGTCAATTTGGTTATTAAAATATTGAGACACTACCGAGGATGAATATTAAAATCGCAGCAAAAATGGTACGTCAGGGTAGAAATCTTTTATGAATTAGATGCAATAATTGCAAAATTTGACGTTTAGTACATAAATCTATGGAATCCCAAAAACTGAAGACAAAAATATTGAAAATACAATATATGATGATTTTCGTTATGAAATTAGACATGGCATTATTGACAGAACTCGCAGAGTTTAATCAAAGACAAACGATGATAAGCAGCCGAGAGTAGAAATATAGATCTCACAATTTCTAAATAGACCTATGTCATTAATATTTGTGACGATACATATTGAGACATTGCTACCATCAAAAACCTGTTACGTTAAATCCCTGCAATCTATCTATTTCTGCATTTTTTATATACATTTTAATTTCCAACTACCTTGACTTGCTACTTTTTAATAAGAGCCTCCTAAAGATTTTAATCTAAACGATTTTACCATTTTTATGATATTTCAAACCATATGCCCTGTCATTTAACAAGTTCACTTGAAATGAATACTTATTTTAAACATAGGATAAAATTTTTTTAAATGTTTAGCACGACGATAAATACGCGGAATCCATTCTATAGTGTGTTTTGCCTTGCAAAGGTTAAGAAGCTTTGCGTTGTAAATTCCTTGAAATATTTGCTTATCGCTAAACCACCTTTAGTGGGTTCTCTAAAATTCTTTGAAATACGTTCCAAACAACCTGCATCGCAAAATATAAAAGCTTTTAATAGTACTGAAGAATCCTATTTTGTTATCATGCAAGTGTCGAGCCCGTTGAAAACAAACAATAAACCGCCCCTTCAATTAATTCATTCTAGACATTGTAGATTGATATAATAAGTCGCTGTCGTTTCTATAACAGTTAGGCAACCCATTATACATTTTACTCCATAATGTTGCAAAGAGTGTTGCAGACCTACTTAACCATTTAAACGGCTGCCGTTTTCTATGCGAACAATTTCATAGAAGTTATTATAGTATATTGAGGCCTTTTGGTTTAGCTAATTGATTGTTGTTTTAAAACTGTATTCTCGAAAAGTTTAGCAGCTGCTGTCTGGAAAATATACTTTTACAAGTACTGTTCGCAGAATACTTCACATACTATTGTTGAGAATTGTTTTTTTTAAACGCAAACACAGTGTTTTCAATCCTTGTAAATACTGATTGAACTTTAAAAGGAAGATGATTCTATTAAACGTCCTTTACCGAATGAAAACGCTGTAAGTCGCGGTGCCAAGATGTTTTGCTTCACTTAGTGTTACAGTCACGTTAAATTGGTTCATTTAGTATCTGGTCCGATAGCGACAGCAGCATGCATTTCCAAATCCTTTACGATGGTACCAAAGGCAGACAGTCTGTTTTAAGGTACATTCGATTTTCTTTTTCTTCTTGAAACTGCTGTTTTTTTGCTTGTTATTAACCACGTAAGTGTCGTAGTTTTCTTACTCGTAGTTGCACAATATATTACAGACTGCGCGTTATAAATTTACTTTCACAGTGCATAGGTGATTATGTAATTATTCTTTAAAGTCGTAGTTGGTATAAACCGAAGCTTGCGGTACAGCACTTTCTACTGTTTCCTTTTTTAAAAAATTAATGCTAACGTCAACAGCTTGTTTACCAAATTATAAGTTAAGGTAAGTTAACACTTGCTTAATCTCAGTTAGGGTTACGTTATTTCTATCAGGAAGTGTACTTCACAGAGCAGGTAATATTGCTATATATCATACGTTTACGTTTCTTTCTGTACATATTTAGGACTGGCAATATTATGTAAGTATGCATATGTTATTTAGATTTTAAGATTATACATTTATATTGGCTTGAATGTATATTATTATGTGTTATATGTAAATTGACGCCTTTGTTGACATTAAGTTATAATAGGACGATTACGCAAAAGCTTGATTTGGTTTCTGTATATATTCCTTTTTATACTATGTTAACTAACGGTTTATAAATAAATTTTTGACTCAGAATTTCAATTTTTCTTCTTGTGGTACCCACCCCACTCTTCCACGTTTTGAGCTAGCACCGCATCTATTTCTTTTGGATTTCTATTCTACCCTTTGGTTTTGTTGCGATATTCGGCGTGGGCGGCTTTCTTTGCGTACTTTATTACTTTCTTCCATGTCCGCACGGAATACCGTAATCAACAATTTCCACGTAAATATAATAACTTTTTCAGTAGAATGCGGAGGTTGAAAATATTTAATAGTAGTAGATTTGTTATTTTTAAAATAAATTTTTAGAGTGATCTTCTGCTAAAGATATTACAGATTGAACTACTTCAATTAATAATAAATATTACTAACCAGTAAATTTTTGCTGGTGAACATATTTTAAATACGATCGCTAGTTCCTATGGATCTTAATTTTATAGCCATATACATATTTTACCGGGCACGGAATAATAACCACCGCTATTCAAAAGGTTATTGAAATATAAATTACACTTTTTATTGAACATGGATGTATATGTATAAGTAAGATTTCTGATTTAAAACATTCTTCTAGAAAAAGGAATTAAACAAAGGACCCGTTACCTACTTAATGCTTACATTTGAGTATAAAGGGCGCATAAGAAACATTTTGCATTATAAATACACCTTGATTTGTGTATAATTTCAGAACATAGTTTGTTGTTTTGCAAAAAGAGATGCGTCAGTCTGATGAGCTGCAAGAACAGAAAAACCGGTCACAGGATTTTTTTTGAAAAATAACCAACAATTTATATTGATTTTTTAAAGCATATGCAGATATACTTGTTAATTATACGTAAGGATGAAGATATATGAATCATGTAAAAAGCATCTTTAATTGGATTGAAAATATGTATCACCAATATTAATAATCAGTGGTTCATTGTCCCCTTGATCGAATTTAATCTCACGTTCCCACCAAACTTTGATGATTTTTGCAGCATGTTCTACCAAATGTGCCAAAATCTTTAGTTAGCCTCTTCAACGCTTTTTCCACATCTGTAAATAATTTACAATGGCTTTCCCATCCATTAAGATGTGTCACTTGCAGTAGGTCTTACAATACATTTTGATTTAGATTTGTTAGTAAAATTTTCCATGGTTTACTGGAAGCACGCGCAAACATGTATCGCGAGTGATAAACGACTATTCCGCATGTGCAAGAACAGTGTATTAACTGGAAAATCCACAAAGCTCAGCAGTAGAGGATCGAGATATCGTTCGAACGGTACGCATCGCTATTTTACACGTTCTATATAGAACAAATTATTTACATAAACCGCTTGTCTTTAGAACACCGCTATCGTTATAAATGTACTTCGCTACACCCGCCAAAAAGAAGAGTAATATTTGTTACATTGCTTTTTTCGTTGGCACAGCTTCATAAATCACCAGGTGAGTGCTTTTAGTAAACGTTTGATTTGGTTAAAAACATTAATTATTTATTGCTTGTTCAATAACACTTAATTTTATATACAGTACACTTTTCTCTCTAATTAGCTATCGTAGTTTTGCTTCAACTCGCCATGAACGGTTTTAAGTGTGACCACCCTAATAACACCATCTGTCCTAGGATGCACAGCCACAACACGGCCGAGGGACCAACAAAGAGGAGGAACATTAGCGACCTTAATTAGTACTAAGGTGCCTAAATCAACCTAAGGAGACGGGGTTGGCCACTTTGAACGCTGTTGTAGCGAGTGTAAGTAATCTTTGGACCAACGGGACCAAAGATCTTGTTGAATTCGCTGAAGCAATTGCCAGCGAAAGGGTTCACCAAATTTATTTAAACAAACAACGGTTTACTTATCTAAAAGTATGAAAATCCAAGCGAATCAATGTATTAACTTGAAATCGTACGTGACAAGAGGAACGCGTTGATGTTAATATATAACCATAACACCATGGAATATCCGAGAACATAGTTTATACAAACAGCGAACTTTGCGCTTGTCAATTGATAGACGGTGCATATAAATATGACCGGATTTGTAAACAAATCTGTTCATCATGAAATAAAGAACAGTTCACATTTCTGAAAATCAAAATATGCACGTTAAGTAAGTAATTGTGAAGTGGAAAATAATACCGCTGAATATGGAAAATTAATGGTTTGTCGTTTTACCCTTAAATAGAAAAACGTAAGTAACTGAAAGTTGTTTTAATATAAATTCTAATTTTAACCTTTATAAAAAAGACCCTAAAGAATCACTAAAGAATCCCTGAAGAATCTCTAAAAAATCACTGGAGACACCTCCAAACAATTACGGAAGACAAATTTAAATAATTACGGGAGTCCAATCTCTATAAATATAGGAACAAGTTTAACTAAATGCTAAAGCAATTATTCATGGAACAAAAGAGTTGATTTATGGCGAAGGAGTTTAATGCAGTACGCTAGTGCATTTAAGGCGCTAGAGGAGGGATGCACACAACGGTTGGACCAGAGACTGATTTAAGCTGAAAAACAACAGATTAGCTAATCTGAATGCTTATTTTTCTTATTATTTTATTTGTGGAAATTTCATTGCACTTTGCTAAACTAGAATAACTTAAGATTAAACATTTAATTAAATATTACAAATTTAAATACTTCAAAATTGCTTTCATGATAATTTATGTGAGGGGTCGGCAGGATTTAGTTTTGGGTATACGTTGTAAATTACGTAAATAAATGAAGTTAAATGAACGTTCATCAGGCTTCAATTAATAATTAATAATTCTAATGATTTTGCTGAGTATTTGATCATCTTTGGTTATAATAATTATTAAATTATTAAAAGAAAATTTTAGTTAAAGAATTTTAACCTTTTCATACGTTGTAAATATTTTTGAGAACATTATAATAATTTGTGCTTAATGGTGTTTTGGTTTAAAGATTAAAACAGGAGAAGTAGAGAGCTAGCTGGCGCAATCAAAATTATATATTAAAAATAAAAAAATTGAGAGATTAAAAATTAGTACCTTTTAATTTATAAAGAGGGCGCATAGGGGTATTGCTACAGTATCACAACAATATAAATATATATATATATATATATATATATATATATATAATATATATATTGCTATTTACCCTCTTCCTGTATTCTCGTTCAACTTTTATGTGTCATATAACTTTATTGCTATGTTTGTACTCGCCTTTCTGCTCTGCGTCTCTAAACCTTATACCTTTTTTTATATATCTGTCGCGGCTAGTTCAATCTAATTAACACAGAGTGCCCTACGACACGATAATAAAGACTGTTTAACCTCTCTCTTCTCTAGCTCCTATCTGTTAAAATAATGTAAATGAAGCAAACCAAAAATTCGTATAATAATTGGCAATATTTACACTTTGTATTTTAATAACTTATTAATTTGATTTTTATATTAAAAAATTAGCCCCTGAATAGAATATTAATATTTTTCTGATTCCACCAAAATTAGACTCCCTGAAAGTCAGCAAAAATACCACTGTAATTTACTTTAAAGCTCTTCTGAATATTCAAACGATCTTCTATCTATTTTTATAAATTCCCAAAAGATTTTTGATGACCTTTACAAATACTTCGATAAATAAATGAAAGTGTTTAAAAAAATTGAAAACAGCCTTATACTAATAAATGATTATAAATCTCTGACCTGTGTTTTCTCTGCTTGTTTCTATATGTGGATAGTCTGCACCCCTGGATTGTTTCCAATTTGATTCTTTGTTACGGCTTCTCCCAGTTGACTCTTAGCGTAGTGTCCTCAATTCGTTGACCAGAATAATTATTTAAGTCTGCTTGAATTCTCCTCTTTATAATTCCTTGGAATGACTTGTAGTTTACTTGTTGTTTACTTTAAAGTTCCCTCAGAACTTATTTGGAATTTAATTTTTGTTTAAAATTTATACGTCGTTGTTTGAAGGTAATTTGAAATTGATCGTCGTTATTTGAAGGTATATTTAGAATTTTTGTTTAAAGTGCATACGTCGTTGTTTGAAGGTTATTTAGAAGTTTCTTTTAAAGTTTACTTAAAGCCGTTTTTTAAAAGCAAACGGCCGCTTCTATTGTATTAATTGGCACTTTACTTTGCACTTTAATTTCACTCAATTATTTATTTTTACTAAGTTTACTTTGCGTAGTAATTCATATTTGACTGACGTGGTGCGTGCCTTGGTTACAGAGATACTCCTGTTTACAAGGTCCGCTTTATTTATAAAGACAACACCTTTTATTTGTTCCATTGGTTTTACTCGCGTGTTTGTTGATTAAGGCGCTTCACTTTGCGCTTGTCATTGCAGGCCTTGGCTTCTCTACAAATTTCCTGTCTAGTCTCTTGTTAAAACGCTTTATTTCTCACGTAGGCGTTCTATATTATGTAGCATATTTCCCAAAAAATCCAAATTTTTATTATGTTTTGTCACCCCGTCTTATTTGTGTATGCTAAGTTCAAATTTTATCACATCACGAACCGTCTGTTATTTATTATTTATTACTCCAAATATGTTGGATTTTATGAAAATACAATATCTTTTGGCACGTATTAACATTTTTATAATGACGTATTTGTATGCGTTTCCTTATTTATGCGTTAATATTTTGAATGATGTTATTATATAGCTAGAATGCCTGGTTGTTTACCTTTACCGATTGTATGTTTATTTTGATAAAACTCGTTGCGTTTAAAACATTACTTTTGCTTGTTTCTTTTTAAATCTAGACTTGTTTACCTAATTTAAACGTATTATATGACATACACGTTATTATTCTTGCTAAATATGATCTGGTTATTGCAGAATGAGCTTTCTTTTTATGAATCAAATTAGTTATAATTTATATACAGTGCGCTCGCTATTGACTTTATGTAAAATTGTCGATTTACTCCCATTTAATGATGGAATTGTTTGGTTTTTTAAACGTTAATAATATTTACATATATCTTACGACCCCTATGGCTTCATCGCCCTTATATTACCTTCCTATCACAGCAATATATATATATATATATATATATATATAAATATTTTGGATGTGTTCTTGACCTTCTTAAATAGATAATATGGGTATATATATATATATATATATATATATATATCTATTTCATTGACTACATACCAACACCGCGTTACCAAAACAATTGATAAAGGCACACCACACCTACCCACATACACGCAAACA
Organism: Platerodrilus igneus; assembly: GCA_036346225.1. Lineage (NCBI taxonomy): Eukaryota > Metazoa > Arthropoda > Insecta > Coleoptera > Lycidae > Platerodrilus > Platerodrilus igneus. The sequence goes on along the minus strand of JARFIW010001614.1, from coordinate 178,724 downwards.
AACACATCATTTATCTATACAGGGATTAGCTTCATTTGTTAGGAGATATTTTAAATAATCTGTAGTGTTTTAGTTTGAGGACACTCATTACTTGTATATACTGAGTAATGGCTAATTGTACTCTATTTAATTATAAATATAAGTAGGGATAAACAGTTTAAATAACGGACGTAAGCTACATGCATAAATATGCAGGGAAATAACGTTGTTAAATAGAGGCTGTCATAAAAGATACCATGATAGCATTTTTAAGAGTAAAATATTATTAAGAAAGAAAAATTTAATCTTAAAAAGAAAACCATAAAGTTAATATATTAAAAAGGTTATGGTTTTAAAATTATTTCCCATAATTTAAAATAAAAGCTACTTGATTGAAAAGTATTAGTATTGAAACGATTATATTGATCTCAAGTTATGTACACTTGTATGTTTAATACTTACTTTTTGAAATCGAAGCACACAGTATTTGAAACTTGTATGTTATTTATATTCAATTATATTAGAAATATTTGGTGGAAGACGGTTAAAAGCATTAGAATACAAAGAAGAGAAGAGAGTACCTGTCAGTCTGCTCAATGTATCATAAATTAGGAACAAGGGGGTCGTACCTGTAACAAAAGAGATCGTGAGTATAGTACCTACAATAAATGAGAAATTCAACTTACACGAGTAACACAGTACATATTCATATGTGATATTTTAACTGTTTTATTTATCTTGTGAGAGTGAGAACTGTTAGAGTTTGTTAACATAATATTTTACCAAATTTACAAAAAGGGATTATATTTGGTTATTATAAGTAAAAGTCACATTAATTAAAATTTTAAGTGAAGAAAACAGTATAAGTGCGCGTTTAAACATTCAAGTGTGTAAAAATCTGTCGTTCGCTTAAAACGTAAGTCTAATATTAATTAGTAATAAACAAAATCTATACAATTCATTATTTAGGACTCAAATTAAGCACGGAAGTAAAACTCACAACAATAGATCTATGCTCTAAGCAAATACGGAAGTAAAACTCAAATCAATACTTCAATGCTCCAATACTAAATACAATAACTGAGAAAACTTTAACTTAAGACGTTGAGATTTTAAGGAAAGTTATAAGCAACACGTTCATTTGAAACCACTCGTTAAGCTGCAGAAGAACAGTTCGAAGCATTGAGGTGCACGCCAAGCTGAGAGTTAACAACCACTAAACTAGCAACTGATTTGAAACAGAAAACTTTCGTGGGAATCAATCGGAGGAATACTAGGATAGAATTAAATTTTCAATTAATAGCAAAAGTTTATTTTAAATACTTGAAACTTACATGTACTTAGATATTTTGTGTAAAGGGTCATCAAAAATTTCGTGATACGTAGAAAATACGTTAAAATTATTTTTGCTAGCTTTAATTGCTTGAAAGGGGTTATAAATTATGGTAATGAACAAATTCCATATTTATTTTAATGTTCCGTCCAACCCTGAATATATTCATTTAGTTTCTTTTTATTATTACTATAAAGTTTAAGTTTTTTTGTTAATGGTACTATCTGCTCTTTTATTTAAATTTAATAAACGCGGTCACGTTGTGACCTCTAATGTTCTATTTTGTTTGCCGTATGTTTGGTGATTGCGCGGTCTAACACAGTCCATTGTCATCGCTTGAACAATAAGTTTCTGTTTCGGAAGGTCTGTCCCCGTATAGGACCACCTCACCGCTTTATATTATTTTACAAGTGCAGTAATTAGTGTTCTGGATCTAAGAATTTCATTGCTCTAAGTGTTCATCAGGTAAGAATATTGAAGGCCGCATTTGGTTATATACCCGCTTTTCTCTCCTGAGTATCCTTTTATGTACTCAACTTTAATTAATTAATCTTATTCAGGTACATGAAGTGTTAGAGTGAAGGGGGTAAATATTCTTTGTTATCATATCGTCGTTCACTTTGTGCAGGGCATAACTGAGCTAGTCGGGGCATAAATTTTATCGTGTTGTTTTGAAAACTATTTCAGATATTCTAGATGCACAGAGACATGGCGTTCAGCAGGTAATTGATCGTAAAAATTAAGCAGCGATATTGTAGCAATATGTATATATATATATATATATATATATATATATAGAAAAGATTTTGTTTTTTGGTTCTTGGGATAAATATATATATATATATATATATATATATATATATATGTACATATACATGATATGATGACGCTGCACGTCGATACAATGTTACGATAATTAAATAATTTGCCTCTTTTTCTCTAAAACTTTCCCTGCTTTGAATGTTATAACGAAGTCGATTAATATTTGTATAATGAGAAAGAAAAAAAATCATATACACTTCACAGCTTAATCTGTTTGACTGTATGACAAAAATGAGCTCCTGAATCAAATAAAAATAGATTTTAAATTGTTTATCTCCAACAATTAAAGCTCCCTTTCCTTATTTTAAAGCCAGCAAAATGACATTGTACTCTACTGGAAATTTCTCAAACGTTCAAGGTTTTTCGCCATTTTACAAAATTTTTCACGTATAAAATAAATTTTTGATGACTCTTTACATAAAATATTCAGGTATAAAATATGACTAATGTTGAAAAAATATATAAAGAGAAAATAATGCCTTATGCTAGATAGTTCTGACCTGTAGTTTTCCTTGTGCGTCTTTCTGCTGCGTGCTGTGGATCAGTACCCCAATATTACATTCAGTTGAGTTGCTCCATTCAATTTATTTAATCTCCAATTTTACCCCGTTTAATCAATAATCTAGTATTTTCTTAATCTTCCTTGGATTTTCTTAATGTCACTTGGATTTTAGTAATCTCCCATAGAGTTTCGTACTGTCTTCGTAATCTCACTTAAAGCCGTTTTCCAGCAAACGGCGGAACTTTTCTCATATATTTTCACTATAATTTATTTTAAAATTTTATAACTCCACTTTTCACAAAAATTTGGTCATTTAATTTGAATACTTACTCGACGTGTAAATTCTCGAGTATGAGTGATGTTGATTGTACTTGGTTCAAACTAAGACTCTCTGCTTATCAAATTCGCGTGTTATGTAGTCTACGCCCCATCTAAAAATTCATTGGTTATCTGAACTGTTGTTTGATTTTTACGACCAACCATCGGGTGTTTTGGATATTTTGGGTTTTTACAGGTATATCTCTGATAATAACTTGTCGGAACCATTTCTTGATCACGTAGGTACCAGTGGATTTCTAGTTTGTATTTATTTTAGACCGTGTGTTTTATGTTGTTACAGGAATTTCTAATTCGCCTTGGCACGTAATTTCACTTATGGCTTTTGGTTGTCTAGATAATACTTTGGGATTTGTATTAACTCTATGCAGAAAATCACGTAGACAAATGACGTAAATTAACATACTTCTGTTTATATTTTTGCGTTTCTGAAGCGTATTTATTTTGAAGAATGCGTTTCTTATCAGGATACTATGCTATCTGCTTTCTATATCGCTTGTTTAATGTGAATTGTATTATGATTTTCTAGGTTTTTACTGCATTTCACGCGTTTTAATTTTACAATCTATGAATATTTTTGGTTTAGGACAAGTTTGATAGCTTGTAGAGTTATTTCCTTTGCTGGATGCGTGTTTATTGTTGAATGATATGCTATTAAAGTCATTTGCGATCCTTATACAGGGTGTTGTGTGTTTGCTCTTTGCGTAATATTCAAATTACCTATTTTTAATGCTAAATAAATGCGGTTTTCTAACTTCTAGTACTATTTACATGTATTGGGTAACCATTATGACTCAGTATTCCCCTAAATAACCCCTTATCGTAAAATTATATATAATATATATACATACATACATACATACATATATAAATATATATATATATATATATATATTGCTATGATAATATGGTAGTTTAATGGTAGATTAAGTCATAGGTGTCGTAGGATAGATATAAATAACTTTAACTTTAAGAAAATCAAATAATTCCAGAAATTATAAGAGTAAATCGACTAATCTACATAAAGTCAATTGCGAGGACACTGTATATAAAAGATATGTGATTAAATGCATGAGAAAGAAGCTTCTTTAGTAATAATCCGATATCATTTGATTAGAATAGTAATGTGTGCGTCGTATATATATATATATATATATATATATATATATATATGTTTAAGTATAGTTTACAAGTAAAGATAAGATTTTACAAGCACCTAATTGCATCAAAATAAATTACCGGGCAACGTAGATATATTAGCACTCTAAATATTTAATAATTGCGTCGAAAATATCAACGTAATTATCATGCAAACGCATATTAATACGCCATTATTAGAAAATTGTTACGTGACTAGAAAGAACACATTTGTTCAGAAAACCAGCATTCTGTAACAAACAAATAAACACCAAGCGGTTCAATTATATGATAAATCGTGGACTTTCAATTGACAAACATTAAATACGCGACTTGATAAAAGCCAAAAATTTGAAATATTATTATAAGACTGTAGTATACTGGACGTTTACGTGATTGATGGAGCATTTCGTTAAAGAATTAAACTAGGGAATTTGTAAAAATTCCGAATTCTGCCAGATAAGGCAAAGTACAAGCCTTGATTATAAACACGCCAATGAAAACTATTGGTGAGAAGGGCTTATAAATACAATAGGAAATGAACAACGTTTAGTACATATTCAACCGAGCACCAACTATGCTCGAATGCCGTAAAAACTTACGTAATTAATTACTGAAATAAAATTCAGTACAAATGAGTTTTAGAAAGTGCAAAAATTTGTGCGACGAAAAATAAGCCGATCTACAAATAGACGTAAATTAAACAAATAATTAAATTTATTTCTAATATTTAACAAAACAGGGCTTTTTATATTAGGACGGCTTTTTGGAGGCGATTCCTTTATTGGAACGGCTTTTGTTAAGCCTTCTTTTATTGGGATGACTTTTTGTTAACGCTTCTTTTATTGGGACGGCAATTTTGTTGATACGACTTTGTTGAGTCGATGTTCATGTCGAGATCTAAGCCTTCACGCAAATTTAAAAATACCAGAAATTAAAAGTGGACAATTTTGGTGAATAAGTAAAGCGTACACAACAAGGGATGCAGACCACAGACTATAATGGAACTCCAGTAACCATTCTAGGTTAGCGATTTTTAAACATTTTATTATTGAAAGACTGTTACAAATTTAATATTTGCTATACGTTGTGTATTGTAAGAGTCATTAAAAAGGTCATTTGAAAAATATGAAAACTGGGAAAAGCATCTTGAAAGGTTTGAAGGTATTTGAGAGTAATAAAAAGATATTTTGCTGGCTTTCAGGAAAGCATAAATATGGTAAATGTAAATATATTTTATACAAGGGAAAATTTTGAGTTTACACAGCATTAACATATTATCAATTATTATATTATGTGTTTTAGAACTGCTTTATTTGAATCCATTTAAAGGTTAAAATAAGATTTATTCAATGAGCTAGTCGGGGTAAAAATATAAAGTAAATATCAATTAATAACGCCCAATTGAAGGGCATTTCACAGGAATTTTATGACACCCATCGTAGGGGCATATCACAGCAATATATATATATATATATATATATATATATATATATATATATATAAAACCTGTGTACGATGGCTAACGCATAATTGAACCACCATTGCAGGGTTTATGTAAAACCTAAATGAGCAGTTCAAGTACTGCTATTGATTGAAAAAGGGAAAAATATCAATTGCAAACTAATAATTAAGAAAATAATGCACGTTTGTATTTGGTAAAAGTCGATTTCAATTTCATGCTAGAAATTTAGTTTGTCTATATTTTTCTTGGTTCATTATCATTGATATTTGGAAATGCAATAGTCATAAAATAAAGATTGTTTTGTAAAAGTCGTACTTTATAATCTTGTATGTGATTTGTGTGAACGGACGTGCTGTAGATTCTAATCATAATATTAATAATGTTTCCTTTATTGTCAGAAGAAACTTTTTATTAATGTAAAATTAAGTTATCCATCCATCCATCCTTCGTCGTCAATTTTGGGCTTGGCAGGCGATTGACATTTATTAACGTTTGGTATTTCTTTACTAGGGTGTAAATATGTCACGCTCCGTTAAATGCTTCGTAACTTCATCACAACCATCCAAGTGTAATCGCTCATATTCCGCAATAGAAACAACATCTACCAAAGAATAATAAACCGAGCTCCATGTCATAGCTTGTTGAATAATGGTTACATTGTGTTTGACAAAGGCACGAACTGCATTTATCAATGGTAATCTTCACCTGTATTAACTATTTCCAAAAGCTTTTTATATCTACGCAAATAACATACTGGAATTGTTTTCAAGAACTTTGTAAAATAATTGTGCGTGCGTATCCACCATGCGCGATAAAATTAGCGTACGTATTTACTACTCTCATTAATAAAAGAATTCATTCAGGAGATGTATATGAATATTCGTTTCGCCTTTCTGTAAAGATATATTATTTTAGATGAATAAATTAAGACACAATAGTATTGAAGTTTCGATGTTCTTTGGAAAGTTTTCTATTGCGGTGCAGTCTTGTCAGATTATAATAATTTTTAACATGTAGTTTTGTACCGTTCAATATATGAAATAACGCAATAACTCTAGAACTATACCATAACCTGATAAAACACTTGTAACATGCAACTGTCATAACAAGAATACGTTTTATTAATAATGACTCCGACTGTGTACGCCTCCGACAATATGGTAGTTGGAAGAGAGATGACCCACATTTTAAAAAATATATAATTTTGTTTTAAACGTCTTTAATTAAGAAATGTGCTTAAAAGATAACTACATAAACAGCCAATAAAAACGCAGTACAAGATAGCCAAAAGTATTTCCATAAAGTGACAGGAGATAAATTTAAAAATGTTGTCATGGATTATCTTTCGTCCACCACATAGGTGAGATGAACCAGTTGTGGTAGGAGGTAAACTATGCAGATTTCTCTTCTTTCTTCTTAGGTATTTTTTTCCGTACATCTGACATGAGTTTCTGAAACTGGTGCAGTCATCATGCAATCACCTGTTACAAATTATTCACTGTATCCAGTTATCTTTTCGGTTGGTTTTTTGATAACCCTAATGGCATCCCATACACTCATTTTCATAATCTTCGATGTCTCATTGATCTGTGGAAGTGTCGCTTAAACTGAAATTTTAGGACTTTAACGCTTACTTATTGGTTTCGCTTTTACTAAAGCTGTAGGTGTTTTAACTGTAACTTTTTATTTTCACCCCAAATTGTTTTTTTTTAATTTCGTTTCTGGAGATAATGTATTCTGGGAATGCTACGACACGTCTCGATTTTTCCTTGCTGTTTAAAGTGAAATAGTAATATCTAGCACCAGGGAAATGACGTCTAGTGTTTTTCTTGGAGCAACGTTTGGAGTTCTGGCACTTTCAGATATATTCTGCATTTCGAATATTCCTGGTTGTAGACTAGAATGTCATCGATGTTGAATACATGATCGTCCTGTAGGCGGAATGGGTAGTATTTTCCAAGTCTGACTTTTAGCAGTGTTATAAATACTATTATAATTTCTATGGTGATAGTTCTTACACTTAAAGAGTCGATAAAACAGTTTACGAGTACGTCGATAAATACAGTTACAAGTCGGTAATACAGTTTAAGAGTTCATAAATACATCGCGCAAGCGCAATGAGAAAAGCGGGCTACGCCACTGGCGGATGGAAGCGCGAATCTTATACAGATTTGGGGCGCGCTCATCTACCAATGACGTCACCAATGCACAATTATGTTGCGCAATAAACGGAAATTTACATAATTTTAAAACAATGATAAAAGCAAACAAATTAGATAATGGATTACTTACATCAGAAATCCGGCATTCGCACGAAGTTGCGCTACGGTAGGCTTCTATTGAAGTCCATCAGGCTACCCAAAGCCTTTTTGCGGTAACTAAAGATGGTGACTCCGGTGCTTCAGCGGAACATGGACATCCGGCTCGTCTAAGGTCGTGGAATCCGGTTTGCCTAGGTGGCGGCAAATTTATTCCTACCTATGCAGGGAATGACGGGAACATGGTAAAGGTCGACAAACAAAAGATAATTAAGCAAGGAAATCTACATAGGTAAAGATAAGCACGGTACGATACCTCAAAGCGTCCACTCCACTCGAAGGTACGGGCTAAAAAGCCACGTTCAAGCGTCTCCCGGAAAACTCTCACCACTTTTCCCCACTCTTTGTCTTTTTCACGTCGGCGCGAAGTATTCGTCCAACCCTCTAGCGTGGCGCACTCTGCGCAAACTCACTGGGACGTATCGGAAGTACGCTCCTAGTCTTTTAAAATTCCGCGCACCGCGTCTTTTGAAATTATGGCGCGAAACCTCCGTACATCAAAGTTAAACTAAAACAATGAATAAGGGCCAATTTAATTGGCACGTAACAATACTGGTAACCTCATACGTTACAAAAAGACGTAGTCAAGGATTCCTCGAAGATTAAATGGCATTATTCTTGTTAACTCAAAAGAACAATTCGAATTTTGAACAGATGTCGATTTATTCCATACATCACCCAAACTGTAATCTGTTTATTCTACGCAATCGATTGTTCTGTATGAATCGTCTGCAACCTTCATAAAGATCCCTTGTTACGTTCATGTTCGGCAATAATTAGTTATTTTATTTACATAAATTCCCCTTTTTAGTATTAAATGCTCCAACAATACCCGATATATTGTACCTGTTCAGATAAGCTCGCTTTACCATAACTTTTAACTCAAATCCCTTGTTAATTCATTATCCGTTCGTATAAATTCCATATTTACTGTTAAATCCTTCCGCATAATTAATAATAAACACTCTTTCTAAGAGTTTCTCAACGTAAATCTAGTTGTTTTTAAACAACAAGTTTAATTTACAATTAATTAGTCAAGACCCTGTATAGGTATCCGTGAGCGCGGTATACTTTCCGATAATGTATACTTGCGTTCTAGCGGGTTTCCCATCTGAAGATTTGTCAAAATAATATATCCTACTATTGTCCGGTAAAACCGTGTTTTCTTGTTTCATTCACGTGTCGATAACGCGGATGTTTGCTTTTCGAGTTCGTGTTATCTTGAACTCCTTTTAAACTTTGATTCTGCAGCTTGTGCGTTGATGCACTTGTAAAAACTACTCGTTCTGTTACTTCAAGAGCGATGCACGTTTCTCCTCTATCAAATGTGTAGATTTGCTCTTAGATGGAGGCTAAATTACTTGTTGCGCAGCCCAATTATTCCTTGATGTAGATTACTGCTCTTGCATGTAGACCGCCGATGCAATTACGGTAGTAGTATGGTTGTTGTTGACTACCGCGGCGATGCTGTGTCAATTCGCTTCCGAGGACTGACAAGATAAGTATCCCGACACATGTATGTGACTTGTTTTCCTTTTCTAATATAGCCAGGATAAACCCAATTTGAAATTAGATACGCTAATATTTGTTCTGGTAAAATCCTTACTAGAAAAGTTTCGAACTTTAATGCTTTTGCTTTTTGTACTTATCCCATCTGCTTATACGAAAGTATCAACAGTATTCATTTTTTTACTGATTAGAGTTATAACAAACGCATCGTATGGTAAAATCCTTATTAAAAAGGTTTCTAAATTTAATGTTTTCTTAATTAACTTATCCGCTTATACGAAAGTATCAGCGTTATTCTTTTTGGTACTGATTAGATTTATTGCATGTTAGCTACAAATTGCGTACTTCGAGGAACAGTTAGTGAATTTGTCCATAGAGCAAAATTCTTTTATTAAATAGTAACCTTAGTTAATTTTGTTTTGCTGTTTCGATAGAAATTCATATATTTGTGTTTTTTATTGTTAATAGAAAATCGTTGGCGATGTATTATTTTTGTGTTGATAGGAACCCTTCCCCTTTCCGAGGTTGGTAGTTGGCCTGGTATATTTACGTTTTTTTCCGGCTACGTCATGGCACGTAGCACCCTCCAATGAATTTATAGAAACAGCGATTGAGAGACTGTAAATAATGACTTGTGAGGGGCAAACAAAACACAATTATGTCATTTCGATACACAAATTTTACATCAGAGATGTGCGATGTGTGCCCATCCAAAAGTAGCAGAACTTTCCCATGTGCCCTTCTAGGTAAGAAATGGCCATTTGACCAATCAAGAAAATTTACTGAATTTACATATGCTGATTTCTCAGATATTTGTATTTTCAATTAGTCGTGCGTGGCTGTTTGTGGTTCGTTTCACCTACTGGTCCATCTCTCCTCTAATTACCCTATCATATCGTCAATAAATGAAAATGTTTCTGAGGACATTTTCCATATCGCGCGGGCAGAACCTATGTGAAGTTACTATTTAAAATAGTTGTTAACTACGAATTTAGGTAATAGGAGGTGAGCGGGAAACTCAGGGAAGGTGGAGCGAAGTAGGCACCCCTGAAGTTCCACCTCCCGGAGCAGTGAACTGTAATCGTCGAGGGGGACACTAGTGGAAGAAATGTGAACATACGAAGGACCGAGAAGTAAAAAATGAACACTATTGCCATATAACAACTCACAACGATAATCTGGTGAACTTTATGGAGTAAGTAAATTAAACAATTAATCGTACACCGTGTAGTAAGAGGATCATATATTATAACGTCAATAAGAATTAGAAATACAGCGAAAAGCACAATTTACAGTATATTAAATTTCTGAATTATTCGAACTTGTATAAACGTACTACTTTAAATCACACTATTATGAATTCATAGTACATATGCCGCGTATCAAGTTCACTAACGTATTTTGTATGATACGTCAATGGAAAGGGTCATTGCATTAATATCACACAAGCACGAGGTAACTTGTTGTGATACCAGATTAAGAAAAATGGTTATTATTTACTATTATAACCGGAAAGATCAATAACTATTACGATTGTAAGAACACGCACCTGTGTTGAGAATACAAATTACTATGCATAATGATCGCCTCGTATTTCAGTTAATCAATAACTATTACGATAGGAACGATTCATTACAATTTGCACACTAGAAATAATTTATAGAACAAAGATAATCACAGCCCGCGCGAATACGACTGTAACCTAGGAAAGTTGAAGCAAAACTCTATTGTTTGTCTATTAAAACCAAGGCAGGTGAGCGCTGCACGTGCTCAAGGTTATCTTCCTGCTTGTAGGGCAGGCTATTACATAGAATTGAACATTAATATGCTCTAAGAAATAATAATAGAGCATTTTTGAACGTAATGAATCTTATTGAAAATAAAGAAGATTTTACGAATACGAAATAATTTAGGAAACTCCAACATACTCCCCCGCGTTGAAGCAACGCTTCAACAAAAAAGAAACTAGAACAGAAAGGAGAGCAACGAAGGAGAAAGAAAGAAGAAAAATGTTTTGTTCATTCGAGCCGGATCAGGGATCACGAGTCGAATCTTGACTTGAAGAATGAATTTGATTTGGCAAAAGACACAATTTAGTTATTGGTCTTATGTAGTCGCCAGTTGTTGTATGAATTTTGACAGCACGAACTTTTCCGTCGCAGCCAGGAATTGTCTCTAAGACACGGGCGAGAACCCATTGAAGAGGAGGAGTGTCATCTTCTTTGACTAACACTAGGTCATTTTCCTTTAAGTTTTCTTTTTCTTCAAACCATTTTGGTTTATTTTGCAAACGATTGAGATACTCTACAGACCAACGTTTCCAAAGATTTGCTGAATCTGTGATATCTTTTGATAGAGTGAGAGTCTATTTTCAGAAATATTTGAGACATCTTTTTCTGGATAAGAAGTTAATGCAGAACCAATTAAAAATGTCCAGGGTTAAACAGCTCAAATCAGAAGCATCATTAGATAAGGGACTTAGAGGTCTAGAGTTCATTATAGCCTCTATTTGACATAATATTGTTAGAAATTCTTCATAGGTGAAACTTTGGTTACCTATGATTCTTTTCATATGGTATTTCGCACCTTTTATGGCGGATTCCCATATACCACCCCAATGAGGGGATTTTGGAGGGATAAATTTCCATGAGGTTTCATTTTGAGAAAGAAAATTAGAAATAATCAGAGAATTATTTTTATTTTTGAAAAAATCATAAAGATCTTTGAGTTGGTTTTTTGCACTTGAGAAATTTGTAGCGTGATCGCTATAGATTGTTGACGGATTTCCACGTCGCGAAATAAATCTTTTTAATGTAGATAAAAAGGATTCAGTAGATAGACTTGTAACTACTTCGATGTGTACAGCTTTTGTAGCCATACAAACGAATATTGCTATATAGGCTTTTATTTTGGGAGCTTTACGCAGCCCAGAAGATTTTAAGAGAAAGGGGCCACCGAAGTCGACACCCGATTTATGAAAGGGCCTCGCAACATTGACTCTGTCTTGAGGGAGGTCTGCCATTATTTGTTTAGAAAACTGATTGCTAAATCTGAAACAAGTAATACAATTTCGAATTATCCTTTTGGTTTCTCGTAAACCATTAAGTGGCCAAAATCTCAGCCGAACGTTTGACAGGGTTGTTTGAGCACCCGCGTGTCCCAAACGATTATGCTCATACATAAGAATCAATTTGGTTATTTGATTTTTGGAAGGCATTAGTAATGGATGTTTTTGTTGATAAGAAATGCTAGCGTTTCCTAGACGACCGCCAACTCGTAGAAGTCCAGTGGAATCTAAAAAGGGAGACAAAGAATGCAACTGTTTATTTGACAGTTGCTTATTTTTTGAGAGTTCTGACAGCTCTTTTAAGAAATATTTATTTTGTGTTTGTTTAATAATGAACTGTAATGATACCTCTAGTTCTTGAGGTGTTAGGGCACTGGAGATTCGATTGCCTTTGGCAATATCAATAAAACGAAATATGTACGCAAAGGTGCGTAGCAAACGAGAGAGATTAGAAAAACGCAAGAAAATTTCTTCAATGTAAGTTAGGAGTTGTGAATCATTGTGAGTCACAAGATGCGATTTTCTTTCTTCAGGCAATTCTAAGGTAATTAGAGATTGATCTACTGTTAGATCTAGACAAGGATTTAACAAAAACTTAGGACCTTGCCACCACGAATCATTACTAAGAATCTCGCGGACAGACAAGCCTCGTGATAAAGGATCGGCTGCATTTTCGGACGATTTTACGTGTCGCCACTTAAAATCAGAAGTTGTTTCTTGTATTTGAGAAACACGATGTGAAACAAAAATAGACCATCTGCTGGCGTGACTTTTACACCAGGCCAAGGCTATTAATGAGTCAGTCCACAAATTTACTGAGTCAAAATTTATTTTATTTTTGAAAATTTTTAATAGTAATCTTACGAGTTTTGAAAGAAGGAGCATAGCACAAAGCTCAAGTCTAGGAAGTGTAATTGTTTTAACAGGGGCTACCCTTGACTTGGAAGAAATTAACTTAGAGGAAATGGTGCCGTCTGCATATATAGCACGTAAATATACACAGCCACCGTATGCGGCTAAACTTGCATCAGCAAAGCCATGAAGCTCAGTTTTTGAAATGGTTTTATTTAAGAAATAGAACCTTGGAATGTTTTGTTCTTTCAGCAATGAAAGATTTTTGTAGAAATTGTTAAATTCGTCAAGCATTTTTGAATCTGAGAAAATTGTGTCCCAGTCCAGTTTAAGAATCCACAACTTTTGTATTAATACTTTACCCTTTACTATAACAGGATTTATTAACCCAAGAGGGTCATAGCACTGGGCTATTGCTGACAGAATTTTTCTTTTGGTAAGTGGGAAGATTTGCTTATTTTCTGTTGTAGAAATGTAAAGAGAATCAGAATTAGGGTTCCATTTTAGCCCTAATACTTTATTTGGAGCATCTTGCAAATTAATGTCGTAGTCCAAGGAATCGGATTTTTTAGCGATATTTTTTAGAAAAGTTTTGGAATTGGAACAATATTTGTGAAGTTCAAACCCATGCTTGTTCAGAACGGAGTTTAACTCAGTGTGAAGTTTGAAAAGAATGTCTAAATTTTGCGCGCCACACAAACCGTCATCCATATAAAATTGAGAAGAAATTGCTTCCGAAGCAAGTGGAAATTCATTTTACTCAAAATGCTATTTCTTTAAGCACTCGAGATGCGAGAAAGGGGCACTGTTAGTGCCGTAGGTAACAGTGTCTAACTGAATACATTTCAGATCATCCTCAGGGTTTTCACGCCAGAGGATATTTTGTAAGAACGTTTGTTCGGGATTGATTAAAATTTGTCTAAACATTTTCTGTATGTCAGTGGTGAAGACAAAAGGGAACATTCTAAATCTACAAAGAATGTCGAATAAATCCGGATGAACTTGGTAACCCTTAAGAGAGATGTCATTTAAGGAGTAACCAGAAGAAGTTTTACAACTTGCGTCATACACAACGCGAAGTTTAGTAGATGTGCTACATTCACGAATAACACACAAATGAGGAATGAAATATTTATTTTCTAATTTGCAGTTTTGCAATACTAAGGGAACATATTTAGCATGTCCAAGAGAGACATACTCTTGAAGGAAATTTTTATATTCATGAAATAAAGTACTATTTTTTTGGAGTCTTTTTTCTAAACTCAAAAAGCGTTTTTTAGCAATGGTAAAGGAATCGCCGAGCTTGCTAGGCTCTGACGAAGATTTTAGTGGAATATCTACCTGAAATCTGCCGTTTTCTAATATTTTGTTGTAGAAGTAAAATGTGTTCGGATAATTGGTGTTCTTCAGAAGGAATAGATATTTCGGAAATGTCTTCCATTTCCCAGAATTTTTTTAGAAAAGAGTCAACTTTTGAAGTCGCAAGAAAGGAAAATTTTGACTTATCTGAATTTTCGTTTTCAGACAGAGACATATTAGAATGAGTGTAGTTTTTTGGGACTGTACCTGCTACAATCCATCCCAAGTGGGACTCTTGTAAAACAGGAAGATTTTACCTAGTTGAATGATATTTTCAAGAATTATATCATAATAGCAATCTAGACCTATCAAAATGTCAATTTCTGACGGCATGTGATATTCGTCGTCAGCTAAGAAAATATTTTAGGTATTTCTATTTTGTCATTCATTATCTGAGTTTGAGGAAGCTTGCACGTTATATTAGGTAAAACAGCACAAGTTATTTTGAAGGATTTACTTAGATCTTTGTTAGAGAATATTTTAATATTCACCAATTTATCGGCGATAGTAGAGCTTTCGTTGATGCCAGAAATATTCATAGTTGTGTTGTGAGTTTTGCACGGTAGTTGATCAGCTAATTTTGTATGATAAATGAGTTTTGGCTACCAGTGTCAAACAACAGCTTGGCCGAAATAATTTCTCCGTATTTAGAGCAGAGAGTTACTTTGGCTGTAGCTAAGAGGACATGGCAATATTTTACCGAATGGGCTGAATGGGTAATCAAATTAGACATATGCTTAGCATCGTCTTTAGAAATTGGTGCACAAGCATTTTCTTGTTGTGCGAAGGAATCATCATTTTGCGAACTCGGAACTTTCTTGTTTGTTTGTGAATTTTTATTTTGGAAATTAGATTTGAGAGAGAAGTTACTTTTATAACTAGAACTTGTAATCGGAGGAGATTGATCGCCCAATCCTTTGTCTATGTGTAACAAAGAATTATGCGATTTAGAACAAAAAGAACATTTTTGGGTAGAAGAACAATTTGCAATATTGTGCTTGCCTAAGCAGTTAAAGCACAACTTATTAGATTTAACGTAGTCAACTTTTCTTGATATCTTAGATTTTTGAAGGAAATACAGGTGTAGATTCTATGACCTGCTTTTTTGCAAAAGGAACACCTAAGAACTTGTTGGAATTTTTCGTGATTGGCAACTGGAGCAGAGTGATAAACAGAAATTGATTTTCTTTGCAATTTGGGACTTGCAACATCAATATTTTCTAAGACACAACTCCTTTTTTCTAAGAATTTTATAAAATTTTCCAAATTGGGAGTTATAGAATGATCTCTTTCCATTTCATAAGCACGTTTTGTATTGAAATCCAACTTTTTTTGAAAAAGAAATATTAAAATAATATTCCATAAATCTTCGTAAGAAAAATTTAAATTTTTAAGAGATTGAATATTTTTCTGAATGGTAGCCGCGAATTCACGCAGTGAACTTGACTTACATTTTGTCATGATTGGAGATTCTAACATTGCTGATAAATGAGAATTGACTATAACAAATTTGTTTTCAAATCTACTTTTCAAAATATTTAAAGCGATATGGAAATTTTCATTTGTAATAGGCAAGGAATCAATTAAATGCAAAGGTTCATTTTTAAATAACTTTTAAGATATACTAAGCGCTGAATGTTTGATAATTGAGAATTTTTATTATAAGA
The DNA here is from genome assembly GCA_036346225.1 of Platerodrilus igneus. Taxonomy (NCBI): domain Eukaryota; kingdom Metazoa; phylum Arthropoda; class Insecta; order Coleoptera; family Lycidae; genus Platerodrilus; species Platerodrilus igneus. The sequence goes on along the minus strand of JARFIW010001614.1, from coordinate 162,378 downwards.
GCATCGAAAAGTTGATAAAAGATTCAAATTCTTTTATATCTCCCGAAAAGTTTGAATTTTGATTTCCGGCAACTTGACTGCCGTTGATTGAGGATTACTTAAAGAGGATTGAAAACTATCATCTTGATTTTCAATGGCTTCCGTTTGCTTTCTTCTTAAATTAGCAATACATTGAGTAAGATTGCTTGCTAGAGAGAAATATTTGTCTTCTATGACGGACCTGTCTTCTACGTCAAGAACTTCTTCCGAACAGAGAATTTCTATTTCATCTTGAACTTTTTCGTATGAATTAAACAAAGAATGCACCCGTTGCAATCTGATTTCAAATTCGAGTGGTGTGTTACAAGTGTCCGCACTTTGAGCGAACCACGATTCTATTCGCGTAAAGGAGCCTTTGATCGAGGCTCTAGACTTTTTTAAATTTTCTAAGCTCATATTGAATTTTTTAGAAATTAATGTTTATAGAAAATATCATGCACTTTTTGCACAACAGTTTAACAGATAGAAAAGTAAAATGGAATAAGCTCACCCAATTAATCGCTGCTTGTTGTCGAGTTTCCAGGAATCTTCCAGAAATCTAGGCGAACTTGACAGTGTGTTCAGGAACTAGTGTCTTCTTTCCAATAGAAAGGCTGGCTTCCAGGAATATCCAGGAAATCCGTCTCTGAAGGACCACTATATGAGCGGGTAACTCAGGGAAGGTGGAGCGAAGTAGGCACCCCTGAAGTTCCACCTCCCGGAGCAGTGAACTGTAATCGTCGAGGGGGACACTAGTGGAAGAAATGTGAACATACGAAGGACCGAGAAGTAAAAAATGAACACTATTGCCATATAACAACTCACAACGATAATCTGGTGAACTTTATGGAGTAAGTAAATTAAACAATTAATCGTACACCGTGTAGTAAGAGGATCATATATTATAACGTCAATAAGAATTAGAAATACAGCGAAAAGCACAATTTACAGTATATTAAATTTCTGAATTATTCGAACTTGTATAAACGTACTACTTTAAATCACACTATTATGAATTCATAGTACATATGCCGCGTATCAAGTTCACTAACGTATTTTGTATGATACGTCAATGGAAAGGGTCATTGCATTAATATCACACAAGCACGAGGTAACTTGTTGTGATACCAGATTAAGAAAAATGGTTATTATTTACTATTATAACCGGAAAGATCAATAACTATTACGATTGTAAGAACACGCACCTGTGTTGAGAATACAAATTACTATGCATAATGATCGCCTCGTATTTCAGTTAATCAATAACTATTACGATAGGAACGATTCATTACAATTTGCACACTAGAAATAATTTATAGAACAAAGATAATCACAGCCCGCGCGAATACGACTGTAACCTAGGAAAGTTGAAGCAAAACTCTATTGTTTGTCTATTAAAACCAAGGCAGGTGAGCGCTGCACGTGCTCAAGGTTATCTTCCTGCCTGTAGGGCAGGCTATTACATAGAATTGAACATTAATATGCTCTAAGAAATAATAATAGAGCATTTTTGAACGTAATGAATCTTATTGAAAATAAAGAAGATTTTACGAATACGAAATAATTTAGGAAACTCCAACAGGAGGGTCAAAATATAATCTTTGACATTGCCATAAAATTTCCATAACCATGTTGCCTTTAACTTAGTAATATCTCTTCAGCCATCCATATAAATAATAAAGACTAATAAAGAACATTCTTTTTTAAAACCTTTGGAATGAGTGCTTTTTGTCTAAAAAACTATTAACAACAGGTAAAAATGTAAGTATACAATAAGATTACAAGATGATTTTGCAGACATCTAGTGCAGAAGAAACTTATGTTCGTTAAACAAACATATTACAGCACGTTAATGGGCTTAAGAAAAATTCACAAACAAATAGATTGCAAAATTGAACATAAAAATCTAAATAAAATTAGAGAACGCTTGGGAAATCTATATAATTAAATATTATTTTTAAAAAGTCTGTAATTCATTAAATTAATTACACAATTTGTAATCAAAAATATTTGGAGGTCATATTTGAAAACACATTTTTACTATAAATATATCAATAAAGATTTACGAGTTGTGCAACGCGCCCTTGAGATAGTGTTCTAGATTAACATAAAAGATGAAACCTTTCTGTATCTACCTGTATCTACTTGTATCTTTCTAAAACATCCTTTTTAATGCTTGCTAGATAAAGAGGCGTTCAACTTTGCATAATTTAATTTTTGGTTTAACGAAGAATATTTCAACTTTGCCGTTTCTCATGACCTAGCAGGGGTAATAGCCAAACTAGCGGCAAGTTTTTATAGTTACAGCTTCATATTTATTAATTTTTAATACTTATTTAATTCTCCCACAATGACGCCCAACGTTGGAGTTAAAAATAAATTCGCTACATTGACGCGTACAACGTGGGGGTTGACGTTTGTAACAATTTTGGTTATCTATAAAAATTAATTCGCTGCAGCTTTCAGTCCGCATCTTAGACCTATACTTAGGTACTTCATTTGTAATTCCATCTACATCGCTTTCCATACCTCATCTATACTAAATTCAAACTGTATAGTTGCTGTTTGATTGCTTTCGCTACTTCTTTCGCATATCGCCTTTTCGTTTTATATACTTCCTGAAGTTGCTTTCTTAACTCAATATTCTTTCCTGCAACCATTCTCCTATACGCCACCTTCTATTTTTTACCTGGTCGATCCACCACGCATTCTTAACACATGCACCAACCATTGTCGTTCTATATACTTCCAAAGCACATTCCATCATATTGTTTTTCACACAATCCTATTCTTTCTCCATATCTTCAAACATCGGAGCATTCTCCCATTCTTGTTTGCAGTCATACAACTCTCTCTAACAAAATAGCATACTCTCTTTGAGTCGATTCTTCCAACCAGCGTTCTATTTTCACTCTTGATTGTCTCACACTCTGCTTTCTTCTCCACGCCCGTTTTTAGCTAAGATCAATTCTGGACAAAACCAGAAAATGATGGGTCTAACACTCAGATCCCCTCATTACTCTTGTGTCTGTCACCAGTTCTTTTAAACTTTCATCAAATACAACTTAATTAATTACACTTCTCGCATTTTCTCTTTACCATGTGTACTGGAGTATGTTCTTATGCTTACGCCACGTTTTCGACACAAACAGCTCTCTTTCCAAATGTGGTAGATCAATTTGGTGATGCTCCAAGAACAAACAAAAATGAGGATAAGTTAGTGAGCTCATGAGCACTAGGTAAATATATATATATATATATATATATATATATATATATATATATATTAGATAGTTAATTACACAAGGTAAGTTGATAAATACTATAGTATTATAGTGAATAAGATGAAATAATAACTTAGACTTTTATGCAAAGCCCAAATGATCTTTTCAAATCAAGCTAGTAATTGAGAGATGGAGAATATACGGTCTTGGACAGGATTTGAACCTGTATCCTGATTTTGCCAGAACCATGCGTTTACCAATTACGCCACCGAGACCGATGACACAATTGGGAAATTTACAAATTTAAATAGTGTTCACAAATATACATAAACCTAACTTTCAATTACGTTCGGCATTTTTGTCAATCATATCTGACATTGTCAAGTTTTTGACTTATGTCAGTTATAGACAGGAAGCGATGCTCGAAATTACGGCTATAAGTCAAATATTAAATATATAAATATTTTAGATAGTTAATTACACAAGGTAAGTTGATAAATACTATAGTATTATAGTGAATAAGATGAAATAATAACATAGACTTTTATGTCTATAACTGACATAAGTCAAGAACTTGACAACGTAAATCTAGTTGTTTTTAAACAACAAGTTTAATTTACAATTAATTAGTCAAGACCCTGTATAGGTATCCGTGAGCGCGGTATACTTTCCGATAATGTATACTTGCGTTCTAGCGGGTTTCCCATCTGAAGATTTGTCAAAATAATATATCCTACTATTGTCCGGTAAAACCGTGTTTTCTTGTTTCATTCACGTGTCGATAACGCGGATGTTTGCTTTTCGAGTTCGTGTTATCTTGAACTCCTTTTAAACTTTGATTCTGCAGCTTGTGCGTTGATGCACTTGTAAAAACTACTCGTTCTGTTACTTCAAGAGCGATGCACGTTTCTCCTCTATCAAATGTGTAGATTTGCTCTTAGATGGAGGCTAAATTACTTGTTGCGCAGCCCAATTATTCCTTGATGTAGATTACTGCTCTTGCATGTAGACCGCCGATGCAATTACGGTAGTAGTATGGTTGTTGTTGACTACCACGGCGATGCTGTGTCAATTCGCTTCCGAGGACTGACAAGATAAGTATCCCGACACATGTATGTGACTTGTTTTCCTTTTCTAATATAGCCAGGATAAACCCAATTTGAAATTAGATACGCTAATATTTGTTCTGGTAAAATCCTTACTAGAAAAGTTTCGAACTTTAATGCTTTTGCTTTTTGTACTTATCCCATCTGCTTATACGAAAGTATCAACAGTATTCATTTTTTTACTGATTAGAGTTATAACAAACGCATCGTATGGTAAAATCCTTATTAAAAAGGTTTCTAAATTTAATGTTTTCTTAATTAACTTATCCGCTTATACGAAAGTATCAGCGTTATTCTTTTTGGTACTGATTAGATTTATTGCATGTTAGCTACAAATTGCGTACTTCGAGGAACAGTTAGTGAATTTGTCCATAGAGCAAAATTCTTTTATTAAATAGTAACCTTAGTTAATTTTGTTTTGCTGTTTCGATAGAAATTCATATATTTGTGTTTTTTATTGATAATAGAAAATCGTTGGCGATGTATTATTTTGTGTTGATAGGAACCCTTCCCCTTTCCGAGGTTGGTAGTTGGCCTGGTATATTTACGTTTTTTTCCGGCTACGTCATGGCACGTAGCACCCTCTAATGAATTTATAGAAACAGCGATTGAGAGACTGTAAATAATGACTTGTGAGGGGCAAACAAAACACAATTATGTCATTTCGATACACAAATTTTACATCAGAGATGTGCAATGTGTGCCCATCCAAAAGTAGCAGAACTTTCCCATGTGCCCTTCTAGGTAAGAAATGGCCATTTGACCAATCAAGAAAATTTACTGAATTTACATATGCTGATTTCTCAGATATTTGTATTTTCAATTAGTCGTGCGTGGCTGTTTGTGGTTCGTTTCACCTACTGGTCCATCTCTCCTCTAATTACCCTATCATATCGTCAATAAATGAAAATGTTTCTGAGGACATTTTCCATATCGCGCGGGCAGAACCTATGTGAAGTTACTATTTAAAATAGTTGTTAACTACGAATTTAGGTAATAGGAGGGTCAAAATATAATCTTTGACATTGCCATAAAATTTCCATAACCATGTTGCCTTTAACTTAGTAATATCTCTTCAGCCATCCATATAAATAATAAAGACTAATAAAGAACATTCTTTTTTAAAACCTTTGGAATGAGTGCTTTTTGTCTAAAAACTATTAACAACAGGTAAAAATGTAAGTATACAATAAGATTACAAGATGATTTTGCAGACATCTAGTGCAGAAGAAACTTATGTTCGTTAAACAAACATATTACAGCACGTTAATGGGCTTAAGAAAAATTCACAAACAAATAGATTGCAAAATTGAACATAAAAATCTAAATAAAATTAGAGAACGCTTGGGAAATCTATATAATTAAATATTATTTTTAAAAAGTCTGTAATTCATTAAATTAATTACACAATTTGTAATCAAAAATATTTGGAGGTCATATTTGAAAACACATTTTTACTATAAATATATCAATAAAGATTTACGAGTTGTGCAACGCGCCCTTGAGATAGTGTTCTAGATTAACATAAAAGATGAAACCTTTCTGTATCTACCTGTATCTACTTGTATCTTTCTAAAACATCCTTTTTAATGCTTGCTAGATAAAGAGGCGTTCAACTTTGCATAATTTAATTTTTGGTTTAACGAAGAATATTTCAACTTTGCCGTTTCTCATGACCTAGCAGGGTAATAGCCAAACTAGCGGCAAGTTTTTATAGTTACAGCTTCATATTTATTAATTTTAATACTTATTTAATTCTCCACAATGACGCCCAACGTTGGAGTTAAAAATAAATTCGCTACATTGACGCGTACAACGTGGGGTTGACGTTTGTAACAATTTTGGTTATCTATAAAAATTAATTCGCTGCAGCTTTCAGTCCGCATCTTAGACCTATACTTAGGTACTTCATTTGTAATTCCATCTACATCGCTTTCCATACCTCATCTATACTAAATTCAAACTGTATAGTTGCTGTTTGATTGCCTTCGCTACTTCTTTCGCATATCGCCTTTTCGTCTTATATACTTCCTGAAGTTGCTTTCTTAACTCAATATTCTTTCCTGCAACCATTCTCCTATACGCCACCTTCTATTTTTTACCTGGTCGATCCACCACGCATTCTTAACACATGCACCAACCATTGTCGTTCTATATACTTCCAAAGCACATTCCATCATATTGTTTTTCACACAATCCTATTCTTTCTCCATATCTTCAAACATCGGAGCATTCTCCCATTCTTGTTTGCAGTCATACAACTCTCTCTAACAAAATAGCATACTCTCTTTGAGTCGATTCTTCCAACCAGCGTTCTATTTTCACTCTTGATTGTCTCACACTCTGCTTTCTTCTCCACGCCCGTTTTTAGCTAAGATCAATTCTGGACAAAACCAGAAAATGATGGGTCTAACACTCAGATCCCCTCATTACTCTTGTGTCTGTCACCAGTTCTTTTAAACTTTCATCAAATACAACTTAATTAATTACACTTCTCGCATTTTCTCTTTACCATGTGTACTGGAGTATGTTCTTATGCTTACGCCACGTTTTCGACACAAACAGCTATCTTTCCAAATGTGGTAGATCAATTTGGTGATGCTCCAAGAACAAACAAAATGAGGATAAGTTAGTGAGCTCATGAGTACTAGGTAAATATATATATATATATATATATATATATATATATATATATATTAGATAGTTAATTACACAAGGTAAGTTGATAAATACTATAGTATTATAGTGAATAAGATGAAATAATAACTTAGACTTTTATGCAAAGCCCAAATGATCTTTTCAAATCAAGCTAGTAATTGAGAGATGGAGAATATACGGTCTTGGACAGGATTTGAACCTGTATCCTGATTTTGCCAGAACCATGCGTTTACCAATTACGCCACCGAGACCGATGACACAATTGGAAATTTACAAATTTAAATAGTGTTCACAAATATACATAAACCTAACTTTCAATTACGTTCGGCATTTTGTCAATCATATCTGACATTGTCAAGTTTTGACTTATGTCAGTTATAGACAGAAGCGATGCTCGAAATTACGGCTATAAGTCAAATATTAAATATATAAATATTTTAGATAGTTAATTACACAAGGTAAGTTGATAAATACTATAGTATTATAGTGAATAAGATGAAATAATAACATAGACTTTTATGTCTATAACTGACATAAGTCAAGAACTTGACAATGTCAGATATGATTGACAAAAATGCCAAACGTAATTGAAAGTTAGGTTTATGTATATTTGTAAACACGATTTAAATTTGTAAATTTCCCAATTGTGTCATCGGTCTCGTTGGCGTAATTGGTAAACGCATGGTTCCGGCAAAACCAGGATACAGGTTTAAATCCTGTCCAAGACCTTATATTTTCTATCTTTCAATTACTAGCTTGATTTGAAATGATCATTTGGGCTTTGCATAAAAGTCTAAGTTATTATTTATCTTATTTACTATAATACTATAGTATTTATCAACTTACCTTGTGTAATTAACTATATAAAATATTTATATATTTAATATTTGGCTTATAGCCGTAATTTCGAGCGGCGCTTCCTGTCTATAACTGACATAAATCAAAAACTTGACAATGTCAGATATGATTGACAAAAATGCCAAACGTAATTGAAAGTTAGGTTTATGTATATTTGTGAACACGATTTAAATTTGTAAATTTCCTAATTGTGTCATCGGTCTCGGTGGCGTAATTGGTAAACGCATGGTTCCGGCAAAACCAGGATACAGGTTCAAATCCTGTCCAAGACCTTATATTTTCCATCTTTCAATTACTAGCTTGATTTGAAATGATTATTTGGGCTTTGCATAAAAGTCTAAGTTATTATTTCATCTTATTCACCATAATATATATATATATATATATATATATATATATATATATGTGTATATGAATTTATATGTATATGCATTTATGCATTTCTGTGTATGTATGTGTATTTGTGTATGCATGTGTGTATATATATATATATATATGTATATGTGTGTATGTATGTGTTTATATGTATGTAGATGTATATATGTGTATGTATTGTGTATGTGTATATATGTGTATATGTATGTATGTGTAGGTATATATATATATATATGTCTGTATGTGTATGTGTGTGTGCATGTGTGTATGTATGTGTGTGTGTGTGTAAATGTATATGTGTATATGTATGTGTATGTATATAAATATGTTTCTTTTTTTTTTATTTCTATATTTATGTGTACATGTATCTATATGTATTTTTGTGTATATATATCTTTATGCATGTGGATGTACACATATATAGTTATGTATTTTCATGTACATTTATATACACTACACGCATAAATATATATTTATAAAATATATTTATAATATATGTAGCTATATTTGTGTACTTCTGTATGTTTAATGACATGAAATATTACCGATATATACACGCATACCTATAAATTAATTAAAAATCAAAGACATATATTAATCAAAATCTAAAATTTTTGTTTCTGTCAAGTCAACATTTTACCTCAATTTTATATATACTATATCTGTTTATCTTAAATTTTATAAAGATATTATCTTTGTAAAACATAATTATAATGAAAGCTAATATTATGTAACTTCGATGTAAGTAACTAATTTTTACACCAGCTTATGTAGAATTTATCTATGTTTTAGTTATGCCTGTGATCAAGCTTTAAATAAAAGCGAAAATTTAGGCTATAGAAAAGAGTTTTCTTCAATACACCAGCTGACCTATAACCTGCAACATTAAACAAATATTATATATATATATATATATATATATATATATATATACTTTTATGACTATTTCTAATACAAGGCAATATTAAATATGTTTAAAATTGTGGTAAACAAATGGCTGAGTACAATCCAATATACATTTTTTTATTAATCTTGTTGTACGTGAATATTTGGTTTGAAGTTAAAAATTAGTCCGACGTAATTAAGGAGTATATTAATTATTTTTGTAAAGATTTTTGTACTGTGTAAATCTTAAGAAATATGTTTGCGATAAATGTTATTTTTACACGTGTTGATTTTCTTTTTTTGTAACTGTTTAATGAGAGGTTTTGTAAATAACATTTTTTTCTTAAGGTTTTCTTTTCTTTCTTTGTGACACCCTTCTCTGCGACTTTTTAACTAGCACGGCATTCTTTGGATTCGGTTTTTGTTGCGGTTCTCAGCGCGGGCTACTTTCTTTGCTTACTTTACTTTTCTTTTTTTTCTGTACGGAATACCGTAAAAAACGACCCATTTTATTAAAATGCCATGCTTTTGAACACTTTTTGTGAATGAAATCGGAATTGTACAATTTGCTTCAGTATTAATTTATATTGTTAGGATTAGTTTTCTTCTATTGCATTTGGTTTCATTTTTTGTAACGTCAAGGCGTTACAAACTTACCGTTGGTCGGACCATCACTAACTTAAAATTTTGTACCTAAAGGGCAATCAGTGCGCCTCTTAGGCACCTCTAAACGCCTACAAGGGTAAACAGGTGATGAACTATAATTGAAGTTTCCGGACTTGCCTTACCACTTCTTTGATCATACCACAAATTTTGCAAACAAATCCAACTCAAAAATAGTATCACGCCACCCACAACATGACAATGTTAGAAAAATCAAAACTAAAACAAATTGTGTACGATGAATAACTCCAATGATTTGCCAAATGTTTTAACTTCTATAGGAACTTCTATGGGTGAAAAAAATACGCCACAATACTTAGTCTCGGTCTTGTTGCTACGTCAGATGTAGTCTTGTTCACAGTCTTGGTCTTGCATTTCCTGCAAGACGAGAATCAAAACCTGTCTTGTTCATCACTAATCGTTGAGCCTCTTACGCTCTCTTGCTTTGTAGTGATCCACCCATAAAGATTACCTTAATCCTAATTATAAGTGTTCTCTATTTGAATTAGTTAAATGCAGAATGAGAAGTCAGATAAAGCAATTGCTTCACAAATAGTGGAATATGTCAAACCTCTCAATGACTGATTCTTATTATACTTACATACTAAACTGCAGTCAGCCCTTTCCTATGATTTCTAACACTTACTATTTATGCAAAATTTACTACAGTGTGTATGGTGAGGAAGACGAGTATTTTTGAAGAGTTCTTAATCTTTAGTGATATCGAACCAGCATATCTCTGTTGATGATGCTTACTCAGCGATTGAAATACGAATATTTGTTTGAAAAAATAGCATAAAATTAGGTTACTGGTTATTTGACGCATCTTTCCTTTCTCAATATGTGTAAGTGATAAGAAGACCTTTGTATTATGAATTAATTAGGCACCCTTCATTTTAAACGATAGAACGTGTGCATACTTTTCAATAAACTCATCTTTTGATTAAAGAATATACTAATATTACTAAATAACAAAAATGGATACAAATCATGTTTTTGAAACATACAATCTGATAGCACTCAACGCAAAAGCGAGTTACAACAACTTTGTGGTTGCCTTCAATACTCATGGTGTCTGAAGTATGTGAGACAAGTAGCAGCCATTTACAAATACAAGTGCTTGTGAAAACAAACTCGAACTAAATGGTACTCTGTCAAAGCACTTTCTACTATCCAGTAACCCAGAATCATTATGTAAGCATTAGCAAATACCGGAAATAATCTCAATAGATGCTGTGTAGGCATATTCTAAATGGATAAAGCAAATATGAAGAATTTCCTAAAAGTATCAATAATGTACGTTAAGAAACCTGTAAGCATGTCATTCTGATATCTTTTTCAAAATCCAATTATTTGAGGTGGCAAATATTTACACAGTTATTTATCAATGCTATCAACAGAGTTTTTAATGTCTGCTAGGAAGCAATTTATTGAATACTTTGAAAACCTTTTTACAAAATAAACAAACTGAAAAAATATAGTCCATAGCAGTTCAGTTTATAAAACGCTCATTTTAGAGTTAAGCAATTTAGAAAGCTTAGTTTGAAGTTTGTTAGGAGTGAGTGGTGATGGGAATTAGTCGTTCGTTATAAAATATTTCGGAATATCTTAACAGGCATCATACATACATCTAGTTGATGAATTAATATAACATTTCCTGCAATAATGTTTAGTTCAATTTTTTGTATCTTAAAGTTTATGGAAAAACTTCTTCAGACAATACGAAACGTCTAATTTGAATTAATTAAGAAGAAAACACTTTTGCTTGAGAAATTTCCTATTAATTTAAATTACAGGATGTAAAAAACGTTAGATAAATAAAAAATGGATTTTTAATTGATAATATCACGGCTACCTTTAGAACAGAGGAAAATGTGATGGGTAAAAATGACGGAGGCAGACCCAGGCTTGAATATGATAAACAGATATGTATCAGGTAAGACAGAACAGAACGTTGCTCCATATTCTTGAAAACATATGTAAACGACGTTAATGGCCAAGAGGGACAATGAAATGTTGCGATAACTGCATAAATTAGACAAAAGGTCCAACTATAATATAACCAAAGGCAATAGTAAAAGTAATAGATTTTCTAACGTTCATAACAGACGTATAATACACCCTCCAGAACAAAGAGGAATGACACACCGACTTTGAAAACCAACTCATTCGAATATGGAAACAACCAGATTAACCGTTAAATTTCTAGAAGTTACGTCATAGGAGGTTTGCCTATAAACGACAATGAATGTTGAATAAGGGGAGAGTTTTGATTAAAAAGGTTGGAATACAAGAGACACTGATAATAACCACGTAGTAAAAATGCGACAGTGGAATTTAAATTTCCTAACGTAGAAACATGTTTATTGACCTGCTAGAATAATTGAGTACAAAAGTGGGATATGAATAGATAATAAAATAGCAAGGGGCGGCAATAGAATTCTTGAAACAATTAACTACAGCAATAAATCTTGAATATTGATAAGATAAGGTAAACGACGTCAATTATATCATAGCTCAAGGCCGTAAAACAACAAATTTCTAAATGTTGCATCAAACGCCTCCAAAAATAAACCAATTACACAATTCAGCAGTGACCTAGAAAATTTTCAATGCCGACATAACAAAGAGGTTCGCTCTTAAAACGCAATGGAGACGACAATCGGATCAGTTGATGAGTTGCTATTAAAACGTCAACCATGCTAGTCTGATAAAACGTAGTGTATAGTAGTGGAAGTATTATAGTAGATAGACAATTTCATTGAGGATGTTAGAGGTTCATTGTAACTAAGAAAAAGTAGATAATTGCAATACCTTTAATAACAAAGATAAAGAACTAAAATTAATCGGAATGAAGCATATAAAATGGGGATGGTTTACTGCAAGTTATATAAAGCAACTTGCATGAAAAAGTGTTTTTTGTAAAACAATTTGAGAGTTTTTTGAGCTACTACTGATAATTACAATCTTAAAAAAGGCAACAACAAGCCAATTTTTATGAGAACAACAAGTAGATTTTCACAGTAAAATAAAATTATATTGTGTAACATTTAAAAAAAGTTAGTTCAGTAATATGATAGGATGTTTTTGTTTTTTGTGCAAGTCTTTGTGTGACAGCTAGATGTACAAGTCGATAATTTGATTTGAAGGGAGGAATCATTTGATGTAAATTTCGCTAGTGTTTAAAAAACACTGAAACCTAACTCATCAAATGTGTTTAAATCCGATTTTAAAAGGGGTGAATATTGAGCTATTGGACTTACCTTGAGAAATTTTGCACATAATAAGATCAGAATAAAAACAGCGCCTCTATCGGGCGGTAGTCCAATGCAAATATATATATATTTCATTGTTACTTAATTCAATATATATATATATATATTTTTAAAATTATATTTTTAAAATATATATATATATATATAATATATATATATATATATATATATATTTTAAATATATATATATATATATAAATAAAAAGAATTAATGGCAAGTGACTCAGATTCAGCCATTAGGGCATCCTGTCGACGCGTTTCGCTCTAATTGGGGCTCATCAGGACAGGAGTAGCAAAGTTGTAATATTTAATACAAACACTGTATGGGAAGTACAGCATCACCTAGCTCACAATTTGTGTCTTCGAATCGTTTCACCTAACATCGCAGGTTTTAACAACAGTCGGCACGGAGGAGATCCGGCTCAACTGCCTTTTTCCATAGCCAAAAGTTATAATATAAACGAGAAGTAGTTTAATGAGTCTTAAATTAATTAAAAATAAAAAAGAATTAATGGCAAGTGACTCAGATTCAGCCACGAGGGCATCCTGTCGACGCGTTTCGCCCTAATTGGGGCTCATCAGGACAGGAGTAGCAAAGTTGTAATATTAATTACAAACACCGTATGGGAAGTACAGCATCACCTAGCTCACAATTTGTGTCTTCGAATCGTTACACCTAACATCGCAGGTTTTATCAACAGTCGGCACGGAGGAGATCCGGCTCAACTGCCTTTTTCCATAGCCAAAAGTTATAATATAAACGAGAAGTAGTATTTTACATATATATTAGAAAAAATATATATATTTCAGTATTTATTATAGACACAAACGGCGCCTCATAGATTACACCTGTAGATGTGGTATTTGAATTTCATAGGTTGGCTATGTATACACATATAGGTGTAAAATGTAAAAATGAAATTTTATTTACGTTTATGGCAGTGGGACTGTTCTAAATGATGTGAACTAATGCTGATTGACGTTGTAATTTAAACGTTGCGAGTCTTATATTGTTGATTGCGGACAACAAGACCTTAAGAGATACATTATTATAATATTTTTGTACTAGGGTACTGAAAATGTTAATGCCTTTTCATTTCCATATTATTTACTAACACTTAAAGCTAATTGGTTTTTAGGTTCTGCTTGCTATACTCTTGTTTATAGACAATGACACATTGACCTAGTGCAGTATTAAACCAGAGGTACAAGCGTAGTGTCTGTAGCTGTATCACTACTGTCTAGATCTAGAAAACGTACACGAAATGAATAACGCTGACAAGTTCATAAACGAAAAATACTCCGAAATTCTGGAAATGAATATATCACCAAAAAAGGTGTTTTAGTAACTAGAAAACAATTTAATAACCCAGATTGTGGTTGTCTGAAGAAGTGTTATACTTTATTTACAGAATGTGATAGAAAGAATATGTTTCAATCATTCTAAATTTCGAAAATTATATTGCACAAAATGGGTATCTTTATGGTCTGGTTATATCAGATAGAGTGAATAGAATACGTCCAAAGGATGGCTCTGGCCCTGAGAAACAGACTAGTTTTAAATACAACTTAAGGAGATTGAACAAAACCCAAGTTGTGTACCAGAAATATTTCTTGGCTACATTCCAAATAAGCAACGCACGACTATATAGGTACATTTCCAAAAAAGAGCCATCGGAGTGTAAAGAACGGCGTGGAACGACGAATTCAAGGAAATTAGGTGATGTGGATATTGTGGCACATATAAAAAATTTTTCCTGCGTATCAAAGTCACTATTCCCCACTGAAAACCCCCAATCTCAAATATCTTAATAGTGATCTAACTGTTAAAAAAATGTACGACCTATACAAAGAAAATTGTACCAAGGAAAACATTGAACCAAAGACTCTTAAGTATTACTACCAAGTATTCAACACAAAATTTAATTTGCATTTTAAGCCTCCACATTAAGATACTTGCAAGCTGTGTGATGAGTTTGAATTTAAACTAAAAGCTACAGATAACAACAACATGAAAAAGAATTAAGCTTACAAAGAGAGTTACACCTGCAAAAAGCACAGGCGGCGAGAGAGAGGTTCAGGAAGGATTCAAAAAAAGTAAATAATGGCTACATTATAACTTTAGATTTACAAAAGGCTCTTCCGTATCCAAAGCTTAGAGTTTCTGTTGCCTATTATAAAAGAAATTTACATTTATATAATCTAGGTATATACACTGTGAGAATGATCAAATCGGGTACATGTATGTATGGAACGAAACTGACGGCGGTAGTGGATCTCGAGACATTTAAACGCGATTTGTTAAACTTTTAAAACTAAAGGCCACAGCTTATGAACATGCCATTGCGTATTCTGATTTCTGTACAGGACAAAACCGGAATATTAAAACTAGTCTTTCTTTATTAAAACTTGTAGGTACATGATCCAAACATAAAAATTAATACA
This sequence comes from Platerodrilus igneus, assembly GCA_036346225.1. NCBI lineage: Eukaryota > Metazoa > Arthropoda > Insecta > Coleoptera > Lycidae > Platerodrilus > Platerodrilus igneus. The sequence continues at coordinate 146,871 of JARFIW010001614.1, read as the reverse complement.
ATAGATCTTAAATTTTTAGTCTCAGATCATTCTCACATTCTAAATGATGGCGAATTTGGAGTAATAGAGAAAGCCAGCCGAAAAACATGGCCTAATTTATAGCCTACAGCAATGGATAGAAATTATTAAAACTGCTAAAAACAAGAAGCCTCATTTTGATGTTAGTGTAATAAATCGTGAGGAATTTTTGAGCACAGGAAACTTAGAAAATGCCATTATCAACAGGGAAAACACAACATATGGCTATAATTTCAATTGACTTAAAATGAGGTGGCTCCGATTTCAACGTGATCGGCCCTTCCAGTTGCAATTTAAAGAAACCCTAAACCCTGACACTGAATTTTACAAAATTGACATTTCAGAAAAGAAATACGGAAGACCTATACATACCATATGTAACATTCACCAGGATTTAGTGTATCTATCAAGGAGACTCCTCACAACAGCAAAGAAAAGGGATATGATTAACCTCTTGCCATACATTCCACCTGTGTATCATACTTACTATAAAATCTGCCTGTAGAAACAGCGACCCGTTCATAAAGGTACCTTTAGTGCTACAGAGATTTGGCGATTTGGATATTTGGAGAATGATTGGTTAAAGTGATCACATGATACCGCCGTAAAACGTCAAAAACACCGAATTTCCGATCTCCCAAAAGTTGGTTCAAGTTCAACTTTTCTGGATATTTTGAGATCGGAGCATGCGTGTTTGTTCAGAAAAGCACGTGATTTGTTTGTTTTGTTATAATCTTAACCTTACCTTTTCGTGTGTTTGCCGTTATATATTTTGCGTTTTGCCTATTAAACATATTGGAAATGAATAGCAATTCATTTTTTCAGTTCGTAATTCACATCCTAAACGTAACATCCAGCAACCCAAAACAATAACATATGTCATCTGTAAAACTATTTTCTCCAAATACCTGAAGCAGAAAATACCCGAGATGATTAAAAGCGAAAATATCCAATTCCCCAAATATCCAAATCGCTAAATCTCCATAGCACTAAAGGTACCTTTAGTGTCTAACAATCCCGAGGATTGTCAATCTGATGATAAGATCATTTATGATTAAGGACATTATGTTACTTTTTGCTAAACAGTCAGTGTAGCAATGGTCCAAGTCCAAATTTTTTTGTTAGACCAAATTTTTTTACATTTACAATAGAAGTATCTGATTTTATGTGTTCATTATAAAACAATATTTAATTTGTGACAATAAATAATTAAAATACATTTATTACTTTTCGTTACTTTGTTATTATTAATTTCACAAACCCTTCAGTATCTCAAGGTTAGCTGTAGTGGAGTTAGCAGATTAAAAGTAAATTTTTCATTAGATCCACTAATTTACAAATAATTTTTTAGTCTATTTTGTATTCCAGAGTTCCGAATATCGATTTTCAATTAGACAAGGTTTGTTTCAAAACCAAAGGGCATTATGTATAAATACAAATAGTGTTCTATTTTAGTTGCTTATAAATATCTTTAGTTATAAATGTATTGCTTATAGGTAGCATTCTACCCGCTATGTATACATTACATTATTATTAAGCTCATTTTAACTTTCAGGGTACAGCTTGGTAGTCATCCCGCGTGCTTCTATGTAGCGAATAGTACATGGCTGAATATTTCCTGTCCATTTTATTCTGACCCTGCAGGAAAGCTTGAAAGTAACGTTCACTGTCTCACAATCCGAATTTATTTACATTTGCAGATCACGAAAATATGTTAAATCCTATTAATTGGTATAGAACTGAGACATCATTTGTCAATGCTATAATTAATTGACAATTGCACATTCTTTTTAATGTAAACTTTCAGGACTCCTTACTGCCTCACCTATTTTAGGTCAACGAACTATAATAAATTACTGGTATTAGCGTGTTTAAAGGGCTATCTCGTTTTGTGTAAGAACCATTTTACTTTAGGAAGCGCAGCATGAATAACTTCAAAGTTGCTCAATAGCAATCACCATCATTTATCTCCATTACCAAACTTTACTATACAACCACACTGGAATTAATCATATACAATTTAACTTCATCTTCATTCGGCAGAAATTCAACTGTAGTTCAGAATCGACAACGTACTGAAATTTAAAAGCAACAGCTCTCCAATCATCCTTTTTCACCGACAGCGATGTTGGAGATGGTATTGAAGTAGAGAGTTCTGTACAAAAGGTTCTTGACGTTCTATTCTGTTAGTGTAAAATAATGCCTTTTCACATTTCAAATAAACACAAAACAAAGTTTTAATTAGAAGTCTTAACAACTGCCCATCGATTAACCTTACAAGACTACTAACGAGGATTTACGGATGGAGTATATAAACTTACCTGAATCATTATTTTCTCTCGCGGGACCAGGAATAATTTACCAATTAGCCTGTTATCAAGTAGACAGGAAGTGTTCTCTTGAGGCACATAAATTGTCTCAATATTAAATTAAAACTACGAAGTGGTTATACACTCATTCTGAAATATGTTTCGTGTATTGCACGATCGGTAAATGCACGGGAATTTTAATTATAAATACATGTATTTATGCAATTTCAAATGCGGGTTTAGAATTCCCTATGCATAATTTACTTTATAATGAGCGTTAACAATAGGCGATCAATTTGCTGGCAAAGATGTGGAAATGTAAATTGAACAAATTTATGGTTTACAGGAATTTGCATAAAATGGAAATGAATATTATTGTACGGTGTTAGGTCGTCAATAAATGCGTTTAGTGGAGCGATCATCAAGGAGAATAAGGAAATCGAATTTTATCACCTAACCACCACTGTTGGGGATTTCTTTTTATCAATGTCATACGGAAAATATGTTTGAGTACTATATGTATGTATATATTGCTGTGATATACCCCTTTAATTCCTATAATTCTTTTTGCCCCACGATTGGGTGTTATTTTATTGCTGTGATATGCCCTTCTATGATTGGTGTTGCTATTTTTATTGGTGTGAATATCAACCCCTTTTAATATTCTATAATTTCTTGAATTTGTTTTCCCACGGCTAGCTCGATCTATCAAACACTGAATACCCTACTTCACAACAATAAAGATTGTTTAACCCCTTTTCTTTCTATCTGTTGAAGTAATGTAAATGAAGCAATACAAAAATTACACAATATAATGATCGATAATATGTACAGTTTTTATATCAATGACTTATTGATTTGTTCAACATTCAACAATTAGTCCCTGAATAAAATATTAACATTTACTTTTCCACCAAATTTATATTTCCTAAAAGCCGGCAATAATATCTCTGTAACTACTCTAAAGTATCTTTGAACGTTCAAACGATGCTTTCTCTATTTTTCATAACCTCAAATGACATTTTTTTTGACCCTTACAGATATTTGATATATAGAAAATATTAAAATTGAAAACAGTCTTTTACTGATAATAATAAATAAGCTATCTAACCTATGTTTTTCTTGCTAGGAACTGTCTCTGAATATCGGTGGTCCGCACTCCTTGATTGTTACAGCTTGCCTTGCTTCACTTGTTGGTCAGAATGGTTCATTAATGGTTGCTTGAATTTTTTTCCTCAGATTTCTGGATTAACTTTGAGTATCTTGTAGCCCAATTTGAGTATCTTCACGTTTTATAATATTTTCGAAGTATATTTGGATATTTAATAAAGACTTTTAATTCGACGTATATTTAATGCTTAATTTGATATTTAATTCGATGGTTTAGTAGACGTATAATTGGATATTTATTAGAGGTGTTATTAGAGCCCTTAGTTATAAAATATTAGAATAAAATTTAATTAACAGTTTACCTTACGTTTTAAGCGAAAAACAGCTATTTTTTTGCATAAATTGGCACTTTTACTTTTCACAATTTTTTTACAATTTATTCACTTTTACTGAGTTTTATTTGTACGTAATCTTTACTGTAACTTGACGTGGTTCGCGCCTTGTTGAAGAGATACTGAATGTTTTCGAGTTTTCTGTAGTATTTATAAACTCCACCTATCTAGGTCTTTAATCGGTGTGTTTGTTGATCAAGGCTTGTAGTTTGAACCTATCTCTGTAGAACTCGGTATTTCTCAAAATTCCCTGGTTTTAATATTGTTGTTCCTTCATTCAATCTCGCACGTAGGCGTTTAATATTTCGCCGCATATTCTCAGAATTTCCAAATATTCATTGCATTTTTGACACGTTTTTCATGTTTGTCAATTATAGTCCAAACTTTTATCATATCGCGGACCGCCTGTTATTTATTTGTTACTCCAAATATGTTGGATCTTTATGCAAATATTATATTCCTAGTCAGGTACTCATCTTTTTAATAATGATGTATTTGAATGCGTTTGCATATTTATGCGTTGATATTTTTAATGAAATTTATATAACTAGAATGGCAGGTTGTTTATCTTTACCGATTACGTGTTTATTTTGATGAAACTTGATGTATTTAAAACTTTATGTTTGTTCGTTTTTTTAACTTAAAGCGTATCATAAAACGTACACATTATTATTTTAGCTAAATATTATCTAATTACTGCACTATTGCACAATAAGCTTCTTTCTTATGCATTAAATTAAATATAATTTATATACAGTATGCTCGCTATTGACCTTTTGTAAAATACTCGATTTACTCCTATTTAATGGTGGAATTATTTAGTTTTCTTAACGTTTATTATGTTTATATTTATCTTACAACCCCTATGACTTAATCCACCTTTAAACTACCCTCTTATTATAACAATATATACATATATATATATATATATATATATATATATATATATATATATTTCTATGATAATAGGGTTATTTAAGGGTATTTAAAGTCACAAGAGAGGTATGCTTCATGTAAACAACACAAAAATCAAGAAAACTAAACATTTAAACCATAAAAAGTACACAATTCGTTCATTATGCAAAACGCAAATACCAGACACTGTATAAAATTAACAACTAACTACAGACAATGAAAAGAAGCTCATGCTTTAATAATTTAATCATATTTAGTAAAAAAGATAACTCTGGACGCAAATCAATTCATTTTAGAAACATTAATACATTCATAAACTTTAATCAAATGCAAATTAGGTGTATCTAAAAGAAAACAAAAGCGAATTAAATCTTTTTCAAACTCGACGCATTAGCACAAGAAAATAATGCATGCTTAAAATAAACAGGCCTTTCAAAGCAAGCATATTTCATAACGCAGGAAGTCAATAAACGCTTCTATTTTACGTCATCTGTTAAAGAATCCCATCATAAAGTTTAACCTGCATGATGTTTTAAATGTAGGAATCGTCACACTTTCGAATAAAATCCAGCATATTGGTTAAACAAAATATGGAACAATAACTTTGTATACGTGCGAAATTGAAAGGAACATTTGATAAATTCCTGTTGAAAATTACAATTATGTGATGTTAAAAGGTGCAAAGTACCATTGGCGAACGAAATCCATAATATAAAGCTTTTGTTTACATAATTTTTCTAGCATCTGAAGAACACATATAGTAAGTAAAACCCAACCGGCTGCATAATTTAGCAAGGCAGCGCCTCGACCAGGGTCGAAGTATAAGATAGCAAGCGGTCAACTAATGACAGCACGTGGAAGGGCTAGTATATGTATAATTACCTAAACTGATAACATTCATTAATTCCTTAACCGAAGCATGAACCGTGATAATCTAAATAAAAGTATTACGCAAATTTCGATTGTGAAGTTAAACAAAAATTTATAAGTGAAAGTCACAGTAATTAAAATTTCAAGTGAAAAAATACAGTCAAGTGCGCGTTCAAACATACGAGTGTATAAGACATCTGCCGTTGGCACAAAACGTAAGTCTAAATTTAATTTAGTAATAAACAAATCGTGTACTGGCTATCTATAAAACGACACTGTAGTTTCAAATCAATCTTTGTACATCCACGGTTAGTAGTGTTGGTGTTTTGCCACCTGATAGCGATATTATTTACTTTTGCCACAGTACAAAGATTCCTTCGAAATTGTATTAATATAATAGCTTCGATTACTTCATAGGACTGTTGGAAACTAATTCGCTCTGAAGAGGCTTAAGGAAGCTGAAACCGGCCGGACAGTAAATGTTTCCTTCCCTTATGAATTATTAAAGCTATTGTTTTGTTAATAGCTATACAACTATTAGCTCGATTTGTATAGGTGAATAAAGCTCTTATTGTTTCCATAAAAGTTTTGACTTTCTTGACTTTCCTGATAATTATCAAATATTTTTAATAGTTCTTGGGAATTTAGGTCTATGCAAATATACGTTACATCAATAAACTATTTCATATCCTGCAAAATTAATATAGTTTGTTTTTTCTCTAGACATTTCAACCCTGTTGGGTCTTTAGCAATGGTTAGCTACAACAGAAAGATACATACAATTATATTTACGTATTTTTCTATTACCTTAAAACGAAACATTCACAACCACAATTAATTTTCAAACATATATTGATTACACTGTATCAGTAATTGGGATATTTATCAATTCTATTTTTCACACTATTTAAAATTATAAATAACTCACATATATTACACATTAAAATATTAATACTTTTCACAATACCACCAATTTAAACAAATTTATTTACATATAGGTAGGCTAGTATTGTTCATCACCAATGTTAAACTAATATTCATTGTATCCGAAACCAAAGCTATAATTTTAGTAAGATAATCGTAAGGTCGTTTTTAATGGGATAATTACATTGAAATTTATTTTTTTGAATTACTATTAATACTATATGTCGAACTATTAACTAATGTTTATTGCCGTGCTTTATTAAATTACATTATGGTATATTTTACTTAGTTTTCTTAATATCAGTCTTTTCATTAACTGCAGTAGGGGTTTTTGCTATATAAATCATTTTAAGTACTTCTCCTTTTCTTTTTGGTTTATTTCAGTTTTTATAATTTTTGTTTGGTTAAAATTAAAATTATGTTTCGTTGTAGCCTCATGCTTAGTAAGTGCTGCCTGATTTTTCTTATTGTATTTATGACCATTAAAGCGTTTTTCATGGTGTTGTAAGCTTTGTCCAATAAATACATGTTTGTTTGACACAGAATTTTATATTTGGTGTGTTTTTTATCGTCCGTACTTGATCTTTGAGTTTACTAAATAAATTTTTGGCTAAATTCAAACTTTTGTGTGCTATTGCTAGGTTGTATATTTTGAACAGGTTTTGTAGTTTTTCCTAAAGTTCGGTTAAATATTGTAGTGATATGTGTTTTAATTTTTGATTGTCTGTTGAATAATCCTCGGTTGACATATTGTTGTGGAATTTACAAATACGTTTTTTTTTCAGAATTTATAAATATCCAAATTATTGATACAGTGTAATCAACACATTTTTCAAAATTAATTGCGGTTGTGAATGTTTCGTTTTAAGGTAATACTAAAAATACGTAAATATAATTGTATGTATCTTTCTGTTATAGCGAATTATTAGTATAGACCCGTTGTATATGGTTGAAACATCTGGAGGAAAAAACAAATTATATTAATTTTGCAAGATATGAAATAGTTTATTGATCTAACGTGTATTTGTATATACCTAAATTCCCAAGGACAATTAAAAAATATATATTGCTTTGATAATAGGGGTACTTAGGCGTATATAAGGACACAGGGGAGGTATACTTTATGTGAACATCCTAAAAATCAAGAAAATCAAACATTTAAATCATGAAAAAAAAAATTCGTTCATTATGCAAGAAGTAAATTCCAATCACCTTGTATAAAATCAACAACTAACCACAATTAATAAAAGAAGGCCCATTCTGTAGAAATTTAAGAACTTTAATCAAAATAAATAATTTTGGAAGTCATTCAATATATCTCTAAAAATTTAAAATATCAAGCGCCAAAGCAAATAAAAATTGCCTTGTATAAAATAAAAAGGAGCTCATTCTGTAGTAACTGAACCACATTTAGTAAAATAAATAAACCTGGGCGCAACTCAATTCATTATAAAAACATTTAAAGCATTCGTAAACGCCAAATAAATACAAATTAGGCATACTGAAACGTAAAATAAATCTCTTTCAAACTCGACGGATTGCGTAAGGAATAGAAAGCAATAAGATGCATAAAACAAATTTTAGAAAAACGAGCATATTTCATAACGCAATAAGGTATAGATATTAGGGCAAAATTCGTACGTGAATTTAGAAATGTAGAAATTGCCACATTTTTGTAAAGCCTGGCATGGGTATACAAAATATGGAATCATAAGTTTTGGTATACGTGCAGCATTAAATACAAAATTTAATAAATTCCTTTTACAAAATTTATGTCTACGTGATGTTTCAAGCATAAATAACAACACTTGTTACCAAATTCTAATACAAAACTTTGAAATACGTGCAAAGTAAGCAAATTTAAATAAAACTCAACAGGTTAAGAGATAGGAGGGAACGAACTTGGTCTATATACAGAACCAAAACTGATAAGTCATTATGAATTAACGGCGCATTGCTGTATCAGTCAAGACGAATTTATTGCGTAAATCTGAAATTAAGTGAAGTCAAAAGTGTAAGTTAAAATTTAAGTAAAAAATTGTCGAAGTGCACGTGAATTACAAGTTTGTGAAAATGTGCCGTTAGTATTAAAAACGTAAGCCTAAATTTAATAAAAGTAAACATAATCTTTACCATTTATTAATTTAGGGCTCTAAGTAAAATTCTAAGAAACTATCTAAGTAAGGATCTAAGAAATTCTCTAAGTAATCTAAGTAATAATATAAATAAGGATATAATGATGATGTTAAACTAAATAAGCAACTTAAGGATTCATTAAAAAACGTCTATAAGTTATTGGAAAATTGTAGATTACTAGGTTAAGAGTCAAGCTAAGGGTCAACGACTGGAACCCTCAATCGATCTGGGTCACGAAGCCTCGGTAGAAGTCAACAGAAAGATACAAGGTCAGAATTTAAATTTATAATTTCTTGAGTGCTGTATGTTCTATTCCAAATATTTCATAAGCATAAAACCCACATGTAGTATAGATAATTTTTGTGCAAAAGTTATCAAAAAAGTCTTGGTTAATACGTAAAAATACGCTATTAAGGTAATAGTTTTTTTGAACGTTCAACGAAGCGTTAAATGCATCGGGTTGTTCAGCGATATCGTAGCAATATATATATATATATATATATATATATATATATATATATATTACTCAAATTTAGACCCGGGTAGAAAATTAATTAATCACATTAAATAATTTTAATCACCATGTAGAAGGAAGCTTTGGGAAAAGGTACGCGTTATTAAAACCGTGAAGCATAAAAATTCATTTGTTTCATTAAAAATAAGGGATTTAAATTATTTACTGGACGCTTTCTATAAAAAGAAGCAGAATTAAAATGCTCAAAAGTAACCGGTATTAAACAAAATGTACAAATAATAATTAATATTTAATTAGGATTCACTAAAAATTAAAGGATAGAAGTCAATGCCATTCATTATTATTTTAATTGGAGTTAATTGAACGGTTATTAAGGTATAATAAACATAAAAGCCTGTGGAAAGTCCAAAGTTGATAAACAAATCGCTAATAGGAAGGTTAAAATAAGTGGAATATCCCAAATCGTAGAAGTGTTATTTAGAAGTATTACGATTGAACACCTGCGTATTTTTAAAAGTCACGTTCTGCTTAAATTTTGTAGATAACAAATGGTTACCGAGATTGTTGGAGAAACCGTCGCTTAATATTCACGGGAAATGCTAATAAAGTGGGTTACTTAACAGTCCACGTGGACTGAAATAACCGATAGTAAAGAGTGTCGATTTGTACCACTCAGAACAGGGTAGATAGAAACGGATAATATGCGCAAGACAGAGACACAGATAGTAAAAGGCGTGATTTGAGCAACCTCACGAGAGCTACGATTGGTTGTAATCAGATGCAGATATGAGAGGTGTAAACGTAACGATTTCGATACAAAATTAATTAGTTATTCGCGGACGTGGTTGCGTGCCGTGTGGAAAATTTCTGAGATTTAACTGGCGCGAGTGCAAATTTAATAAGAATCGCTGTGCCCGACTGTCGAAAGGGAACATAGTATGCGAAATTCTGGAAATTGTCCGTTTGCGGGACAAAACCGACGTACGGGCGGGCTCTTATATAAACGGGTGATAATATGAGTTTGGTTCTTTTAGATTTTTGATTCAATACTTTAAACAGTTTGCTCGTATATTTTGGTGATACTTTAAAACAGTTTGCTCTTTACGTGCTACGATGAAAGTTATTTAGTGCATTTAGAAAAGAAAATACAAGGTAATAAAGTCTAGTTATATTTGAGGGTATTACTGTACCAACTATCGAAATTTGTAACGATAAATGAATAAACAAAAGTAGGCAGTTATGGGTATAGCGTGAAAGAAGTAGGAATTTCTTTGCCAGTAATCCGAGGACCTAAACATAACCCAGTTGGAATGGTGTGATTAACAAAGGACGATGTACATTGGAGCCACGAGTGCATTAACCTTCAGGTAACTTATGCTTTGTTGTTCGATTTTTGATGTTTTGGTGTGTGTTGAATAACTTTATAATTTGTTTACTTAAAATGGACAGTAGTGAATTTGTACAAACAACAAATTTTTAATTTTAAGGTGAAATTTTCTTGTTCAAGTAGAAAGGAGTATTTAGTATTTATGTTCTTGATTATGATGAAAATTTGGGACTGTCTTTGAGCTCAATTAGACTAACCTGGTTAATTAACGTAAAGGGGTGGGAGATGCTCCCTTTGTACTCAGACTCAGGTCTGCAAATATTGTTAAATTAATTAGTAGGCATCCTACAAAGACTTTAATTCTGGATGCAAATTAAAATGATGACAAATTTAATCTTGAAATTTTATGATACTGAAATTTATGCTACAATTTAATTTTGAAATTTTAATGTATTATGAATATTGATGTAAATAGAGTTAACGTTGATGTTTGTGGTAGGAATGTGTCTGTTGTTTTTATGAATGAGGATGAGAGTTTTAACTAGGTGAGCTGCCGAGGCGGAAAGAGTAAAGAGGCGATTATCAGAAGAGAATCACAGCAAATCGTAGCGCCCAAAAGTGAGGCTCGAGTTCAAAATAAAATTTTTGTGATTTTTTTTCCAGGAAACTGGCGAGGCGTTTTGTACATTTCACAGCAATTTATGACGGCCCAACGCTGGGCTCGATTCGAAAACCGTAGTTTAAGATTAATGGTGAGGTTTCACAGCATATATATATATATATATATATATATATATATATATATATATATATAGTTTGATAGTTAATGACACTTAATGTTATCGATATATAATTATTTGCAGGTTATAGATCTACTAAAAATAGTGAATACTCTTTTATATTATCTAAATTTTAGCATATATTTTTTTATGCCTGATCACAGGTTTAACAAAAAATATAAACACCGATTGATATTATAAATATGAAAACCTTACATTACTTAAAATGAGGTTAATTATAAATATTTTTTTAACATGAAATTATAAAGTATACATTAATTATTAAAAATAGCGTTTGAAAAGATAAAAGCTTATAATACAGAAAAAATAAAATATTGGCTTGACAGAATTTCAAAAATTTTTGATTAATACTACCTTTGTTTCATATGTGTGTACAGGTGCATGTGTACGTAACAGGTGTCGCGCGCGCGTGCGTGTTTGTCTGATTGTATGTATATATGAGTATGTGTATGTGTTTGACTGTTAACATATCTGTGTTCCCAAGTAATTTAAATGTATTGAATATAAAGGTATGGGTAACATTATATTTAAGTATGCAAAGTTTATAGAAGTTTATTTATTAGATTTAAATTTAAGGTTTAAGAGATGCATATATAGAGCTAAGATCAGCAATATCACTTTTATATATTGCTGTGATAAGAGGTTGTTTATGGGTGTATTGAGTAGTAAGGGTCGTGTAGTAACTGTAAATAGCACAGGAATCAGAAAACTGCATTTATTTAGCAGAAAAGTAAGTAATTTGTACATTATGCAAATAGCAAGCATTTAACACACTGTATATAGACCGTAATTAACTTTAGTCAATGCCAGTAAGCATATCTTTCAATAATAGAACGCGTATTCAGCAGAGAAATAATCGTACATATAATTAAACTACGTTGAGAAGTGTTCAACAAGTTTATAAAACAAATACGCAGAAGATAAGATAAAACCTAATAAATCCTCATGCAATTACGCTGGTAATAAAGAAAAAACAACAAACGCTTTGATAAGAAAATGCACTTTCAAAGATGAATAAATACATAAACGAAAACAGCAATCGTGTTCCATCATTTATTTTTGTACAATTCTCCAAAAGCTTTATCTATACAAAACAACAGACGTATGTTAAAAGTCCGGCCACGATAATAAGAGTAAATTACAGCATGATATGAAAAGCCAAAATAGTTTCATCAGAAGTCAGCTTGAAAATACTGGAAATATTAAAAACAAACGTGGTCGGTTGCAACACTCTGCAAGGATGCTTGGAAAACCAATCCAAAGGTAGTGAGAAAAAGCTAATAACGCCCACAGGTGATAAGGCAGATAAATCAAATTTAAATTATAGTGAAATAGTGCTGTGTAAGAACGTTAGGAATATATGAAGAGTTTTGCCGTTTTTTTTTTCAGAAAACATGAGTAGAAATTTGGTAATTAATTTAAATTAAATATTTGTAATGATATAGGGCTTCTAATTCTGGAACAATTCTAATTCTGATCCGCGTCGAAAACAATTCTGGTCTAATTCTAATAGACTTCTGGTCTATTTTTAATTCACTGCTAATTTATGATCCGAAGTCTGTAATTTCAAGTGATATTTAAGGCGTATACAGAGAAATATAGAATAAAGCACGAGGTGATTTTGGGAACAAAGAGTAACCGTACTGAATTATTGGTTCAAACATAACGAGTACAAAGAAGAGCATTGCTTCTCGATTGAAGATAACAAGGGGGTGTTGATCCACAACACGAAACAAATCAGCAAGAGATCACAGGTCAGACCTACCTAGTTTTAAGAAATCTTTTCTAATTTAAATTTTAACACTGAATTTATTAAATATGTCTAAAGTTTGTAAAGAGTCAACAGGAACATTGTATTTAAAGGTCTCGAACGTTTAAAATTTTTTTGTAAAGGTGTCGTTTTTGGTGACTTTATATTAAATTAAAAAGATATAAATTTTGAGATAAATAATCCATATAATATTAATTAATTGAAGGGTGTATTTAAAAGAGTACAAAAAGGTTTGTGAAGTGTAAATGTTATTTCTTTTCATTATATGAATGTTGATTGACTTCGTTTTATCAATTCAAATAGGTAATCACAAGGGGTAAATAAAAATTGATCATAATAACGTTGTGCCCTCTGTGTAAATTAAAAAGGGCTAGCCGTGGCATAATAAAATTAAAAGATTAAAGTGAGAAACAGAGCGGTGGCGTTAAGCTGGACGTCTATTACATCAGACTGCACGAGTAAGGGGGGTACTACACCAATATATATATATATATATATATATATATATATATATATATATATATATATATATATATATTGGTGTAGTACCCCCTTATATATATACCAAGATTTTTATAATCCAATGTATACACTTGACAACACATTTTGCTTATATACATGTTTTTGTGGTTATTTCCTGCTTTATACCTAATATTTAATTAGTATTGTATTGCTCAGATTTGGTTAAGGTAATCGTTTCATCAAATCTGGCTCCCAACTTGCGGACCGATTATTCGTATCGTTTTTAGAAAATTCAAGGCAACATAAAAGTATTTCTGTATAATAAGTATGACAGGAATACCATTTTCGCAAGAATATAGTCTTTTAAAATATTAAAAATATGTCCAATTTATAATTACGAGGCTAACCTATTTCAGAAAAATGTTATGTCACTTTTGACTAAACAAAAAATTAGGATAAATGACGGAAACTAGAGAGAAACTGGCGTAAAGTCGGAGGGAGACTCGCGAAGACCTGATTTTATTATCACAACCATTTCAAACGTCAAATAGATCCTATAAAGGGTGTAAGGGCATGTGGTAGCTTTGAACGCATGATGAATTTTTTATTCCTTTAAAGAAGTAATAGTGTATTGTGGTTAAATGATATGTTGTATGAAATTGCCTTGCTTATTAACGATTCAGATGTTTATCTGTTATCAAATTGCAGCTGTGCTTTTGAATTTTATACATTCGATCGTTAAAGTTTTTTTTTTAAATACATTGAATTTGTGAAAATATTTGCTAAGACTTTCTATTTGTCGTCGGTTCAGCAGTACAAAAAAATTAAATTGTAGTATTTAATTTAAATAAAATATACAAGAGTCGCCAGAGACGTTGTGGGTGGTGGAGAATATTTAAACACAAAAAGCCTAGTTTCAAAGGACTTTATTCAAAAGGTTTTAAAGTACATATGGCATTTAATTTTGCATGAAAGCCACTTGCGTTTTTAAAACAAAATATTTACCTCCCATATTTCATAGCTCCAGCGTTTTGCGAATGACATTTCAAAGCGAGAGGCAAACAATTCCAAACACAAAATGCTCTTTGCTAGCAACAAGTGCGCCACTAATGCATTGTAATTAAGTTAAATGTAGTTTATAGCTACTGAAACTCATATGCTTCGGCGTTTCTGTTATGTAAACCTGTGTTCATATAACCAAGCAAAAATAGCTCTCTCGGATGGTTTCTTTTGATCAATGATACGCGAGCTTGTTGAAGTACCTGTTGTGGGGTGTACTTTAGAACGTTTTAAAGGAAGCTTCTATATAGATTACTCAATTTTTTATTTTGTGCTAAAGAAACCATGAATGATTTCACTTTCAAGAGGTTATTCCACAGAAGTAGAGCATTCTATGAGTAGCTTATAAACATCATAATGTCAAAATGCTAACATAATTTAGATGGACGTCACTAGAGTCGTTATAAATAGTTCCTATAAATATTCCTATTTCCCAACTGGCAACAGGGTAGAATTGCCTTTGGGATTCGCCTGACCGTCGTAAGAGGCGACTAACTGGAACATCAGTCTTTTCCTTATCTCTAATACCCCTTGTAAAATCTTTCACCTCTAGGTAAAAGATAACGAAAAATTACGACCCATGCATTTTCTAAGAAAAAACGCATTTCAATAAAGAACAAATAAATGAAAAGTGACATTAAAAATTAACGGGTATAAAAAATACAAAAACCCTAAGAAAGAAGACGCCTTTGAGGTGAAAGGCACAATACTGAAATCGAGGATAGCTCTAGCTTTTAGGAATAGACTATTGAAAGCCCATGTTGTAAAGCGGCGGCAAAAATGGGTTTTAATCATAAAAAATGTTAACAGGTTACAAATTTATAAATACTATCACAAAATTAGCGTAGGGAATTGTTCTCTATTTTAGATGGACGCTATTAGAGCCATTATAAATAGCCAAAATTTGACGCTGCCAGATATGATTGACAAAAATACCAAACGTAATTGAAAATGTTTTCACCCGTCCGGGTGGCGCAATTGGTTAGCGTATCGGCGGTCAAAGTCAAAGGCTACAAATTCCAATCCTGTCTGGAACTTTATATTTTCCCTCTTTCAATTACTAGCTCGATTTGCAATGAACATATAGGCTTTGCATAGAAGTCTAAGTTATTATTTCGCTTTATTAATTAAAATTACGGTACTATAATATTAGGTTTCAACAATTATTCTGTGATGCAGTTACCACTGCCAGATCAAATTTTTTGACTTCGCTTGACGTTTATGAGTTGGGGTTGTGCTTAAAGAAACATCAAAGCTAACCCAAATCAGTGTGGCATCCACAAAACTCCAACAGCAACTTTAGCTGTATGCACTTTCCCTCCTGTTCAAGTAGTCGGCAACATTTTCCTTGCTGTTTACAGTCGTGATTAACGGTAGTTTGCTGATTACATTTTACAAAATGTACTCAGATAAGTTCTTTTGTATAACATCCACCTGATATTAGTGACTGTAACGGTAAGTAATGAGTTCAAATTCAAACATCTACGTGATACTATGGGAGAGGTTAGTTCATTTTTTTTATATACAGCTTGGTAAATTAATCCCAAACACATTGTAACCGCCATGCAATTTTACGAATCTGTTTTACTCAGTTGGAATTCTTTTTCAGATCACTACCATATCATATCAAAGGTATACTCATCACGTCTTTGGAAAAAAGTCACCACAAATGTATAAATCGCTTTCCACGGGTTCTCGTAAACTATGTAGAACGTTTCAAATTTATTTTCACAAATAATAATGATGACATTACTCAGTAATAATAATAATGGTAAACATAGGGTTGTTGGAAACTAATTCAAAGCTTAAGAAAGCTGAAACCGGTCAGTGGATGTTTCCTTCCCTTGTGAAATAATATAACTATTGTTTTGTTAGTGGCTATACAACTTGGTCACGCCGGCAACAAATTCCTTTATTTTAAAAATTACAATTTATTAATTCGATAAATTATTGCCAGAATAGCATTCAATTCAGGTTATTTTAATTTATAGATAAATTGAAACATGCCAATTCTGACAATAACTAAATTAAAACAGATAGTAACAAACATCGGTGTGATTCGGTTCGCTAGTAAACTGTGGCATCGGTGTGCACGTCAAAATAACCCCTTGCACCCGTCTTAGAGTGGGTTCGGAAACGTTAAATTTCTAAATTGGTGATCCTTGCCTTCCTTCAATGACCATCCTAAATCTCACCCTTTAAACGTCTATTTAAAGTGAGCTCCAGATCTTGGGTAAGTTCATTGCTTTATTTTGTTTGTTCATGTTTAAAAAATTACAGTTCACTGTGTCTTAACCGAGCGCTAATATTTTGGTTACCTTCGGGCACGGATTGTTAGTAGCGGGAATTTAGCACTTTACTAAATACCGGGTTATAAGGGTTATTTTGCTCGTTCATGCCACAGTTCATTTACAAGAATCGTTCACTATAGATAACATAAACAGGTGTATGTTAAACAGACCTTTCGCGCTGTGTTGTCGCATATGCTTTTCTATTTCAAATTCGCTTATCTATCCTTGCAATAGTGAGTACATTTGAAATAGCGTAAACAATACAAATCTTTCGTTCTAAATTTACATATTTGTTATAAATCTGCAATTTGTTATTAATCACCGAATTATTAATATTACAATGAGTAAAGCGGTTAATAGATTAAAATCACTTCAATCTAAAAAGGAAACCTATTTCCAAAGAATTCAAATTCTTTACGATAAAAGTAAAAGCATTCAAGATTCGGTAATTTTAAAAGAATTTAAGATAAGACACGCAACCCTAGATGACACAAAACGTAAATTAGATGAAATCATAGATGAAATCAATACGATAGGGTTTGAAACGGATTCAGAATTTAAACCGAACTACAATGAATTAAACGCTATCGATGAACTTTATTGTTACATTCAGGATGTTGCTACCGGTCTAATCACTTCGAAATTTACTGATCAATCTTCTCAAAATCAAACTATGCAGGCAGCTGAAGCTACTGTTCGTCTCCCAAAAATTGATCTAATTGATTTTAACGGCGATTTTCTAAAATGGCCTCTTTTCTACGCAACATTTAAAAGCCTTATCCATAATAATTCTAATTTGGACAATACTTGCAAAATGCATTATTTATTAGGAAAATTACGGGGTAGCGCTCTAGCATTAAGCTCTGGTATGTTATCGACGGCTGAAAATTACTCTATACTATGGGCCGCTTTAATTGAAAAATACGAAGATAAACGCGCTTTAGCTAACACTTATCTTTCTCAGGTTTTCGACTTTAAAGCGCTTCAAACGGAAGGTATTATCAGTCTAAATTTATTCATAGAAAAGGTCGACTCTGCAATCAATGCTCTTCGTAAATTAAACATTACAAACTTGTCTGATTTTATTCTTACTTCTATTGCTTTATCAAAGCTAGACAATCATACAAGACGAATTTTTGAACAATCTTTAAAGGGAGGTTCGATTCCTACTTACGATGAGCTAGCCACGTTCGTAAAAGAACAAGTTAAAATTTTAGATCGAACCAGCAGTAGCAAAACAAAGCAAATTAGTGGCCACACAAACAAGACGAAGGTCTTACATGCCTTCACCACAAAAGAAGTAAATAATCACGACAATTTGAAATGTGCTTATTGTAAAGGCGAACATCATCGATCAGCTAGGTGTTACAAATTTCTTAATCTTTCTCCGCAAAAGCGAATTTCTTTTGTTAAAGATCAAAAATTGTGTATTAACTGTCTCAGTTCTAAGCACGCTTTGTCGTTATGCCCTTCCACGTATTCATGTAGGTTGTGCAGTAACCGTCATCATTCAGTGTTACATATTCCTAGTCCGATTGTTGACACAAATAATCAAGCGTTATCTAATCCTATAAATACAAATGAAGCAATTAATGTGAGTCTTTGTTCAACGTTGACTAAGGAAGGTTCAGATAAAAATTACACGATTCTTTTAGCGACTGCGATCGTTAAAGTTGAATCAACAATGGGTACTCACCTGCGGTTGAGATTCCTAATTGATAGTGCTAGTCGATGTAATTTCATTACATCTAAATGCTGTCAATTGCTTCGATTAACTGTAAATAAAACTTACACGTCTATTTCAGGGATCGTTGCGTCTTTCAAACCTGTTCGCGGTCAAACGCAAATAGCATTTACATCTCAACATGATGCAGATGTTAAATACAAAATGCAAGCGTTCGTGTTAGACAAAATCACGGATCGTTTGCCATCTTGTGCTGTCGACCCAGCAGTTTGTAAACATTTCAGCAATCTACGTTTAGCCGATGAAACTTTCTTTCGTCCTGGAGAAATTCACGGAATTATAGGTGCTGAACTTGTACCACATATTTTGGAATCATTCAAATATTCAAGTCCCGATTTACCCGTTGTCATAAATTCCACTTTAGGATTTATATTTATGGGTCAAACTCCAATTCAAAATGTCACGACCAATTTACAGGTTTATTGTTGTGTTGAAGGGTCCGAGGTCATAGAACCTTTGCTTCAGAAATTTTGGGAGCTTGAAGTCGTTACTCGTAGTTCCGATGATATTAAATGTGAAGAATTGTTCTATACTTCAACAAAACGAGATGATACTGGCCGATACATTGTTGCTTTACCTTTTACAGAATATCCGCCAAACTTAGGAAATTCCTTTTCTACAGCTTTGCGCAGATTTTATTCTCTAGAAAAAAGATTTTCTTTATCGCCGACATACAGAGTAGCCTATAGTGGGGTGATGAAAGATTATATTGAGCAAGGTCATATAAACCTTATTTCAAATTGTACTCCTCATTTCAAAGGATATTTTATTCCTCATCACGGGGTGTTTAAGGAAGAATCGGTTTCTACCCCTTTACGCATCGTTTTTGATGCATCGTCTAAAGATGCATTTAATAAATCTTTAAATGACTGCCTTTATGCCGGTCCAAAATTGCAAACCGATTTATTTTGCATATTAATTAATTTTCGATTAATGGAATTTGCCCTTATTTCTGACGTTCGTCAGATGTTTCGCCAAATAAAAATATGTTACGAACATCAATCTTATTAACGTTTGCTTTGGCGATTCAGCACAGATGAACCATTACAAACGTATCAACTCACAAGAGTTACTTTTTGTGTCAAATCATCTCCATATTTAGCTCTACGTACTGTACTTCAGCTAGCATTAGATGAAACAAAAAATTTTCCGCTTGAATCCGTAGTTGTACAAAGAGATATGTATGTAGATGACGTAATTTCTTCGGTGGAATCTTTAGATAATGCCATATTCCTTTATCAGGAACTGCTCGGGCTTTTCACGGCCGGAGGTTTTCAGTTAGTTAAATGGGCCACAAATTCTTCGCATTTAACAAACGAAATATCTGAAAATATTCGAATGGACAATGTTGTAGATTTCGAAAGCAATATTTTAAAGGTATTGGGTCTTCAATGGCATCCAAAGGTTGATAATTTAACATTTGCGGTTAAAGGTCCAAATGAAATCTGTACAAAGAGAAATATTCTTTCCACTGTAGCTAGGGCTAGGGCTCTTATCTCCCGTGACAATTTTTGCCAAACCACTAATCAAAGAATTATGGATATTAAAGTTGTCTTGGGATGAAGAAACCCCTCCATATATTAAAGGTTTGTGGAATACCTTTCAGCAAGAAATAATTCAACTTTCCGACTTTAAAATATCCCGACACATCGGATATTCATCAGTAACGTCATTACAACTTGTGTGATTTTGCGATGCTTCGGAAAAGCCATACAGTGCCGTCGTATACGCCCGAACAGTGTCTCTGGATGGCGAAGTAAAAATTATTTTACTATGCGGTAAAGCTAAATTGGCTCCAATAAAAACTGTCACTATTCCTCATTTGGAGTTATGTGCTGCTTTATTGCTTGCAAGACTATTAAATTGCATCATTCGCACATATTCCTCACGATGCACTATCAAACAAGTTTTTGCGTTTTCTGATTCCGTGGTGGTTCTTAACTGGATTCATAAATCGCCCCATTGTTGGAAAACTTTTGTAGCCAATCGAGTGGCAAAAATTCAAAATTTATTACCAGTAACTCGCTGGTTTCATGTTGATGGCATTTTAAATCCTGCCGATTGTGCGTCTCGCGGTATATCTCCAAATCAATTTCTTAACGCCGAGTTGTGGTTGCAGGGGCCATCGTGGCTTCTTTCTCAAGAAAGCGATTGGCCTATTAAAATCATTGACACGGAAGAAATTATTTTGGCTGACAATAAACTTGAACAGAAATTGGTTTCACTTCCTGTGACACAATCAGAAGTTCATCCCTTATATGCCCTGATTGATAGATGCAGTTCTTACTCTAAATTGTTAAGCATAACTGTTTATGTTTTGAGATTTGTTAAACGTTTGCCTAAAAGGAACCGCATTTCTGCGGAAGATCTTGTTGCGGCGGAAAATATTCTAATTTTAGCAGTGCAAGTTAAACATTTTTTCTCCGAAAAGACTTTTCTGGAAAAGGGACAACTTTGTTCTAAACCCTTTCGACATTTGAATCCTTTTCTTTCAAATAACTTAATTAGAGTTGGAGGTCGTCTGTCAAATGCAAATATTTCATATGATCAGCAGCTTCCAGTTCTTTTACCTAAGAAAGATCGTTTTACCGATTTATTAATTGATCATTTTCATGTAAAAAATTTAAAAACAGGGCCACATCTTCTGCTTTCTCTATTACGTCAGCATTTTTGGATTATAGCGGCTAGAAATTTGGTTCGGACTCGTGTTCAAAATTGTAATCATTGTTTCAGAAGAAAACCTCGACCTTCTTTTCCTCTTATGACTGACTTACCGTCTCCTAGGGTTAATCAGGCCAAAGCATTTATGCATACTGGCACTGATTTTGCCGGACCTTTTAATATAACTCTTAGTAGACACCGGGGAGTTAAAGCTCAAAAGGACTATATATGCATATTTGTTTGTTTAACAACTCGTGCCGTGCATCTAGAATTAGCGTCAAGTTTGTCAACCGACATATTCCTTGCCGCATTTAAGCGTTTCCTTGCTAGAAGGGGACCATGTGCGGTTATGTATTCCGACGGCGGGACAAATTTCGTGGGCGCTAAAAATTATTTAGATTCCCTTTAAGAATTTTTCCGAAATTCAAATTGCCTAAATGCCATTGGCTATGAACTTAGTCAAAAACGCATCGCTTGGAAATTCAATCCGCCTTCGGCTCCTCATTTTGGAGGAATATGGGAGGCGAATATTAAAAGCGTGAAAGGTCATTTAATGAAAGTTGTGGGAGAGCAAATACTTTCTTATGAAGAATTTTCAACGGTTTTAACACAAATCGAAGCGTTGTTAAATTCACGTCCGTTATGCTGGCTTAGTTCAGACCCTTCGGAACCACTCGCATTATCGCCTGCTCATTTTTTAACTCTCACCCCGTTGCAGTTCTTGCCCGCTGCCGATGAAACCGGAAAGGCGCTTACGCTTGTAAATCGCAAGCAATTTTTAGATCAAATTGTTCAATCCTATTGGAAGCGATGGTATAGGAAATACTTGTGTGAACTACAATCCCGACAGAAGTGAAATACACCTTCCTGTCCTGTTGAGCCAGGTTTAGTCGTGATAGTGATGCGCGATAATTGCCCGCCTTTGCAGTGGCCAACAGGGGTAATTGAGCAAGCTCACCCCGGAAAAGACGGCATTATTAGGGTTGTCACACTACGTACAAAAGATGGGGTCTATACCCGTCCAGTAGCAAAGCTGTGTTCACTCCCCACGCAGTAAACATTTTTTTTAACATGCGCTGTTTATAGTTTTCTTTTCTTTTCTTTTTTTTTCATTTAATATGAATTTTTCATTTTGTTAAAATCTTATTTTAAGGCCTGAGGATATGGTAACGCCGGCAACAAATTCCTTTTATTTTAAAAATTACAATTTATTAGTTCGATAAATTATTGCCAGAATAGCATTCAATTCAGGTTATTTTAATCTATAGATAAATTGAAACATATGCCAATTCTGACAATAACTAAATTAAAACAGATAGTAGCAAACATCGGTGTGATTCGGTTCGCTAGTAAACTGTGGCATCGGTGTGCACGTCAAAATAACCCCTTGCACCCGTCTTAGAGTGGGTTCGGAAACGTTAAATTTCTAAATTGGTGATCCTTGCCTTCCTTCAATGACCATCCTAAATCTCACCCTTTAAACGCCAATTTAAAGTGAACTGCAGATCTTGGGTAAGTTCATTGCTTTATTTTTGTTTGTTCATGTTTAAAAAATTACAGTCCACTGTGTCTTAACCGAGCGCTAATACAACTATTAGCTCAATTTGTATAGATGAACAAGCTTTCATCATTTTCATAAGAGTTTGCTTACAGATACATGTAATTTTTTATTTTTCTCACACAAATTCATTATTGTGGACTGCAAATAACTTGATTATATATATATATATATATATATATATATATATAATAATTTAATTTATTAATTTATTAATAATGATTAAAACCCATTTTTTGCCGTCGCTTTACAACATGGGCTTTCAATAGTCTATTCCTAAAAGCTAGAGCTATCCTCGAGTTCAGTCTTGTGCCTTTCACCTCGAAGGCGTCTTCTTTCTTAGGGTTTTTGTATTTTTTATACCCGTTAATTTTTAATGTCATTTTTCATTTATTTGTTCTTTAGTGAAATGCGTTTATTCTTAGAAAATGCATGTGTCGTTATTTTCTTGTTACCTTCTACCTAGAGGTGAAAGATATTACAAGGGATATTAGAGATAAGGAAAAGACTAATGTTTCAGTTAGTCGCCTCTTACGACGGTCAGGCGAATCCCAAAGGCAATTCTACCCTGTTGCCAGTTGGGAAATAGGAATATTTATAGGAACTATTTATAACGACTCTAGTGACGTCCATCTAAATTATATTAGCATTTTGACGTTATGATGTTTATAAGCTACTCATAGAATGCTCTACTTCTGTGGAATAACCTCTTGAAAATGAAATCATTCACGGTTTCTTTAGCACAACATAAAAAATTGAGTAATCTATATAGAAGCTTTCTTTAAATGGATGATAAGATATTTAAATTATTATTATTAAATTATTATTCTTATCATCCATTTAAAACAAAATTAAATTTTATTTTGGGATAAAAGATCGAATAAAAAAGATATCCCCATCCCTCTTTTCATAATAAAAACATGAAAAAGCTTTCAAATATTCTAAAAAATAATAACTATCCTATACACCTGATAAAAAAATTATTATATAACACAAAAAAATACAATAATATAAACAATAACGATGGTGATATATATATATATATATATATATATATATATATATATATATATATATAAAATAATAGTACAACTAACGAAAATAACATAACTATACAGCTATATAAAACACTACCAAATATAGATGACCACCTAGCTCATAAATTAATTAAAGTATTTAAAAATTACAATTTCAAATACGTTAAAAAATATTTAAACATTAAGAAGCATTTTTTCAAAATTGAAAGATAAGACACTAGATTTATTTCAAAGAAACCTTATATACCAAATTAATTGTATAGATTGTGATAATCCTTACATTGGGCAAACGTCACAAACTTTAAAACAACGTATAACCCAACACAAAAGTGACATTAGGGTCAAACCAAATTCCTGTGCTTTATCAAGACACTCAATTCAATTGGATCACAAGATTGATTTTAAACATCCTAAAATTTTAGAACTAGAAAGAGATACACAAAAAAGACTATTTCTGGAAATGTATCATATATTTCGCCAAAAAAATTGTATAAATAAAAAAACAGATATTGGTGGTCTAAGTTCGATTTACACATACATACTTAGTCTTCAGAAGTAACATATACCTAATGTAATAATTGATATTGTAGTGATTAGCATTACATACATACACATCCTATCATATTCATACATACACGTACTAACAAACAAACAGATTAATATACATAATCACAAATATTCATAGACACTCACATAAATATAACATGTACACCCACCCACACTCATACACACACAAACACATACACACATGCATACATGCACACATAGGCATTCTGTATTTAAATTTTCAAATAATAAAAAAAGTGAAACTGAAAGGTTTCAAAATTTGACATTTTTATTTTTATTTTTATTTTTATACAAGTTATACAATTTTCTTATAACAAATGGAAGCAAAAATCAGTTAAAGACTTTGATTTAATTTTCATGTTAATTTAATGTTTAACCTCGTCTTGTAAGTTACTATCAATTCATTTATATGTTAGCCTAGTTAATTGTAACATTTTAGAAAGCCTGTGATCAAGAATTTAAATAAAATTCGAAAATTTAGGCCTTAATAAAGAGTTTACTTTCCTACAGCTGACCTCAAATCCATTAATAATATATCATTATATATATATATATATATATATATGTATGTATATATATATATATATATATATATATATATGTATATATATATATATATATTGCGGAGAAATTCTATTGGTGGAGGTAAGTGGAATCACGTATTTTGTGTTTAGGGTGTTTGTATGTCAATCATGTGTCACATCGCAGTGAAATAGTCGAAGGTTATTGTAATTGTTTTGTGTTAGATTGCCGGGTGTGCATCCGCTTTTGAGTGGATGTCAAAAAGGTTTGCGTTGTAGAACGTTCGTTGTTCAGGGCTCTCTTGGCTGATACTGGAAAAAGATGGACGTTCAAAAGTTACTTGATCAGTATTAATCGTAAAATATTGCATTCATTGTATTCCACCGTCAGATTGGATGTACATGTTGGACTTTAGTAGGCCAATTGTAAAGTGGCTAAAATAATATTTTAGCTGTGTTGCTTATTTAAAATAAATAAAAAACGTTGCAATTAACCCACATGGTGGTAAGTGGAAACTGTGAATGTACAATTAATTATTCAAGTTTAATGTATTAGGGATCTAGGAAGGGGAGCTTTAAATACATATTCGTCTATCAATGGTATAAAGTTGAGGGAATACAAGTTTAATTTGGAGACCCGGATCTTTATCAATCACGAACGAGGTGCTGTAGTAGCATCAACACAAACCCGCATTCAAATAAGAAGATTTGAATATTTGAAAGTAGGGTTAAGTTAAAAGACCCAATATCTACCTGCTAAAAGTCTGTTGGAGCTGCAAGTGTTTTCCACAGACGTCTCTGAAGCGCTCAGAATGAGCTTCTTGTGTCTGTTTTAGGGATAATTTTAGATTGGGGTCCAGTGAGTAAAAGGAGAAATAATTCTACACCTACGGTGTCGAAGGATTGAATAATATTGCACTCTGTAGAGAAAGCAAAGATAGTGCAAGATAAAACATTTGGGTTTTGGCATACGAACGGTAGGTGCAGGTAAAAAATTAATTATAAGTTGGAATTCGAAAAAAAGGATTAGCTGGGTTTCCTTGTTCTTTAGAATTATTTTTAGTAGGGGAATGCATTCTTCTTATCAGGAGTTTCATTAATAGTTATAAGTAAAGCAGGGGAAATTAACTGCAATTATTGTATTATCATACATTCCTATAGATAGATTATCAAATTGTATGTGTGCAGTGTTACAGTTTGTGAGTAGATTAGTTAAAAAGGAATTATGTAATCTTGAAATATTTATGATTGTATTTGTTAAATAGAGTAATTATTAATGTGTAAATAGAACTTTTGTCGATAAACATCTTACCTAGTTGAGGTCAAAATATGATATTTTGAGTTGAAAGAATAAAAATCAACAACAAAGAAAAATATCACAGTATAATATATATATATATATATATATATATATATATATATATATATATAAATATTTTAGGAACTGAATTAGAAGGGTCCAGTCAGATTTAATTCATTGATTTTACGACATCGAACATGAAAGTTTTGAGTAAAGATAATTCTTCGAACGTCTAAGTTCGAGCAATTCATAATTCATTTTGCGACATGCAATAAGTAACAGAATTTTGCCTAATAATGTAGCACAATTATTTTGTGAAATACTTAAAAATTTTACGATTTTTGACATAAATAATTCAAATGTAAGAGCTATTACTTAGTTTAATTGATTAAAAGTAAAAATGCTCTTTGAAAACTGATATTTTAACGTCGAATCCTTTAAACACCAATAAATGGGTGACAAAACCTTTAAGCTAGTCTAAACTACGTTGTATATAATAGTGTATAAACATAGGGTTATATTAACGTAGCATATAGTTATAGATACTTTTAATCTCATCAGAGATTCGTTCAAGGTAAGCACAAAGAAATAGTTCTCTAATAAATTAAATAAGAATGTATATTTAGGTATTTGTGTTGTAAATAGCACCTTTGATAAAAACCTGCAAATGAAAGGGCGAAACGTTTGGTATTGTATAAAAATAATGAAAGAAAAAAAAACAATTTTTAAAAGTTAGCGTTGATCTAATTCCTAAGATATATATATATATATATATATATATATATATATATATATTACTAGAAGGTCATTATCTTTAAAATATATATATATATATATATATATATATATATATATATATAACTTTTAATTGTGATATTGTTTCTGGGATGCACTCTTCAAAATATTTTCAATCACTCAAAACTGTGTCATGAATAAAAGTTCCTATTAATAGCAATTTTAAGTCATACCAATTATTCTATGATTAAGGCACAAATTTCATGCCGAAGCGTTAGAAAATAAATTACAATTGACTGATTAGTTTTTGCCTTACGAACTAGTGCATCCCAGAAATAACATCACAATTAAAGTTATACAAATATATATATATATATATATATATATATATATATATATATATATATATATATATATATATTATTTCATCTTATTAATATATACATATATATATATGTTTTTAGATTATTTGCAATGATACGCATTAAATTCGCGTAACAAAATTATTATATTTAAATGTTAATTGCCGTTTCAACCCTCGTTTACAATATTCTTATTTTCTAATATAATGTAAAATATGTGTTGTATTTGAATGCTGCGTAAAATTCTATACAGATCCGAGTTACAATTGAAAAAGTTCAACCCCAAATAGGACTCGCAAACGACGTTCTAGATTTGAGTTAAATTAACGGTTAAGTTTCTGACACGTTAATTTACACTGCGTCGACTGCTTTTTCTCTAAGAATCCTTACCGTCTACTTTCTATGTAATAAAAACCACTACCGTTTTATTGTATTAACACATCTGATATTATAAGTAGCTAGTAGTTTGCACAAAGTAAGTTCATTATTTAGTTCCTGTAGCTATCTACGTACTGAATTCTTATCAGGTAAAATTTTTTCCCAAAGTTCTTTGTTTAGTTTACGTTATTAGACTATAAACGAACAGAGACATTTACAACGCCCGTTAATGTATTAAACGTCTTTACTGCCAAAGTTATACAATAACCATAAACGCTTGAAGACTTCTTTTATAGTGCTTTTGCTGTACACAGCCAAAGATAAATGTCAATACCCAAGATTTGTTTTCCACCTTTTTACAATTTATCTAAAAGTTGTAAAAGCTTTACCGAAAGCTACCAACAAATGTCCTTAGAACGCAGCACAAATTTTTCACCGAGTGTGTTGAACTACAAACATTAAGTTGTATTTTAGATTTTCATTGTGTTTATTTTATGACGGTCATCTTGGAAAATATTACGTTTGTAAAGAACAAGAACAAGAAGGTAAAAGCCTTTAGGACTGCGTCAGACTTCCACTTTGTGTGCAGTAAAAACTTTACAGAGCACAATAATTAAATCCCGGATAAATATTTATAGAAGGGATTTTGTGGCAATCTTACAAATATTTTTCGGACAAAATACATTGCAAACAAGAATGCCAATTTTTTTAGAATGGAATTAATTAAGCTTTGATGTCAATTTGCTACAGAATTCCGAGCAGACAAGAATGAAAAGTAAAGTAAGCACCGTACCGAACCCCACCGAACACCGCATCAAAACAAAGCGAATCCAAAAGAATTAATGAAGAGTGGGGTTGGTCACACAGTAAATAGATATATTACAAACCTTTAGTTAAAAAACGCGGTATTAAAAAGAAATATT
This sequence comes from Platerodrilus igneus, assembly GCA_036346225.1. NCBI lineage: Eukaryota > Metazoa > Arthropoda > Insecta > Coleoptera > Lycidae > Platerodrilus > Platerodrilus igneus. The sequence goes on along the minus strand of JARFIW010001614.1, from coordinate 118,226 downwards.
TACAAAAATTAAAACCAACATTTACGCAGTGTTCTGTTAAAATATGGTATAAACAAAAAGGTCAACTCGCATATAACACAACATTCCTGCAGAATATACATTAAAATAATGTAAACAAATTTAAATTAGGGATTATTTCTAAGATAAATCCTTAAAATATGTATATATATATATATATATATATATATATATAAATATATATATATATATATATATATATATATTGCAATGCTCCCTAAATTATTCGCGCCATATCTAACTTTTATTATGGTATTTGAATATAAATTTAAAGGTGAAGGTAAATTTTATTAACGTTCCTCATGAAGTTAATTGTTATTGTTAAAAGTACATGGGTTTTTTTGTGTTTGTAGTAAGAGTATGCAAAGTAGAAAGCATACATAAAAAAACTGGGTTATCATGAGCTCACCATACTCCAGAGTGTACTAATTAGAAATAATTATAAATAAAAAAAAAGGTTTTATTCAGGGCCCATTTACTCCTGTTACATTAAATGTGTTTGATATTTCAATTCAAAATCCAGGACTTTACAAAGATAGAATTTATTGAGGTGTTACTTGAGCACCGAAATGTACATAATTTTGAATTATTATTTGTAAATAAGGGTAAATAAATATTGTATGATTGTTGTATTATTTTGTGGTTTTATTGAATGGTGTGTGTGAACGGTACAGAGCATGATAGTAAATCTAGGCATTCAAGAGGAAGCATAGCTGAGCTAGCCAGAGATCTGTTGAAGAAATCAAAGCAGAATCCTGGTAAGAAATTATTTTTGAAAATGTTCCTTTTTGGGAAATTTTCGATTTCTGTAAATTAAGAATTTTTGATTTAACTGGGGAGGTCCTGAGCTTAAGGAAGCTACACGGCAATTTTTATATATATATATATTACTCATATTTAGACCAGGGTAGAAAATTAAATAATCAAATCAAATAATTTTAATTACCGTGTATAAGGAATTTCATTAAATAATACGCTTTATTAAAACCTTGAAGCATAAATAAACTCGGTCGTTTCAGTAAAATAAGAAATTTAAATTATCTATAAGACGCTTTACATCAAAAGAAGCAGTATTGAAAAGCGCAGTGGATAATTTAATTATTCCTAAACAAATGGAAATTACGTGCAAAGTTTATATTAATTAACCCTATTTTAAGTAACCGGTAGTAAAACAAAGTGTACATATAATAATTAATATTTAAGGTGTATTCGCTAAAAAAATGAAAAGGATGGAAATCAATTTTAATTGGAGTTAATTAAACCGTTAATAACATATAATAAGCATAAAAGGCTTGTGAAAACCCAATAATAGTCAAATCGTAGGAAGGTTATTTAAAATGTTACGTTTGAACACCCCTGTGTGTTTTTAAAAGGCAATTTCAAGTTAATTTGTTTGGATAAACATATTGATTCTAAGGATATTGGAAACGATCAGATGCTTTAGCAGGAAATACAGAACACCTGCGTATTTTTAAAAAAGCTCATTCTGCATAAATTTGGCAAATAATTAATGTTTCAAAGAATCTTGGAGAAACCGGGACTTAGTATGCACGAGAATGTGCGATAAGGGTTTATTAAACCCAGATAACAGTCCGCGTGGACTAAAATATAATCGATAATAAAGAATCTAAAGTTGCACCAATACGAACAGGTTAGAGAAGGAAAGAGAAAATGCGTCAAGCAAAGACACATATTTTAAAAGGCGGGATTTAAGCAACGTCAAGGGGTTGCGATTGGTTAAAAATAGGATGCATATATCAGAGGTAGAACAACAATTTCTGTATAAAAGTAATTAGTTTTTCTCGGACAACTTTGCGGGCCGTGTTGAAATTTTCTGAGATCTCAATGGGGTGAGTACTAAATTCATAAAAATCGACGTGCAGGCTACAGACTGGGAACGTAGAATGAGGAATTCATTGGAATTACCCGTTTTAGGGAACAAAGCGACGTGTCGGCTATTCGCTATATATACAGGCGGGAATATGTGTTTCTCTCTCTTAGACTCTTAGAATTTCGACGATTCGATGCGTTAAAAGCTCGTGCATCCGCGACTTGATATTAAACAGTGCATTTTAGTTTGATTAAATAATTTAAAGTGTGCTAGTATATTTTAGTGACTCAAAATAATTGGTTATTTTACGTGCTAACATGAATGTACTTCAGTGCACTTAGATACAAGGTAATAAAAGTTTATTATCACGGTACCAATTAGTAAAATTTACAACGACAAATGTATACCCAAAAGTAGGCAGTTTTGGCGTATATTGGTAATATTGGTAAAGGAAGTATGAATTTCTTTGCTATTTTGCGGGGTGTTAATGACTAAATGGTTCGTAAATGTGTCTGCATCCACTGAACCAGAGGCAGATATACACAGATGAGTTCCGGAAAAGCCTAGAAACAACTTTAAATTAATGGTGATGGAGAACATTTTAAAGCGTTGACAACTTGAAGCTGTAAATAGAATCCGGTTGGAATGGTGTGATTTACAAAGGGACGATTACACTGAAGCTACGAGGACAATAACCTTCAGGTAAATTGTACTATTTTGTTTGACATTTTTGTGTGTATTGAATGACTTTATAATTGATTTACTTTAAATGGACATTAGTGAATTTTTCTAACCATAAAATTTAATTTAAGATGAAATTTGCTTGTTTAAGTAAAAAGGGGTATTTTGTTTTGATGTTCGGGAATAGGATGAAACTTTGGGTAGGTCTTTGAGCTCAATTAGACAAACCTGGTTAATTAACGTAAAGGGTGGTAGATGCTCCTTTATACTCAGACTCCGGTCTGCTTATATTGTTATATTAATTAGTAGGCATCCAACAAGGACTTTAATTTTGGATGCACAGTAAAATGATAATAAAATTAATCCGGAAATTCTTTTTAAAACTGAATTTTATGTTCAAATTTAATTTGAAAATTTAATGTATTCTGAATATTGATGTAAATAGAGTTAACGTTGATGTTTGTGGTAGGAATGTGTTGTTTAATTTTTATGATTGAGAATGGAAGTTATCTAGAAGAGCAGCCGAGGCGATTAACAGAAGGAATCAACGGACCAGGTGATTTATAAGGTTTCACAGCATTCTTGACGCCCAAACTGTGGGGCTCGAATGTTTTTTTTTAAAGGGCCAGTACCTGTAGAAGGAGAGATATGAGAGGTTTCACAGCATTTTTGGCGACCACAACGTGAGGGCTCGAGTTCCAAATAAAATTTTTGTTATTTTATTCCAGGAAACTGGCGATCTGAGAGAGAGTTTCGTGTGTGTATAAATTTAAGAGTATTTTAGAGTGTGTGAGTGATTAGAACGTATGCAGAGAAAGGAGTGGTTAAGGAGTCAAGGAGTGGAAATTGGAAGTGACGATAGTGCATTGTGTGGAAAATTTCGAAAATGGAAGAAGCAGGAGGCAGTAGAGATCAGTCGAGGACGGAATCAGGGATCAAGGAAATGAGTTAATGATGAGAATGTTAGAGGAAATGCGATTAGCTAGGAGGAGTCAACAGAAAATTAGAACTGCTAAGCGAAGAATCTAATAGAGCGAGGAGGAGTCCAACCAAAAATTAGAGCAGATAAGCGGGAAAATTGAACAAAATACTAAAGAATTTACAGAATTTAAAGATAGTCTTACCGTGAAACTGGGGAAGTAGAAAATAGGGTTGAAAAAATGAGCGTGATATTACAGGTCTTCGACAGGAAATGGGACATTTAAGGTCCGAAGTACGCATTTTTGTGAAGAAGAGATTAATATAAAATGACTGAAGTGACGGACTCATGTAGGGATCAGTTAGGCAGGGTAGAACGCGAAGTTAGTAGTATCAAATACAACATGTCAAATTTAACGGGGGATGGTCCCAGATTTTCTACAGGTGGAGTATCATTGGACCAACACATGAAGTTTTATGGCGATAACAGGGTAAATCCACAAATTTTTATTAATAGTGTAAGAAATCTAGTGGGAAATTTATTTGACGAACAGACTAAACTAAATACGATAAAGGCTTTATTAAAGGACAATGCGGAGGCATGGTACAATTTAGTAGGACAGGACATAGACACGTATCAGGACTTTGAAAACAAATTTTTACAACATTACTGGAGTGATCACAAACAGGATCAGATTAGGGACGACTTGATTACAGGAAAATTTAAGGGAGAGTTTGCAGGATCTAGGGAGCAATATGCCATCCGCAAGTACAGTGTGGCCAAACAACTGAATCCACCATTGACGGACAGACAGATAATCAAGTACCTATCACGACATTTTGAACTGGAAATTAGACAACACGTGGCCTTACAAAACATCACAGAACGGAGACATTTTAGAGTATTTACAGAGATATGACGATGTATGTGTTGGACGGACAAGAGAGATACGAGAACGAAACGTTAACACAGTTAGGTTTGACAACAGGACACCGAATTATCCGAGACGGCCTGACTACAACAGAAATTTTCGACCGAATTGGGAACGACGAGGACAGGAATACCGGAGCAATAGTGCGACTAGGGGACCGACGCCAAGACCTAGTTACACGAGACAGAACAGTTTACCGGAAGTAAACAGGACTGTGACCAGCACGCCGAATAGAGATAGGGACACGGATATTAACACGAGGAGGACGTACGCACAGGTTGTAGAAGGACAACCAGGACCAAGCACGGAAAACAGGATGAGACAGGATTTTTAGAACGTGACAGACCACTAGATTTCTGTGTAAATGTATACGAACATCCACGTGAATTTTTCAAAATTGAGGAGGAAGTAGAGCCAGAAACTGAGGAAAAATTATGTTTGCCAATTATTAATTTAGAAATTTTTGAGAATAATGTAGAAGTATTACTTGATACAGGGGCAGAGGCGAGTTTAATATCGGAGGAATTCGTCAGCAAAATTAGGGATAAGGTTTGTGATAGAATTATGCCTATAAAACGTAGCCATTTAGTAGCTCAAATAAAAAGAAGTTTGCTGTAGTAAATAGTGTTGTGGTGCTTAGGATAGATATAGGAGGTTTAGCTGTGAACAGGAGTTTGTAATTGTACCTGGACTGAAGTTTCAGAGCATTTTAGGTGTTGACTGTATGATGAAGTTAGGGGTTTTGATAGATATGGAAAGGAAGGTAATAAGAATTAAGGATAGGGTAGTGCCATGGAAGGGCAGTTATGAAGTCAGAGGATGACACGGGGTTTAGTATTAATGTAGTAGAGGTAGAGGATGATGAAGGTAAACAGATCAACACGATAAGATGTCCAGAGGATAAGAAAGTAGAGGTTCAAGCTTTAGTACAAAAACATGCAGAAGTAGTGGGGGTAGAAGCAGCATATCGGGAGCAGGTGAAGGCAGAATTATTTTTGACGAGGTTAATTGGCAAGTTTGTTTTTAATAAAGTAGATTTAAGGAATTCATTCTGGCGGATTCCATTACACAAAAATTCTAGAAGGTACATAGGATTTTCCATAGAGGAAAAATCGATAATTGTAAAGTAGTATCGTTTGGTTTGTCGGCAGAAAGAAACAATAATAAATGAGAAACAGACAAGTGTAGGGACTGAAGAAGAAGTAATATTTAAGAGTCAGGATAAGAGGGATGATAAGTTTATTGTATGTGAGATAATAGAGATGTTAAGTGTAGATATAGAATGGGGAGAGATAGGGATGAAGAGTATTAGGTTGGTGAGAAGAAAGACTTGGAGGGTGAAGAAGAGAGTTAGATTTAAATAGAATAGGGATAGCATAGGTGTATATAAAAGAGTAGAAGTAAGTGGTTATAGAAAATAAAGCTAGATATAGGATAAATATGGGAGATAATTAGGAATAGGTTTAGGATGAGAATAAAGAGTAAATGTAGGAAGAAAATAAGATAGGTTAAGTATAGATATTTCATATAAGATTAGTGGAGAGTTAGGAATAGAGTAAAAGTAGGATAGGCATATAGGATTAGGTAGGGGGAAATAAAGTATAGTGAAGATTAGTTAAAAGTTAGGAATAGGATAGGTATATAGGATGTATATAGGAAGATGGATAAGTAGGATGAAGTTAGGGATAAGTTCAGTTTATAGAATTAGGTGAGAGTTAGGAATAGGATAGGGATATAGGATAGGTGTAAATATTTTTTTTGGATTGGAGACAAAGTAGGTAAGTTAGATAGATAAGGATAGAGAGAGATAGGCAAAATTTTGTAAAGATTTTTGGCAGTCTAAATATTTGATATTTGCATTCAAATAAGTGGGATTATTTGTATTCAAATAGGGGAAAATACTCATATTTAGACCAGGGTAGAAAATTAAATAATCAAATCAAATAATTTTAATTACCGTGTATAAGGAATTTCATTAAATAATACGCTTTATTAAAACCTTGAAGCATAAATAAACTCGGTCGTTTCAGTAAAATAAGAAATTTAAATTATCTATAAGACGCTTTACATCAAAAGAAGCAGTATTGAAAAGCGCAGTGGATAATTTAATTATTCCTAAACAAATGGAAATTACGTGCAAAGTTTATATTAATTAACCCTATTTTAAGTAACCGGTAGTAAAACAAAGTGTACATATAATAATTAATATTTAAGGTGTATTCGCTAAAAATGAAAAGGATGAAATCAATTTTAATTGGAGTTAATTAAACCGTTAATAACATATAATAAGCATAAAAGGCTTGTGAAAACCCAATAATAGTCAAATCGTAGGAAGGTTATTTAAAATGTTACGTTTGAACACCTGCGTGTTTTTAAAAGGCAATTTCAAGTTAATTTGTTTGGATAAACATATTTCTGATTCCTATTGCAATTTATGGTTACTACACGACCCTTGCTACTCAATACACCCCTAAATAACCCTTTTATCACGGCAATATATATATATATATATATATATATATAAACCAAACTCGGTAACGACCTTGCTTTCTTAATTTTATATAATTAGTTTTGGGTTTTAGGTCAGCAGAATTGAAGAGTTCTTTTTTTTATAAACTCAAGCTTTCAAAAATTTATTTCTCTATTATCAAGAGTACTAAATGCATATACAAATGAATTAGTTATAAGAACAGGGTTGACTTAATAGCTAAAAATTATATATAACTTATACTTACTAAAGTGAGATAAGATACAATTGGACGATTAATAATAATGTACAGTGTATAAGGGTATGGTATAATTAAATTTAAAAATAAAAATAAAAAAAATACTAATCATATCATCAAAAGGGGTAAAAATATTTTTGATTATGATTATACTGTCTTTATATTTAATTTTTGTAAACAGTTGTTTATATGAAAATTTTTTTGTTTGGGAAAGGTATCTTTATATGTATAAAATAAACGGATTAATTGTAATGATACTGTTTGTAGGTATATTACATTTTAAAATATCTTTATCAATTTGTGTAGTTATCTTTATAATTTTTTGTGTCAGTATGGTTGTAAGTGAAATAATATTATAACTCAAGTATTTATTTCATAATTTTCTATTTTCAAATACATTTTTTAAATTTAGACGGTATATATATATATATATATTATATTATATATATATATATATATATATTATATTATATATATATTATATTATATTATATTTATATATCTATATATTATATTATAAATATATATATATATATATATATATATATATATGTATATATAAAACTAATGCATTTATATTTACTTTTAGTACTATTGATAATGAAAAATAAATTACCGAAAGCTTGAGTTTATAAAAAAGAAAACTCTTCAATTCTGCTGACCTAAAACGCAAAACTAATTATATATATATATATATATATATATATATATATATATATATATGTATGTATTTTAGGTAGTTAATTACACAAGGTAAGTTGATAAATACTATCGTATTACAGTGAATAAGATGAAATAATAACTTGGACTTTTATGCAAAGCCCAAATGATCATTTCAAATCGAGCTAGTAATTGAAAGAAGGAAAATATATGGTCTTGGACAGGACTTGAAAGTTAGGTTGATGTATCGTCGTGTACACGATTTAAATTTGTTAATTTCCCAATTATGATCATCGGTCTCGGTGGCGTAATTGGTAAACGCATGGTTCTGGCAAAACCAGGATACAGGTTCAAGTCCTGTCCAAGACCATACATTTTTCTTTATTTCAATTACTAGCTCGATTTGAAATGATCATGTGGACTTTGCATAAAAGTCTAAGTTATTATTTCATCTTATTCACTGTATATATATATATATATATATATATATATATATATATATATATATATTACTCATATTTAGACCCGGGTAGAAAATTAATGAATTACATCAAATAATTTTAATCACCGTGTATAAGGAAGTTTATTAGATAATACGCTTTATTAAAAACCCGTGGAGAATAAAAATTCATTCGTTTTATTAAAAATAAGAGATTAAAATTATTTACAAGACGCTTTATATAAAAATAAGCAGTTTTAAAATGCTCAACGTGTAATTTAATTATTCCAAAGTAAAGAATCAAATGGAAATTACGTGCAAGATTTATATGAATTGATTCAAGTTTGGGCAACGAGTATTAAACGAAATGTACTAATAATAATTGAATATTTAATTAGGATTCACTAAAAATTAAAAGAGTATTAATTTTAATTGAAATTAATTGAACCGTTAGTAACAGATAATATCTATAGAAACTTGTAAAACCCAAGATTATAATACCAGAAAATAAAGCTCTAGAATTAATATTATGTTGAACACCTGCGTAGTTTAAATGTCAAATACGGCGAAAAGTTTGCAGATAACGAATAGTTTCAGAGAATCTTGGGAAAACGTCGCATAATAGTTACGAGAAATGCTAAAGGTGGGGTATTTCACACTCCATGTGGACTAAAATAATCGATAATAAAGAATATCAATTTGCACCAATACGAACAGGTTAGAAAGGAAAGAGAAAATGCGTCAAGCAAAGACACATATAGTAAAAGGCGGGATTTAAGCAACGTCACGAGGGTCACAATTGGTTGAAAATAGGATGCAAATATCAGAGGTAGAAACAACAATTTCTGTACAAAATTAATTAGTTTTCTCGGACATGCTTGCGTGCCGTGTGTTGAAATTTCTGAGATTTAAATGGGACGAGTGAAAATTCGTAAAATCGACGGCGAGCGACAGACTGGGAACATAGAATGAGGAATTCTTTAGAATTACCCGTTTTGAGGACTAAAGCGACGTGCCGGCTTTTTGCTATATATACCGAGATGAATATAAACAAGCCCTCTTAGACTTTTGACTATTCGATGCGTTAAAAGCTCTTACATCCGCGACTTGATTGAAGATGTTAAACAGTGCATTTTAGTTTGATAAAATAATTTAAAATTTTGCTCGTATATTTTAGTGATTCAAAATAGTTGGTTATTTACGTGCTAACATGAATGTACTTCAGTGCACTTAGATACAAGGTAATAAAATTTAGTTTCACTGTACCAATTAGCAAAATTTACAACGACAAATGTATACACAAAAGTAGGCAGTTTTGGCGTATATTGGTGAAAGAAGTATGAAGTTATTTGCTATTTTTCGGGGTGTTAATAATTAAATGGTTCAAATACGTGTCTGGATCCACGAAACAAGGGTCAGATATACATAGATGAGTTCCGGAAAAGCCCAGAAACAACTTTAAATAAATGGTGATGGAGAAAATTTTAAAAGCGTTGAGAATTAGAAGCCGTAAATATAATCCTGTTGGAATGGTGTGATTAACTAAAGGGACGATGTACTTTGAAGCTACGAGGACAGTAACCTTCAGGTAAATTATACTATTTTGTTTGACATTTTTGTGTGTTGAATAACTTTATAATTGATTTACTTTAAATGGACATTAGTGAAATTGTACTAACCATAAAATTTTAATTTTAAGATGAAATTTGCTTGTTGAAGTAGAAAGGTATTTAGTTTTGATGTTCGGTAATATGATGAAAATTTGGGTATGTCTTTGAGCTCAATTAGACGAACCTGGTTAATTAACGTAAAGGGTGGTAGATGCCCTTTATACTCAGACTCCGGTCTGCTTATATTGTTATATTAATTAGTAGGCATCCAACAAGGACTTTAATTTTGGATGCACATTAAAATATAATAAAATTAATCTTGAAATTCTTTTAAAACTGAAATTTATGCTGAGTTTTAATTTTGAAATTTTAATGTATTCTGAATATTGATGTAAATAGAGTTAACGTTGATTTTTGGTAAGGAATGTGTTGTTTTTTTATGAATGAGGAGGTTTATAACATTAGGTGAGCAGCCGAGGCGAAAAGAGGATCACAGCCGTTTATGATGCCCAATCTGTGGGACTAGAATTTTTAGTTGAAAGGACCCAGTTCCCGCATTCAAGGAGAATATCACAGCAAATTTTGGCGACCACAACGTGAGGGCTCGAGTCCAAAAAAATTTTTGTTATTTTATTCCAGGAAACTGGCGATCTGAAAAGAGTTTCTAGTGTGTATAAATTTAGAGTATTTTAGAGTGTGTGTAGTGATTAGAACGTATGCAGAGAAAAGAGTGGTTAAGGAGTCAAGAGTGGAAATTGGAAGTAACGATAGTGCATTGGGTGAAAAATGAAATGAAGAAGCTGGAGGCAGTAGAGATCAGTCGAGGACGGAATCAGGGATCAAGGAAACGAGATGATAATGAGGATGCTTGAAAGAATGAATGAGACGTTAAGTGGGTTAGAGAGGACTCAAATCGAAAATTTGAGCAGATGAGTGAAGAATCGAATAAGAAATTTGACCAATTAAATCAGGAATTAGGGATAAAATAGAAAAATCGACGAGAGAATTTACAGAGTTTAAAATAGTCTTACCGTGAAACTGGGGAAGTAAAATAGGGTTGAAAAATGAGCGTGATATTACAGGTCTTCGACAGGAAATGGGACATTTAAGGTCCGAAGTACGCATTTTTGTGAAGAAGAGATTAATGTAAAATGACTGAAGTGACGGACTCATGTAGGGATCAGTTAGGCAGGGTAGAACGCGAAGTTAGTAGTATTAAATACAACATGTCAAATTTAACGGGGATGGTCCCAGATTTTATACAGGTGGAGTATCATTGGACCAACACATGAAGTTTTATGGCGATAACAGGGTAAATCCACAAATTTTTATTAATAGTGTAAGAAATCTAGTGGGAAATTTATTTGACGAACAGACTAAACTAAATACGATAAAGGCTTTATTAAAGGACAATGCGGAGCATGTACAATTTAGTAGAAACAGGGACATTGGATAACAAAGACCGTGTGACATCATGTATTAGCCATGAAAGTTCTACTACAAATGATTCAGTATATGGATGAAGAGGAGATCTTAGTAGGAACCAGAGGCAGAGTGAGGAGTACAGATTGTTGAAAGTTAGAAACAACGATACCGGGTATTTAAAACTTCCATATGATAAACGGCTTTGTGGTAAAAAATTCAAGATTGGAATGTCATGTAGTGGATAGGTACAAGCTAAAATTAATTATCAAAGATCTGCACTTAAGATATGGTCACATAGGAATCTGAAAGACATGGTTAATTTTTAGAGAAACGTTTTCCTAAAGACTTAGGGTTAGTAAAGTCAGTCATCAACACTTGTCACTTATGTACTTTAGGAAAGTACAAAATAGTACGAGTCAGGATGTGGACAAAGTATACACGTACAAAATCCCTGGACTTAGTTGGTATTGATTATTTGAGTAATCTAGTCCGAAGTACAAAGGACACAAACATGTGCTGATTGTGACTGATGTGTTTTCGAAATTTACCAAATTATATCCCACTCGGGATTGTAACACAGTCGGAACAAACAAGAAATTGGAACAATTTTGTAGGAAGTAGGAACTTTTAAACGAGTATTAGCAGACAATGCTACTTATTTTAATAATCAAAGATTTAGAGATTATTGGGAGAGGCAAAACATTAAAGTGGTGTTTTGTAGCATAAGGCATCCTCAAGCGAATCCAGCTGAGCGATATATTCAAGAGACGGTTAAGTTTTTGCGTTTAGCTTCACATAGGAATCATCGTTTATGGGAGGACAATTTGTCCAAGGTTGAATCTTTTATCAATGAAACCCCTAGTACCGTGACAGAAATCAGTCCCATTATGCTGATCAAGCAACAGTATCCCGAAAGACCATGGCAAATTGTGCCTAGGGACGATGAATTTCAACAACTTTTGGTAGATGTGAGGGAGAGGTTAAGGAAGAGAGCTGAAAATATACAAGGAAGATGAACGCAAGAATTAGAAAGAGGTAAAATTTAAAGTGGGAGACCAGGTAGTAGTAAAAGCTTGAGAGTAGGGAAGAGAGATAGGATGACATGTGCTAAACTACACTTGCCATATGAGGGACCTTTTGAGATAGGTGAAGTAGTAGGGGAGTGCACATATTTATTAAGGGAAGTAGGTACGGGAAATGAGAGGGGACGGTTTCACGTCAACCTACTATTCCCTATACCGGAGAACCAGCACCACAGGAGAAATAGGTGTATAATAGAGTAAAATTTAAATAGGATAAGAATAGAGATAGGTGTATATAGAAAAGTAGAAGTAAGTGTTTATAGAAAATAAAGCTAGGTATAGGATAAATATGGGAGATAATTAGGAATAGGTTTAGGATGAGAATAAAGAGTAAAGGTAGGAAGAAAATAAGATAGGTTAAGTATAGATATTTCATATAAGATTAGTGGAGAGTTAGGAATAAAGTTAGAAATAGGATAGGTATATAGGATTAGGTAGGATAAAGTAAAGTATAGTGAAGATTAGTTAAAAGTTAGGAATAGGATAGGTATATAGGATGTATATAGGATTAGATGGATGAGTAGGATGAAGTTAGGGATAATTTCAGTTTATAGAATTAGGTGAAAGTTAGGAATAGGATAGGGATATAGGATAGGTGTAAATATTTTTTTTTCGATTGGAGACAAAGTAGGTAAGTTAGATAGATAAGGGTAGAGAGAGATAGGCAGTTTTTTTGTAATTTTTTTGTCTAAATGTTTTATATTTGAATTCAAATAAGTGGGATTATTTGTATTCAAATAGGGGGAAAATACTCATATTTAGACCAGGGTAGAAAATTAATGGATTACATCAAATAATTTTAATCACCGTGTATAAGGAAGTTTATTAGATAATACGCTTTATTAAAAACCCGTGGAGAATAAAAATTCATTCGTTTTATTAAAAATAAGAGATTAAAATTATTTACAAGACGCTTTATATAAAAATAAGCAGTTTTAAAATGCTCAACGTGTAATTTAATTATTCCAAAGTAAAGAATCAAATGGAAATTACGTGCAAGATTTATATGAATTGATTCAAGTTTGGGCAACGAGTATTAAACGAAATGTACTAATAATAATTGAATATTTAATTAGGATTCACTAAAAATTAAAGAGTATTAATTTTAATTGAAGTTAATTGAACCGTTAGTAACAGATAATATCTATAGAAACTTGTAAAAACCCAAGATTATAATACCAGAAAATAAAGCTCTGAGAATTAATATTATGTTGAACACCTGCGTAGTTTAAATGTCAAATACGGCGAAAAGTTTGCAGATAACGAATAGTTTCAGAGAATCTTGGGAAAACGTCGCATAATAGTTACGAGAAATGCTAAAGGTGGGTATTTCACACTCCATGTGGACTAAAATAATCGATAATAAAGAATATCAATTTGCACCAATACGAACAGGTTAGAAAAGGAAAGAGAAAATGCGTCAAGCAAAGACACATATAGTAAAAGGCGGGATTTAAGCAACGTCACGAGGGTCACAATTGGTTGAAAATAGGATGCAAATATCAGAGGTAGAAACAACAATTTCTGTACAAAATTAATTAGTTTTTCTCGGACATGCTTGCGTGCCGTGTGTTGAAATTTCTGAGATTTAAATGGGACGAGTGAAAATTCGTAAAATCGACGCGCGAGCGACAGACTGGGAACATAGAATGAGGAATTCTTTAGAATTACCCGTTTTGAGGACAAAAGCGACGTGCCGGCTTTTTGCTATATATACCGAGATGAATATAACAAGCCCTCTTAGACTTTTGACTATTCGATGCGTTAAAAGCTCTTACATCCGCGACTTGATTGAAGATGTTAAACAGTGCATTTTAGTTTGATAAAATAATTTAAAATTTTGCTCGTATATTTTAGTGATTCAAAATAGTTGGTTATTTACGTGCTAACATGAATGTACTTCAGTGCACTTAGATACAAGGTAATAAAATTTAGTTTCACTGTACCAATTAGCAAAATTTACAACGACAAATGTATACACAAAAGTAGGCAGTTTTGGCGTATATTGGTGAAAGAAGTATGAAGTTATTTGCTATTTTTCGGGGTGTTAATAATTAAATGGTTCAAATACGTGTCTGGATCCACGAAACAAGGGTCAGATATACATAGATGAGTTCCGGAAAAGCCCAGAAACAACTTTAAATAAATGGTGATGGAGAAAATTTTAAAAGCGTTGAGAATTAGAAGCCGTAAATATAATCCTGTTGGAATGGTGTGATTAACTAAAGGGACGATGTACTTTGAAGCTACGAGGACAGTAACCTTCAGGTAAATTATACTATTTTGTTTGACATTTTGTGTGTGTTGAATAACTTTATAATTGATTTACTTTAAATGGACATTAGTGAAATTGTACTAACCATAAAATTTTAATTTTAAGATGAAATTTGCTTGTTGAAGTAGAAAGGGTATTTAGTTTTGATGTTCGGTAATATGATGAAAATTTGGGTATGTCTTTGAGCTCAATTAGACGAACCTGGTTAATTAACGTAAAGGGTGGTAGATGCTCCTTTATACTCAGACTCCGGTCTGCTTATATTGTTATATTAATTAGTAGGCATCCAACAAGGACTTTAATTTTGGATGCACATTAAAATGATAATAAAATTAATCTTGAAATTCTTTTAAAACTGAAATTTATGCTGAGTTTTAATTTTGAAATTTTAATGTATTCTGAATATTGATGTAAATAGAGTTAACGTTGATGTTTTTGGTAGGAATGTGTTGTTTTTTTTTTATGAATGAGGAGGTTTATAACATTAGGTGAGCAGCCGAGGCGAAAAGAGGATCACAGCCGTTTATGATGCCCAATCTGTGGGATTAGAATTTTTTTGTTGAAAGGACCCAGTTCCCGCATTCAAAGGAGAATATCACAGCAATATATATATATATATATATATATATATATATATATTACACAAGGTATGTTGATGAATACTAACATATTACAGTTAATAAAATGAAATAATAACCTCGACTTTTATGCAAAGCCCAAATAATCATTTCAAATCGAGCTAGTAATTGAAAGATGGAAACATAAGGTCTTGGACAGGAGTTAAACCTGTATCTTAGTCTTTCCGAAACTATGCGTTTACCAATTACTCCAACGAGACCTAACTTTCAATTACGTTTGGCATTTTTGTCAATCATATCTGACATTGTCAAGTTTTTGACTTATGTTAGTTATAAACAAAAGCGTTGATTCCTGTCCATATCAACACAAACTAATTTAGAATGCTAGAAACACGTTCTTTGTATATTCATTCAAACGATTTAATTTGGTGTATCATGTTATATCATGCTCTATATAAAGAAAGGTAAAGGTATTGTAGGTATTCACCTGATCGCAAAAAGGCATACCAAAGTAACAGAATTTGCCAACAAGGGAAAACAGTTCACTTTACAAATTTACAAAATTAAATT
Source organism: Platerodrilus igneus (assembly GCA_036346225.1). NCBI lineage: Eukaryota > Metazoa > Arthropoda > Insecta > Coleoptera > Lycidae > Platerodrilus > Platerodrilus igneus. Next base: position 102,481 of record JARFIW010001614.1, on the reverse strand, counting down.
AACTAACAATTTGCTTATATCTAATTTTATGCATAGTAGCAAGCTGGTTAACCAATGATTGTCTTTCTATCTTAGGGTTATACCGAGTGTGGGTTTGCTCGATGCTTGTGCTAGTTCATATTTGCAGTGGAGTCACTGATATTACCTACAACATTTACAGGAACAAGACAAGGTTCGATAATAGATTGGGATTGGTATAAGAATTCGACGAGTAAATACTCCACTACATCATCTATAAAACATTACTGCCGTACAAACAGTTAACGATACGATTGTCAAGACAAGAATGCCCTCATGGTCGCCTTGCTATACATTTTGATATCCACAGCCTTTCTCTGTTCGTCATCCTGATTGATCGGGAAGGCGACAGTTGTCTATATGCGTACTGTGAAAAAATACTTTTAACAAACTTTTCCTACGGTAACACAATATTAAAACCGTTTCTAAGAAACTCACATGATTATTCACATGTTCTTTCTGTTTTCTAACTATATTACACAAATTTGTATAATGTTCCAAATTAATTATATAAAAAATTCTCTACAATAATTTTTACTAAAATAATTTTGTAATGCGGTTTCGGCGCGTATCAATTATACGCCAGGTGAACCGGTCCCGACTATATAAGGTTCAACGTTATTTTAAGTCTGCATTTAGCGAAAGTTTTTACACTAAAAGGTAATAATAGACAGTATCTAAAAGTTGCACTCGGTTGTTCTTTATCAGATCACAACTGACCTATAAATTCCACTTGATGGCTCTGTCAGGGGCTTTTACTTAAATCGACTGAAGTATTTTCGCTAACCTGCCGAAATAAAACAATAATGAAACAAAGCTGAATGACGGGGAGAAAACCACTTTTATAAGTCACTCCTTATCACGGTAGGTTTATGAAAACGTCAAACTCCAAATTTGCCAGAAAGAATAATTTTCAGCAAGACGAAATAAGAACAAACAGAAACCAGGACTGACCTGGACTTTAATTTATCTTCTACTATTTCACGAACCTAAACCTACATTACGTCCATTGATCATTATACACGAGCTTCTAAAATTACACTTTCGTAATGACATTCCTAAGATAATATATGATATATTTCATATGTCCGAATCAACCACTACATGTAAGTATTTTACCAAAGTTCCCTTTGTAAGTTGTTTAAAAGACCGTGCTGAACTAAAAAAGCTCAGCAATAACAATTTTTAGCAAAGTATTGAAACATCGAACTGGTCGCTAGGGAAACATCCCAGTAACGGCATTCCATTAGCAGATTATCATTCTCATGAAAGGCCTTTCAAATTGCAGAACTCTTCCTGTAACATACACATGGGAGAGCAAATCACAATAAGTCCTTGCGGCTTTGTACTTATCTCTAAATAAGTTTTTGCTAAACGATGGAAGAATCTTATCATCCTTGAACTTCTAAAATATCTACGATGTTCCCATTTGTAGCACAACATTGAGGAAAGCTTTAAAGCTGGCTCTAAATCACGTAACGGTTGTAACGCTAATAGGTTAATTAAGCAAACATTTGTGAGTAGAAAAGCATCTAATAGTTTAGGTTAGTTAAATTTGTGTGGTATACATTTAATAACATGAGTATTTCATTATAAGATTAAAATAAGACATAAATGGAAAAGTAACTAGTATTTTATAACCAGCAACAAACACCGTGACTTTACATTTGCAAATTAAATTATGAAAATACACACAGATTCCGAGTCAATAACCTGCCAAGAAAGTGTATCCACAAACATTTACAAGATTTAAAGAAAGCGAAATCATTGTTAATTACTCCAATAGACAAAAACCCATAAAACAGCATAAAATTTAAGCCGTAGCAACCGACAAATATCGCACCAAAATACCCTTGACTCGACTTTAAAACAGTTTATCATACAAACCATGTAACCGAGAAAAATCGAGTAATTCCCTGGAACAATATAATCTATAAATACCGTAGGATAATAATAAATAATTCACTAATTCTAGTTTTTTACTTTCAGTTAATCGATTGACACGCAACCATTGTCATGCGGTAAAGAAATTGAATAATTTGTGACGGTAGATTTTAAACTCGGGTTTGTTAGTATAACAAGTTCCCAAAGTCAAAGTAAATCGCGTATTTGAAAAAATTGCCGTTACATACGAAATTTGTTCTTGTGGTGGATTGTGCCTTCCTTATATACCAGTTAGATTAGTGGATTAATTATAACTCCATTTCTGTCCTGCACGACAATGTCTTTTCAACTTTGTACAAGCGCAACGACTAAGTTATTGATTTTTTGTTTTCAACCTACTACACATTTTATGCTGATGTTTATTCCATAACTGGTTATATAGGATTTATTCCTACTAAGAAGACCTTTACGTTGGTGCACGCTTAGTTGAAAGCGTATTGTAAACAGGAAAATTTAATATAGGAAAGCACCATAATTGTATTTGTGTAAATTTTAATGTACCGTTTATTTGGTTGGATAGCTATTTAAGTTCTTTTTGTTTTAGGTAAAAGCACATTTGGCCAATTAAGGACAGAGCTTAGTTTATCTGTTTTGTTGTGTTGGTTAATACTGTGATATTCGTGTTTGGATGATATAGGTCAGGTAAACGATTTTGACTTTCCTTATTATTTAGAGTGTATTTTAAAGCAATAAGTAAAAGAAAGTATACACAAAGCTCCATCAATCTATATTGCTGAGAGAAAAACACTTAAATCGTCTCCTAGAACACCAATCGTCTAGCGAGAGAAACCAGATTGGACGGTGCTCAAAGGCTTTGTATTAAAAAGGACCTTCAAAGACATTTCCAGGTAGCTCTAAGTAAAAGTGTTGAAGTTTGCATTCTCCATAAGATTAGAATTTGCTTTTATTGAACCCAGCCTTCACCATTAAACGCTAGCTGGTGCATTAATTACTGTACGTTATCTTGGTAGAGTAAATTCTATTCAAGTAGATAACTTCCACTTAACACGTAATACGCCATTGCGTTCTATTAAGCGTAACATACGGGTTTAAAACGTATTTAGAAAATATAGGGTTAATAGTTTGTAATACACCTTTTATAAAATTCGGTAAGCAAAAGCTTTTAGAATAATTAGTGGTTATAAATGCAAGTAAGATAACTGGTAGAGTTGCAAGGGGTAGACCGTGCAAAATATAGTTGGATGTAGTAGAAGAGGTTCTGAAAGAACTACAGGTGAGAAGTCTGAGGAACAAAAAAGCATGCCAAAAGCAATGTATGAATGTCACAGAGGTAAAGGAAGTGTGTAGGGATCGAGAGATGTAGAAAAGATTGCGAATGGTGCTGGCAGTAGAATTGGTGTAGTAGTTTAGAGCTATACTTGGCATATCCTTCCAGAAAGAGGTGCTAGGTTTGGTTACTCCAAAATGGAATACCGTAATTGGTATATGATGATGATATGATAATAGCATTAGATTTATCGATACTTATGTCAGTATTTATGTTTATATATAGTTATATTGTCTTTAGGGAAAGCTTCTAATACCTTCCTTAGAAATAATCAATTTTAAAATTACACTGAAACATATACCGAACTGAACAAAGTAATTTTGGTACAATGTAATTAAGAAGACGTCTGATATCAGGGGCAATTTATAAGGATAAGGTAATATCACCGGCGGCGTAACTAGACAGTAGAACAATACAAAAAAACAATATGTTAATTTTTTACAATGTAACAGCTACGAAAAAATCCAATGATACGATAGACACGTGTTGTAGTAGCTAAGAAAAACTAGGAAGAAACGTGTTTTACCTGTGGTCGAATGCAAGTCTGAAATGAAAAATAGTTAAATAATGGGATGCCACTTGAATACGTAGAGAGTGGAGGTTAATAAGAAATAACTGAACAGTTGACGAGAATTAAGTAGAAGTCAAAATGTAACAACGAAAAGATATAGATCAAATCAGGTCAAACGGATATGGGGTGTGCGTGCTCGGCCGTGCTGTGATACTTAGTTTCGAAAAAGGTAACGGATCATTTGTCACATCCGTATATACTTTATCGTGGCGTCGACTTAATAAAGAATCATATAGTAATAATTATGGGAACGTAAAGAAATGTATGAGTTGGAAATTGCGCATTCACCCATTCAGAAATGGGAATTTCTCGTGACATTAAATGAGTTGGTAACCTAGAAAGCGTGCGAACCATTGGTGTTCCTGGCCGTACTTTTGATGAAATGTACAATACATTTTTGATAAATAAACCTTCTTTTAAAATGATGTAAAAATATTCTAATGCCAAGTTGAGATATGAATTATAGATGCTTTTTGTTCGTTTATGGGAAATTGGCATAATGCTAATATAATTATTTTGTTGAGCTATTTGAGTACTGATGAGCTAAAGTGTCTGAAACAATAACTTTTTAATTTTAAGTAGGTTGGGGTAGCAGATTGAATTTCGAATATTTTTAAATGATTAATTAGAACGTGCATATTAATTTTTAATGGAGCGTTTATATGTGGCATGGAGTCAGTTAAGAAGTAAACAACAAATTGAAATTTCTAAAAGACTATGAAATGCGAACATGAAAAGCTGTGATAATGACGTTTTTGTTTATTGCTAAATTGACATTTATAGCAATGGGATACAGAATATAACTACCAATATTCATAAAACTAAGAAAGTCGGTCTTATAATGGTAGAATTAAGTTTCTTCTCTGGTTTTTTTTTATAGTAATTTACTGGCCAGTCGGATGTGAAGAAATTAGTCTTTTTTTTTAAGAAACGTGGTTGCATTCTTATGGTAACTATCTAATGTTATTAAAGGTAAAGTGTAGGTTGAATTTTTTGTACAATGTATGTACAATGTATGCCAATCATTAGTCGGCTTGGTGCCAATTAATGTAATCTGAGTACCAATGTCTGAAATTTTAACTACATTTACTAATAAATGTAATCTTGTAATCAAAATCATTACAAAATTTAAAAAACTTTATTTAATCGAAACTGTACTTATATTACAACTACTAAAACACCCCAAACTGTACTTTATTTACCTGTTTCTCTGTTTATAATGAACAATAGACTGGTATACTCCTTAAAGTGCCAATCACTGTATTGTCTACCCTATACTGTATAAGAATGTATAATTCTTGTACCAATAAGATGTTTAACCACGTACCGATCTTAAAGATACTTGTTGATTGTTGTTGAGTAGTAGTGTAGAATTTATTTAAGAAGAGCCTGTACGTCATCATGCGCACACGTCTAAAACGGTGTCAGATTAGTCCATTGTTTATAAATAGGCGTGTTAGTTCAGCATTTCAGTGGTGTAGATAATTTGTTATTAAATGTCAATTGACATTTTTGACTTTGACATTCTATATTTATTTTTTACGCTTTTATAGTTTTTTCTGCTTTTTTGTGTTTATGTGTAGTATTATGAATTTTGATTATAATACCTATAAAACATTTATGTTATAGTATGCTGATTATAAAAGCAAATGTTATGTCAGTATAATGTCATTATAAATAACTGGCATGTTAATCTGAAAAATAATCTGAATAAAATTCAGCATCTTGCAGAAGCATAGTTTCATTTTATTACTGTCTTTCAAATTATATTAGTTATGGACAAGCTACTCAGACCAACCCGCTTAGATATTGGTCCCAATATAACCGAAACCAGTAGACGATCGAAGCATTGGAAGACCACATTCTCGAATTTCTTAGATAACTTTCCCACTGGAGTAGCAAAGGATGGTAATGTTATCTCCTTAGGGACAAATGACAAAATCAAGTTATTAATAAAGCACGTTGATGCAAACGTATATGAATATACAACTGAATGTAAGGAATATGATGAGGCAGTAACTATATTAGAATCCCTGTATTCTAAACCTACTAACAAAATCTATGCTCTATATAATTTATCAACCAGGCATTAGCGCGCCAACGAGACGATTGATCAGTTTGTGTAAGCGCTGAAGATTCTTAGTAAAGAATGTAAATTTGTTAGTGTTACAGCTGAACAGCACCATGACTATTTTATTCGTGATGCCTTTATAGATGGTATTAATTCTGCTGTAGGTAGACAGCGATTACTAGAAAATAATACCCTCTCCATCAAGGACGCCATTGATCTGGCTAGAGCAATGGAGTCTGCTCAAACTCAATCCGCTGCCTATAATAATTCATTACAAATGATAACTGCGGCTTTAAATCCTGAAGAACCTTTGCAAAATATTTCTGTAGCGAGTGAAAGAGAAGTGGAAACAGATCCTTCGGCCAGCGCTGCTACTACTTCTAAATGTTTTTCTGCGGGAGGAAAGGACATGCAAGAGCTTCTTGTCCGACAAAAACCGCCATTTGTCATAAATGTCATAAAAAAGGACATTTTGCAGCAGTTTGACGTAATAGAGCATCATTTTCACCATCTTTTTTCAGCAGCAGTTGTGCCATTAGTATCGTCTATTTCTGCCTCTATAAAAAGGCTATCAAAATTTACTACTAGCGTCCACTTGAATGGTGAGTTTTCAAAGGCCTTAATTGATACTGGAAGTTCTGAAAGCTTTATCAGCCTTGAATATGTTGAGCGACGGAGACTGCCAATATACCCGTCAAGTAGATTTGTTTCAATGACTGATCCATGCTCTCAATCCAAGATACACGGTTTTTGCACGGTGGATCTAGACATACAAGGTTATAAGTATACACAAGTAAAAATTTCGATATTGAGAAAGTTGTGTTGCAACTTGATAATTAGACTAGATCTACTCTCCTTACATTCATGCTTGCAGATCAATTTTGGAGGAGCCCGTGAACCGTAATCAATATGTGGACTGATGGCTGCTCAAGTATGTTCTCCACCACTATTTAGTAACTTAAGTAGTGACTGTAAACCGGTGGCCATCCGTTTACGTCGGTATAAATCCGATGATCTAACTTTTATAAAAAAATGAAGTAGCCCAATAGCTCCATTAAGGAATTATAGAAAAAAGTAGCTCTCCCTGGCGTGCGCAAGTTTGGTTACTCGTAGTGATCGCCACAAAAGAAGATTAGTGATTGATTATTCCCAGACAATAAATCTTTTTACTTTACTAGATGCTTACCTTATTTCGAGAATAAAAGACACTGTGCAAGAAATAGCTAAGTATTCTCATTACAGTGGAATAAATCTTCGCAGTGCTTATCACCAAATCAAATTACTGGAAAACGAAAGACTGTATACGGGGTTTGAAGCTTGTGGAAGGCTGTATCAATTTACGCGAATTCCATTTGAAAAACTAACGGAGTTGCTGGGTTCCAAAGAGTTATCGACAGTGTAATAAAGAAAAACGAATTAAAAGACACTTTTGCATACATTGACGATGTAATGGTTTGTGGACATACACGCGCCGAACACAATTCTAATCTAGAAAAATTCTTAAAGACTGTAAAAGGGGCTAAATTAATTATGAATACAGAAAAATCTATATTCGGAGTTACTTCTGTGAAAATACTTGGATATGTGATAGAAAACGGTACTATAAAACCTGACCCCGATCGTCTGCAACCACTGATCAGCATGACTGTTCCCATAAATACTTCAGAGTTGCAACGAGTGTTGGGGATGTTTGCGTATTACGCAAAATGGGTTCCAAATTTCTCTAACCAAATCCGTCCTTTATTACACACAACAATTTTACATTACAAGAAACTGCAGTAAAGGCTTTTCAAGAATTGAAGAATGACATTGATAAAGCTTATATGCATGCAATTGAAAGTGACATTCCGTTTACAATGGAAACTCATGCCTCCGATTATGCCCTAGAAGCAACTCTATTTCAAGGAGGTAAGGCTGTAGCCTTTTTTACAAAAATGTTAACGGAAGTGGAGCGAAGGTAAGGTACAGTGGAAAAAGACGCGTATGCCATAGTCGAGGCGCTTAGGAAATGGCGTCACTATTTGATTGGTCGCTCTTTTTACTTAATCACCGACCAACGGTCTGTCTCATATATGTATAACCATAAATCTCCGTGTAAAATAAAGAACGAAAAGATTCTTAGATGGCGTTTGGAGTTGGCTTGCTATTCCTATGACATAATATATCGGAAAGGTAGAAAGAATGTTGTAGCTGACACGCTATCTCGCATTTGTTTATCCCTAAGCACAAATGACATTTCCAAATTGAAAGAAACGCATAGAGAATTGCGACATCCTGGAGTTACTCGATTCATGTATTGAATTCGTGTTAAAAGCATGTCTTACTCTGCGAGTGCCGTGCGCATGGTTATTGATGCCTGTTCGGTATGCTCTGACTTAAAACCGCGTTCCATGAAATGTATGGGAACATTGATAAAAGCTACAGCTCCAATGGAAAGGTTGAACGTTGATTTTAAAGGGCCGCTTCCAACTAGTTCTGGAAAAATATATATTATGACTGTAGTAGATGAGTACTCCCGACATCCGTTTGCATTTGCTTGTAATGATATGGCTGCTTCCACGGCTGTCCAATGTATTAAACAAATTCACATGTTATTTGATTCACCAGCATACATACATTCTGATCGAGGAAGTACGTTTATATCGGCTGAACTTAAGGAATATTGTAATTAGAATAGCATTGCAACTAGTAGAGCTACAACATATAACCCACAGGGGAATGGACAGGTAGAAAAGTACAATGGAGTAATTTGGAAAATAGTTAGTCTAATGTTAAAGGATAAGGGACTTTCTATCGCCAAATGGGAGTTAGTTCTACAACCAGCGTTGCATGCCATCAGGTCATTGTTATGTACTGCTACTAATTGTACCCCACATGAAAGGATGTTTACCCATCCCAGGAGAAGCGGAAATGGGTATCATTACCAACTTGGTTGATGAAACCGAGAACGGTACTGGTTAAAAAGAACAGTGAGTTTGAAGATGCTGTGGACCGTGCTGAATTAGTACAAGCAAACTGTGAGTAGGCTACCGTGCGATTTGCAGACGGTACTGAGAATAATGTGTCATTGCAACAAGTTGCTCCTTTTGAACTTACAAAGGTAGGAGAGGTTTCGGAGCCTCAACTACAGACGTCCGAAGAATCGCAAATACAGATCTCGGACAAGATAACCAAATAGACAAGCGTCCCGTACGTAACCGCCACTTTGCCATTGCCTTCCAAGGTTTGCGCATATGTCAAATGACGTACAGGCCTTTCTTAAATAAATTATACTATAACAAACAATCGGATGATGACAAAATGTAGTTAAAATTACCCGAATATCCCACGAATGATTTAAAATAAGAGCAACTATACTAATATGTTGCATTAGCGTAGTCAAGTTGGATGTAGTTATGTTAACTTCTTTTAGTAACCAAAAAGCTGTTAAAACATTTTTTTACTTAATAAAATGCCGTACAACTACCTGTTCTAATTCTATTCAGAAATGAGGTCTATTGAAATTGAACTCCTTTAAACTACTGCGGTTTTCTCTCCACAGTTTACGTGCAGTATCGATGGTGCAGTCTAAAATCCCCATCGTAAGCGTGATAATCAACTAATGGAATAATACACTTAACGGTTCTCTTCGGCTATTAGCGTTGATGCACCACTTCGCAATAAACGGAAATTTACTACTCTATTTTTTATTTAATGATAATTCTCCAAGGTCTTTACTAACTGCAAGCTAACACAATTGAAAGATGGCGTCATTTCTTTCATATATAAAGCGGCAGAGTATATGGTTAAAGATGACATTTAAATCTGGGGTTTTTACATGTGTATGCAGTTATTAATTATACAAATTAACTATAGTTCTTGCAATTTCTAAACCGACTTTCGTCATTTGTGATGTCATATATCGGTGCTGTTGCCACTACCAAAATAGTAATTCCTCGTAACTACAATGACGCTTTCGGTACAATATAGATTTTGCATTTATTTAGTAATTGATGACGGAATGTGGTTTGTTACTTTTCAAAAGGTAACTTGTAAAATGATTTTATATTGATAAAATTTGCAGTCTAAGTTGTTTAGCTTAACAATAAATGTTATTATGTGGGAATTTGTACTAGTGAGCATATTGTAAAAATAATTGAATGTTTTTAATGTGTTATATATTCTTAATTAAATAGCCATATGCATGTTATACTGGGCACGGAATTATATCCACCAATAATCAAGACTTTCAGAGATTATGTTTATTAAACTAATGTTAGAGGACGAACAGTTATGAAAAATTGTTTTTAAGGTTTGGCGGATGTTAAACAACCCAACACAATATTGTGAAAACTAACTGGTATTTGCAACTGTTGAAATTGCTAGATTTAGAAACTACTGCTAATGTGTAATTCAAACCCAGGACCATCATGAAGCACTACATTGTTATAGTCTTTGCAATTTCTAAATAGACCTGCGTCATTACCATTTGTGACGTCAAATTGTAGCGACGTTGCCACTACCAAAATCCTATTGCTACATGACTATAATAGCGCCATCGTTAGAATACAGAGATTAAATATATTTAATAGCAGATGACGAATGTAATTTGTTACTTTTTAAAAAAGTATTTGTAGGATAAATTTGTATCGACAATATTGCAGATTAAAGTCATTAATTAACAATATTCTTTATATATTTTTATATTTTTAGCACTGAGCATATATTAAATATAGTTGCGTATTTCTAATGCGCCTGATTTTATGGTCATTAGTATATTATACCAGACACGGAATAATAACCACAGTTATTCAAGAGGTTATGTTATTGGAATTATAATTTAAACGTTTTGATTGCACAAATCGAAAAAGAAAAGGAACAAAATTACAATTCCATTTGTAAGTAAAATTCTCATTAACTTTGAATAATTAAGAAATATCACTTTAAAATAATCTTTTAGATTTGCCTGAAACCATCTACAAAGACTAAAGTTATGTTATGTACAATGCAAACGAAGAATTTAACACTTTCAAATCACCCTAAAATTTGTGGTGATCATTTTACTTCTGATTATTAGTATGCAACTGGATTGAATATGTAACGTTTTCAAAGAATTTCCAACAACTAAAACTATGTATAAGGATAAAGGCTTTAAATGAACCAACTTTGAATTCTGTTGTTGAAGTATGCGGTTATTCAAGAACAGAATAACTGTTAGAGAGTTGTTAATGTTCCCAGTAAAAATCCACAATTGTAAGTTATCTCCACAGTCAGTGTCATAAGCTAAAAATGAAAACCTTATAACCAAAAGGTTCAGCGACTAATAGGCATTTGCTTTATTACTCTTCGAGACCATATAATTGTTGCAGGTAACGGAATAGTTTGAAACAATTCAATATACAATTTACCATTTTTTGTAGATTGGTGTAATATAAAGACTTTGACTTTACCCGTATTTAGCACCTCCAAAGTTTAAGCTAGTGTAGTATTGACCAGTTCGCACCAGTGTGTTTATTACATCCATTGAAATTGAAAGCTGTTAGGATATCTAAAATCCATTATCCTGAAAATGAATTTGCAGTCCATGTTTTAAAGACAAGTCACTCAAGAATTTAACAAGTATTAACAGCTTGTAATTTAACAATAAAATATATACGGTTGTACTTGTTTATTATACATAAAGTTTAAGATAGTTGTAATTAAATTAAAAGTACAACGTTTAAAAATTTTTTTAAATTCTAAGTAGCCATGCGTTTGGTTGACTAGTTCAATTTGATTGAAAATCTGAATCGCTGTCATCACTATCACGAATGTTAATAATTAGAGGTGCATTATCTTCTTGATCAAATTTGATCTCACGTTTTCACCAATCTCTGATAATTTTTTCTGCATGTTCTATCAAATGTGCCCAAATCTCTGGTATTATTTTTTCTAATGTTTCTTTCCACATTTGTAAAGTTTTCAACAGACCTCCCATCTCTTCCAGCGTATCGGTTGTAGTAGCTGTTACTACCACCCCATACATTTTCAATTGCATTGAATATGCAGTGATACGGAGGCAATCTTAACACCTTATGTCCATATTGTTCGGCCAGCAAATCCGCTTTAAAATCTTTGGCGGTTTATACCTAAAATTTTTAATTAATACTTATAAAGCACATAATTAAGACTTACATCGTCACAAGTTAAATAAGCTTTGCTTAAAATCATTAGTTCCATAAGAAATTGCTTATTTAGTGTCGCTCTACAATGTTACTTTTTTTTCTAGAAACTTAGATGTTTTATTTAACAAGTATAATAATACGACATGTTGTCTAAAATTATTGCAAATAATTTTTCAAATTCTTTAATAATTAATTTTCAAATTTTGCTCATTCACTTCTCTGTAGTAATTTAGGTTTTTTGTGGAAGACGAGAAAATCAATTTCAGCCACATTTAGTAATTCATTTACATTTCGGGCATATAATGTACCTAAAAGACTAATTACATTATACTGTATTAAGGATAAGTAGATATGACACCAACCTTTTCGATCAATTTGTGTGCTCTTATTGCACGCTTTGCTAGATACAGCTTACGGCACCATTCTGACAAAGCCATGTTTTGTCTAAAACACAAAATGCTACAGATTCTCTTCTTTTATTTTCACGAATGTTCCGGAATCGAATTCCATTTATTCATAATATTTAACAGTTTCATTAAACCTATTCTTGGATTATCTTTCAGCCATTTAAATCCAAGACTGTATTTAGGATCGTTCACTAACTTTAAAAACTCAACATGTTTCAAATTCAACCATCAAGTATCAACAGAAACGTGATAAATCGAAAATAATTACATGTTGCACTATAAATGTAACTGGAAAACAAATACTAGCGATTTTCACGCAGCCTATAGAGGTGATCAAACTAGCAACAAGTAGCTTAGTTCTGGGTCTAAATGAATCTCGTTCATCGTCTTTGGTTATTAGAGTTCAGTTTAATACTAATATGAGTTGTGAATAGCACTGTTTGAGGCAAAAACCAGCCAAATATCAATATATAAAAACGGAAAAATTTAAGAGGTCGTTGACACCAACAAAACAAGGAATGGAATATAACCTAAAATTTAAACGTCAAAATTTAATATTAGGCTTTAAAATTATTGGCAACGTCGTAAATTGCTATTATTCAAACCAAAACTATAACATTAATATTGTACGGTATTAAGTTGACAAACATCTACATAAATAGTTAGTTCTTGTGTGACGTCACGGATGACGAGATCTATTTAGAAATTGCAAAGACTATACAGGGTGCCCACAATCTATCTCCGTATATGGGTAACTTTTTTATTATAGAAGATACAATGTTGGTTAAATTAGCAAAGTTGAAGAGAAATTTACGAGTAGTATGATGCTTTTTTGAAAACTCAACTAGATGCTCAACTTTTTTAGATATTTGAAAAAAACTGAAATTTGCCATTTTCTTCAAACGCTAATAACTTTTTAACGGTTTAACCTATAGAGAAAATAAAAACAGCTTGTAAGGTAACTTTTTACGTAGAATTCAATAGCGCATATGACAATTTTAATTGGAAATGGGTTTTCAAGCTACAAACATAACCTCACTTTTTTTAAATAGAAACCATAGTTCAATATAACCCATATGGAAAGGTTTTTCTTTTCTGATTACCCTGATGTAAGGGTTGATGTACTTATTTTCAGTAGTTTCTTCATAATAAAGAAAAAACGATTTATCTATTTGCGGATATCAAGGAGTCCATGGATACATATTACAAACAAAAAAAATGTGTAAAAATCAATAATGGAAACACAAGTTTATTGTAACTAAATTTATTATAAACTAAGAAAAATACTTAAAAAATAAACTATCTATACAATACAAATAACTTAATCAAAGGAAACAAAAATTAATTAATGCGAATATGCCCACTCCTACATTAACATATGCTCAAAATGACCTCCATTAGCTTGCAAACACATTTCGCACCTTTTAATTAGGTTTTGGTGCACCTTATTTAACGTTTGTGGTTTTATACTTGTAATAGCTGCTGTAATACTATCTTTGAGTTGCTCAATGTTATTGGATTTTTAGCATACACTACATCCTTTACAGTACCCCGAAGAAAAAAATCCAGTGGCGATAGTTCTGGTGACCTTGCCGGCCATGGAACAGGACCTGCATTGCCAATCCAATTTGGAAAACTATTATCAAGATATTCAGAAACGGCTTGAGCATTGTGAGCAGGTGCACCGTCATGCTGAAAATAATATAAGTTTTGCAGTAAATGAAGTGGCAAATTATCGAGCATTTCTTGCAATTCGTTTTGTAAAAAATTCAAATAGTGTACACCATTTAAATTATAATTATAGCAGAAAGCCCCAAGTATTTTATTACCAAAAATGGCACACCACACATTTATCGAAAATTGATGTTGATCCCGCCTTTCTTCTGTTAAATGGGGATTTTCCTGACTCCAGTGGACTGTATTTTTTCTGTTAAACATGCCTTTGTTAGTAAATTTTGCTTCGTCGGTAAATATAATAGTGTGACTAAAACCAGGATTATTATTTGTTTCATTAAGAAACCATTTACAAAACTGTTCTCTCACAATCCCCATGATACAGTGTATTGCTAACATGGGTTTTGTATGGTTTGTAGCGGTTTTGTTTTAAAATTAGGCGAGCTTTTTCTGTAGAAGTAGCGCACTCAATTGCAGTTTCTCGGGTGGACGCTGTTGGCTTAAAATTTATGTAGGCTAACACACGTTCTTCATCATCAGTTTTGAATTTTCTTTTATCAGTACTGGGTTTTGTAAAAGCACCAAACCTTTTTAAATTGTTTTCTAATTTAGAAAACAATCGTTTATCTGGCTGCCTTCTTTCCAAATATCTTTCATTATACATATCACCAGCAGCATCACAATTTCTGTTACAGGCATAGTAACAAAAGAGCATGTCATTTTTTTTCGTCGTTTGTATACATTCTCTATTATAATCAAATAAATTTAAAAGTCTTCTACACAAAATTTGCAACCCAGAGCAAATAAACACTTTAACTAATAATATCTGACAAATGCCAGTTGTTTTTTGTTTATTTAAAATATGTATCCATGGACTCCTTGATGCCCGCAAATAAATAAATCGTTTTTTCTTTATTATGAAGAAACTACTGAAAATAAGTACATCAACCCTTACATCAGGGTAATCAGAAAAGAAAAACCTTTCCATATGGGTTATATTGAACTATGGTTTCTATTTAAAAAAAAGTGAGGTTATGTTTGTAGCTTGAAAACCCATTTCCAATTAAAATTGTCATATGCGCTATTGAATTCTACGTAAAAGTTACCTTACAAGCTGTTTTATTTTCTCTATAGGTTAAACCGTTAAAAGTTATTAGCGTTTGAAGAAAATGGCAAATTTCAGTTTTTTTCAAATATCTAAAAAAGTTGAGCATCTAGTTGAGTTTTCAAAAAAGCATCATACTACTCGTAAATTTCTCTTCAACTTTGCTAATTTAACCAACATTGTATCTTCTATAATAAAAAAGTTACCCATATACGGAGATAGATTGTGGGCACCCTGTATAGTCTTTGCAATTTCTAAATAGATCTCGTCATCCGTGACGTCACACAAGAACTAACTATTTATGTAGATGTTTGTCAACTTAATACCGTACAATATTAATGTTATAGTTTTGGTTTGAATAATAGCAATTTACGACGTTGCCAATAATTTTAAAGCCTAATATTAAATTTTGACGTTTAAATTTTAGGTTATATTCCATTCCTTGTTTTGTTGGTGTCAACGACCTCTTAAATTTTTCCGTTTTTATATATTGATATTTGGCTGGTTTTTGCCTCAAACAGTGCTATTCACAACTCATATTAGTATTAAACTGAACTCTAATAACCAAAGACGATGAACGAGATTCATTTAGACCCAGAACTAAGCTACTTGTTGCTAGTTTGATCACCTCTATAGGCTGCGTGAAAATCGCTAGTATTTGTTTTCCAGTTACATTTATAGTGCAACATGTAATTATTTTCGATTTATCACGTTTCTGTTGATACTTGATGGTTGAATTTGAAACATGTTGAGTTTTTTAAAGTTAGTGAACGATCCCTAAATACAGTCTTGGATTTAAATGGCTGAAAGATAATCCAAGAATAGGTTTAATGAAACTGTTAAATATTATGAATAAATGGAATTCGATTCCGGAACATTCGTGAAAATAAAAGAAGAGAATCTGTAGCATTTTTGTGTTTTTAGACAAAACATGGCTTTTTCAGAATGGTGCCGTAAGCTGTATCTAGCAAAGCGTGCAATAAGAGCACACAAATTGATCGAAAAAGGTTGGTGTCATATCTACTTATCCTTAATACAGTATAATGTAATTAGTCTTTTAGGTACATTATATGCCCGAAATGTAAATGAATTACTAAATGTGGCTGAAATTGATTTTTCTCGTCTTCCACAAAAAAACCTAAATTACTACAGAGAAGTGAATGAGCAAAATTTGAAAATTAATTATTAAAGAATTTGGAAAAATTATTTGCAATAATTTTAGACAACATGTCGTATTATTATACTTGTTAAATAAAACATCTAATTTTCTAGAAAAAAAGTAACATTGTAGAGCGACACTAAATAAGCAATTTCTTATGGAACTAATGATTTTAAGCAAAGCTTATTTAACTTGTGACGATGTAAGTCTTAATTATGTGCTTTATAAGTATTAATTAAAAATTTTAGGTATAAACCGCCAAAGATTTTTAAAGCGGATTTGCTGGCCGAACAATATGGACATAAGGTGTTAAGATTGCCTCCGTATCACTGCATATTCAATGCAATTGAAAATGTATGGGGTGGTAGTAACAGCTACTACAACCGATACGCTGGAAGAGATGGGAGGTCTGTTGAAAACTTTACAAATGTGGAAAGAAACATTAGAAAAAATAATACCAGAGATTTGGGCACATTTGATAGAACATGCAGAAAAAATTATCAGAGATTGGTGAAAACGTGAGATCAAATTTGATCAAGAAGATAATGCACCTCTAATTATTAACATTCGTGATAGTGATGACAGCGATTCAGATTTTCAATCAAATTGAACTAGTCAACCAAACGCATGGCTACTTAGAATTTAAAAAAATTTTTAAACGTTGTACTTTTAATTTAATTACAACTATCTTAAACTTTATGTATAATAAACAAGTACAACCGTATATATTTTATTGTTAAATTACAAGCTGTTAATACTTGTTAAATTCTTGAGTGACTTGTCTTTAAAACATGGACTGCAAATTCATTTTCAGGATAATGGATTTTAGATATCCTAACAGCTTTCAATTTCAATGGATGTAATAAACACACTGGTGCGAACTGGTCAATACTACACTAGCTTAAACTTTGGAGGTGCTAAATACGGGTAAAGTCAAAGTCTTTATATTACACCAATCTACAAAAAATGGTAAATTGTATATTGAATTGTTTCAAACTATTCCGTTACCTGCAACAATTATATGGTCTCGAAGAGTAATAAAGCAAATGCCTATTAGTCGCTGAACCTTTTGGTTATAAGGTTTTCATTTTAGCTTATGACACTGACTGTGGAGATAACTTACAATTGTGGATTTTTACTGGGAACATTAACAACTCTTTAACAGTTATTCTGTTCTTGAATAACCGCATACTTCAACAACAGAATTCAAAGTTGGTTCATTTAAAGCCTTTATCCTTATACATAGTTTTAGTTGTTGGAAATTCTTTGAAAACGTTACATATTCAATCCAGTTGCATACTAATAATCAGAAGTAAAATGATCACCACAAATTTTAGGGTGATTTGAAAGTGTTAAATTCTTCGTTTGCATTGTACATAACATAACTTTAGTCTTTGTAGATGGTTTCAGGCAAATCTAAAAGATTATTTTAAAGTGATATTTCTTAATTATTCAAAGTTAATGAGAATTTTACTTACAAATGGAATTGTAATTTTGTTCCTTTTCTTTTTCGATTTGTGCAATCAAAACGTTTAAATTATAATTCCAATAACATAACCTCTTGAATAACTGTGGTTATTATTCCGTGTCTGGTATAATATACTAATGACCATAAAATCAGGCGCATTAGAAATACGCAACTATATTTAATATATGCTCAGTGCTAAAAATATAAAAATATATAAAGAATATTGTTAATTAATGACTTTAATCTGCAATATTGTCGATACAAATTTATCCTACAAATACTTTTTTAAAAAGTAACAAATTACATTCGTCATCTGCTATTAAATATATTTAATCTCTGTATTCTAACGATGGCGCTATTATAGTCATGTAGCAATAGGATTTTGGTAGTGGCAACGTCGCTACAATTTAACGTCACAAATGGTAATGACGCAGGTCTATTTAGAAATTGCAAAGACTATAACAATGTAGTGCTTCATGATGGTCCTGGGTTTGAATTACACATTAGCAGTAGTTTCTAAATCTAGCAATTTCAACAGTTGCAAATACCAGTTAGTTTTCACAATATTGTGTTGGGTTGTTTAACATCCGCCAAACCTTAAAACAATTTTTCATAACTGTTCGTCCTCTAACATTAGTTTAATAAACATAATCTCTGAAAGTCTTGATTATTGGTGGATATAATTCCGTGCCCAGTATAACATGCATATGGCTATTTAATTAAGAATATATAACACATTAAAACATTCAATTATTTTTACAATATGCTCACTAGTACAAATTCCACATAATAACATTTATTGTTAAGCTAAACAACTTAGACTGCAAATTTTATCAATATAAAATCATTTTACAAGTTACCTTTTGAAAAGTAACAAACCACATTCCGTCATCAATTACTAAATAAATGCAAAATCTATATTGTACCGAAAGCGTCATTGTAGTTACGAGGAATTACTATTTTGGTAGTGGCAACAGCACCGATATATGACATCACAAATGACGAAAGTCGGTTTAGAAATTGCAAGAACTATAGTTAATTTGTATAATTAATAACTGCATACACATGTAAAAACCCCAGATTTAAATGTCATCTTTAACCATATACTCTGCCGCTTTATATATGAAAGAAAGGACGCCATCTTCCAATTGTGTTAGCTTGCAGTTAGTAAAGACCTTGGAGAATTATCATTAAATAAAAAATAGAGTAGTAAATTTCCGTTTATTGCGAAGTGGTGCATCAACGCTAATAGCCGAAGAGAACCGTTAAGTGTATTATTCCATTAGTTGATTATCACGCTTACGATGGGGATTTTAGACTGCACCATCGATACTGCACGTAAACTGTGGAGAGAAAACCGCAGTAGTTTAAAGGAGTTCAATTTCAATAGACCTCATTTCTGAATAGAATTAGAACAGGTAGTTGTACGGCATTTTATTAAGTAAAAAAATGTTTTAACAGCTTTTTGGTTACTAAAAGAAGTTAACATAACTACATCCAACTTGACTACGCTAATGCAACATATTAGTATAGTTGCTCTTATTTTAAATCATTCGTGGGATATTCGGGTAATTTTAACTACATTTTGTCATCATCCGATTGTTTGTTATAGTATAATTTATTTAAGAAAGGCCTGTACGTCATTTGACATATGCGCAAACCTTGGAAGGCAATGGCAAAGTGGCGGTTACGTACGGGACGCTTGTCTATTTGGTTATCTTGTCCGAGATCTGTATTTGCGATTCTTCGGACGTCTGTAGTTGAGGCTCCGAAACCTCTCCTACCTTTGTAAGTTCAAAAGGAGCAACTTGTTGCAATGACACATTATTCTCAGTACCGTCTGCAAATCGCACGGTAGCCTACTCACAGTTTGCTTGTACTAATTCAGCACGGTACACAGCATCTTCAAACTCACTGTTCTTTTTAACCAGTACCGTTCTCGGTTTCATCAACCAAGTTGGTAATGATACCCCATTTCCGCTTCTCCTGGGATGGGTAAACATCCTTTCATGTGGGGTACAATTAGTAGCAGTACATAACAATGACCTGATGGCATGCAACGCTGGTTGTAGAACTAACTCCCATTTGGCGATAGAAAGTCCCTTATCCTTTAACATTAGACTAACTATTTTCCAAATTACTCCATTGTACTTTTCTACCTGTCCATTCCCCTGTGGGTTATATGTTGTAGCTCTACTAGTTGCAATGCTATTCTAATTACAATATTCCTTAAGTTCAGCCGATATAAACGTACTTCCTCGATCAGAATGTATGTATGCTGGTGAATCAAATAACATGTGAATTTGTTTAATACATTGGACAGCCGTGGAAGCAGCCATATCATTACAAGCAAATGCAAACGGATGTCGGGAGTACTCATCTACTACAGTCATAATATATATTTTCCAGAACTAGTTGGAAGCGACCCTTTAAAATCAACGTTCAACCTTTTCATTGGAGTTGTAGCTTTTATCAATGTTCCCATACATTTCATGGAACGCGGTTTTAAGTCAGAGCATACCGAACAGGCATCAATAACCATGCGCACGGCACTCGCAGAGTAAGACATGCTTTTAACACGAATTCAATACATGAATCGAGTAACTCCAGGATGTCGCAATTCTCTATGCGTTTCTTTCAATTTGGAAATGTCATTTGTGCTTAGGGATAAACAAATGCGAGATAGCGTGTCAGCTACAACATTCTTTCTACCTTTCCGATATATTATGTCATAGGAATAGCAAGCCAACTCCAAACGCCATCTAAGAATCTTTTCGTTCTTTATTTTACACGGAGATTTATGGTTATACATATATGAGACAGACCGTTGGTCGGTGATTAAGTAAAAAGAGCGACCAATCAAATAGTGACGCCATTTCCTAAGCGCCTCGACTATGGCATACGCGTCTTTTTCCACTGTACCTTACCTTCGCTCCACTTCCGTTAACATTTTTGTAAAAAAGGCTACAGCCTTACCTCCTTGAAATAGAGTTGCTTCTAGGGCATAATCGGAGGCATGAGTTTCCATTGTAAACGGAATGTCACTTTCAATTGCATGCATATAAGCTTTATCAATGTCATTCTTCAATTCTTGAAAAGCCTTTACTGCAGTTTCTTGTAATGTAAAATTGTTGTGTGTAATAAAGGACGGATTTGGTTAGAGAAATTTGGAACCCATTTTGCGTAATACGCAAACATCCCCAACACTCGTTGCAACTCTGAAGTATTTATGGGAACAGTCATGCTGATCAGTGGTTGCAGACGATCGGGGTCAGGTTTATAGTACCGTTTTCTATCACATATCCAAGTATTTTCACAGAAGTAACTCCGAATATAGATTTTCTGTATTCATAATTAATTTAGCCCCTTTTACAGTCTTTAAGAATTTTTCTAGATTAGAATTGTGTTCGGCGCGTGTATGTCCACAAACCATTACATCGTCAATGTATGCAAAAGTGTCTTTTAATTCGTTTTTCTTTATTACACTGTCGATAACTCTTTGGAACCCAGCAACTCCGTTAGTTTTTCAAATGGAATTCGCGTAAATTGATACAGCCTTCCACAAGCTTCAAACCCCGTATACAGTCTTTCGTTTTCCAGTAATTTGATTTGGTGATAAGCACTGCGAAGATTTATTCCACTGTAATGAGAATACTTAGCTATTTCTTGCACAGTGTCTTTTATTCTCGAAATAAGGTAAGCATCTAGTAAAGTAAAAAGATTTATTGTCTGGGAATAATCAATCACTAATCTTCTTTTGTGGCGATCACTACGAGTAACCAAACTTGCGCACGCCAGGGAGAGCTACTTTTTTCTATAATTCCTTAATGGAGCTATTGGGCTACTTCATTTTTTATAAAAGTTAGATCATCGGATTTATACCGACGTAAACGGATGGCCACCGGTTTACAGTCACTACTTAAGTTACTAAATAGTGGTGGAGAACATACTTGAGCAGCCATCAGTCCACATATTGATTACGGTTCACGGGCTCCTCCAAAATTGATCTGCAAGCATGAATGTAAGGAGAGTAGATCTAGTCTAATTATCAAGTTGCAACACAACTTTCTCAATATCGAAATTTTTACTTGTGTATACTTATAACCTTGTATGTCTAGATCCACCGTGCAAAAACCGTGTATCTTGGATTGAGAGCATGGATCAGTCATTGAAACAAATCTACTTGACGGGTATATTGGCAGTCTCCGTCGCTCAACATATTCAAGGCTGATAAAGCTTTCAGAACTTCCAGTATCAATTAAGGCCTTTGAAAACTCACCATTCAAGTGGACGCTAGTAGTAAATTTTGATAGCCTTTTTATAGAGGCAGAAATAGACGATACTAATGGCACAACTGCTGCTGAAAAAAGATGGTGAAAATGATGCTCTATTACGTCAAACTGCTGCAAAATGTCCTTTTTTATGACATTTATGACAAATGGCGGTTTTTGTCGGACAAGAAGCTCTTGCATGTCCTTTCCTCCCGCAGAAAAACATTTAGAAGTAGTAGCAGCGCTGGCCGAAGGATCTGTTTCCACTTCTCTTTCACTCGCTACAGAAATATTTTGCAAAGGTTCTTCAGGATTTAAAGCCGCAGTTATCATTTGTAATGAATTATTATAGGCAGCGGATTGAGTTTGAGCAGACTCCATTGCTCTAGCCAGATCAATGGCGTCCTTGATGGAGAGGGTATTATTTTCTAGTAATCGCTGTCTACCTACAGCAGAATTAATACCATCTATAAAGGCATCACGAATAAAATAGTCATGGTGCTGTTCAGCTGTAACACTAACAAATTTACATTCTTTACTAAGAATCTTCAGCGCTTACACAAACTGATCAATCGTCTCGTTGGCGCGCTAATGCCTGGTTGATAAATTATATAGAGCATAGATTTTGTTAGTAGGTTTAGAATACAGGGATTCTAATATAGTTACTGCCTCATCATATTCCTTACATTCAGTTGTATATTCATATACGTTTGCATCAACGTGCTTTATTAATAACTTGATTTTGTCATTTGTCCCTAAGGAGATAACATTACCATCCTTTGCTACTCCAGTGGGAAAGTTATCTAAGAAATTCGAGAATGTGGTCTTCCAATGCTTCCATCGTCTACTGGTTTCGGTTATATTGGGACCAATATCTAAGCGGGTTGGTCTGAGTAGCTTGTCCATAACTAATATAATTTGAAAGACAGTAATAAAATGAAACTATGCTTCTGCAAGATGCTGAATTTTATTCAGATTATTTTTCAGATTAACATGCCAGTTATTTATAATGACATTATACTGACATAACATTTGCTTTTATAATCAGCCTACTATAACATAAATGTTTCATAGGTATTATAATCAAAATTCATAATACTACACATAAACACAAAAAAGCAGAAAAAAC
This sequence comes from Platerodrilus igneus, assembly GCA_036346225.1. Lineage (NCBI taxonomy): Eukaryota > Metazoa > Arthropoda > Insecta > Coleoptera > Lycidae > Platerodrilus > Platerodrilus igneus. The sequence goes on along the minus strand of JARFIW010001614.1, from coordinate 79,233 downwards.
TATAAAAGCGTAAAAAATAAATATAGAATGTCAAAGTCAAAAATGTCAATTGACATTTAATAACAAATTATCTACACCACTGAAATGCTGAACTAACACGCCTATTTATAAACAATGGACTAATCTGACACCGTTTTAGACGTGTGCGCATGATGACGTACAGGCTCTTCTTAAATAAATTCTACACTACTACTCAACAACAATCAACAAGTATCTTTAAGATCGGTACGTGGTTAAACATCTTATTGGTACAAGAATTATACATTCTTATACAGTATAGGGTAGACAATACAGTGATTGGCACTTTAAGGAGTATACCAGTCTATTGTTCATTATAAACAGAGAAACAGGTAAATAAAGTACAGTTTGGGGTGTTTTAGTAGTTGTAATATAAGTACAGTTTCGATTAAATAAAGTTTTTTAAATTTTGTAATGATTTTGATGACAAGATTACATTTATTAGTAAATGTAGTTAAAATTTCAGACATTGGTACTCAGTTTACATTAATTGGCACCAAGCCGACTAATGATTGGCATACATTGTACGTTGTTGTTAAATTAAATAAAAATTTTAAATTGGTCAGTACCAATAGATAAGTAAACTGTAGTATTTTGTTTAGGTTATTGTTTAACTATTTATTATATTCTTTTTTTGTTTTACAGGTTTTACATTAAAAATATTATCAGTCAATGTATCAAAATAGCCATACCTTTGGATACAATTGTAATGATAAGTGCGAATACAAATTGCACATTTAAAGCCATTAGAAACAATATTTATATTTCTAGTGTAAGAAAAGCACATTCCACGTTTAACCTGGTTTCCAATAAATGTAGAACTGTTAGACATTTGACTTTCTTTTTCTGCTTCCAAAAGAAAACTCTCTTTGCACATTCTACAGCGTAAGTTAACTGTATATTGGACATAATATTAATGTTTTTACGGTCTTCTTTGTTCTTTATTGTATTTGCATTAGTATTAGCATTTGAAATGTTTAGAAGTCTTCTTTCCTCAGGTATAGAAATATTTTTTGTCAATAAAGTTCATTTTTTGCTGGCTTTTTAACGCTTTTTGTTTGTTTTGTACATTTTATTTTGCTCAGTTTATTTGCCTCTGTTTCTTCCTTCTTTTCTTGCCACTTACGTTTCCTTTTTTCCTTTTGCTTTTCCTCGCAACGCCTTTTTTCTCTCTTTTTTCGACTTGTAGTTTTTCTCATTGCTTAGATGTTAATGCAAATGTCATTCTCTCTGAACTTTTAGTGCCTTTTCTAACTGGACTTTCCGGAAATATTAAATAATCTCTTATTGAATTATTTATTACTTCATTCGTTATGTTTCAGTTTCTTTCAGTAAATCGTCAGTTTCGTAGTTAATTGTGTTTGATATATTTTGATGGATAATATTATTTTCTGAAAGGAAATGACAACTTAATAAATAAACTAACTAATTTTGTTAACCTACCCATTACTTCATACGTTGCCAAAGCTTCTTCATTGTGGGTTGACATTTTTAGTGAACTATTCTGTACAATAATTGCGTTTGTTAAACCTTCAACTAAACTTCCATTTTCTAAAAATATGTGAGTAGTATGTAGAAGGTAACCAAAGAGATGGATATTACAAAAAATTACCTTACACTTCATTTAACGTTGGTTGCTCTTCGTTGTACTCTGTAATTATTGGCAAGTTGACATTGTGGGAACAAGCAGAACGATATTTGTTTCCATAGTTCATGCAGGATCTGAAACGCATCCGATTCATGTCCGGTAGCTTCATCAGCTGCCATTAACTGATGCATTACTTTATCTCCTACTATTTCACGGAATCTTAAGTAGGATATTGGAGTAGTAGGATCGATTTCCTGGCAGGCAGTTTCAGATTTTTTTATTTTGCCCAAACATCTGGAATAATCTATGGCGTCAGGGTTCCAAGGACATAAACCAGTCGTATTAAAACCATTTGAAATAATTTCAGGTTTTATGTGGTTGTCAATGATTAGTTTTAAAATTGGGGCAAATTTGTTTTGAGTTAGTGCCTCCAAATTATTTTCCTTCCTCCAATCCAAGACGCGCTTTTTCTAGTAGAATTTAAGGGGTTTAAACGTTGACCTATTATAAACATAAAATTTGTAGTGGAAGCGTCATGTTTTTAAGTAAGCATATAAGATGTAAAGATACGCATTAATAGAAAAGTGAAGTTGGGGCTCCATAAAAGTAAGTATTTATATAGGGATTTGATATAATGTAAAGGTAAAAGTGAGGTTGAATGTACAGAAGCTCTAAGAAAATTGTGATTGCATTCCCGAAAGGAATAGACGGAGTTAGACAATTACAATGAAATGCATCTGTAAGTGGCAAGTTAGGTTTGGAAACGCTCAAACGCAGACATTATGACGCGGTATCCGTTTTGAAACAAAGGGGCAGGGCCTCGTGAGTCATCCCTCCATTCAATTGAAACTTTGTCGGGTGTTCAGTAGCAGGGAGTTGCTGTGTTTGGATGTATAAGAAATAATAGGAGGAAAAATACTGATGATTGTTGGAAATTTTGGATAAAAGTGAGTACTCTAATGAACGTTTATATAGCTCTTTAAGGCAATGTTATGGGCTTTTGAATATCAATTGTGTGTATTTCGGTAATAAGACTTTAATTAAGTGAAAATATTTATTTGGTTGGACTAACTAATGATTCGAAATGCCAGAATTATTACTGAAATTTCGGTGAGTTGTAATATAAAACTTAGCGATTTTGACATGAACAAATTTTGGATTTAACTGACTTTTTGTTTTTTATGAACGGCATTGGCAAAAATTTAGGATTTATGAATATCTTTTAATTAAATATTAATACAGGTAAAATTTGGAGTGGCGAATAGAATATTGTTGACAATGTTTCAAATTTAAATTATTTTAAGGTGTTTTCTTAAGAATATTTTTATATTAGCAATACCTGACAAGATTCGTGGTTAGGAATTTGTTTTTAAAAAAGTATATTGTATGTTTATTAAAATTATTTTTTTGTTAAAAGTGTTTTAAGCTTGGGTTGAATTTAATTTTAATTTATTTAGAAAATAGATAAAATCAGTGATTTGTAAAGAATATCCAGCTACCTCTACATTTGATTTTCCAATACTCCACCCGAAGGTACTACATTGGCCAGGAAGCGAGTTTTTCTTAACGGGAAAATTTGTAATTTTGCCGAACTCTTGTTGTTCCAAGCAAGGTAGGGATCTTCAACGTGCATGACAACATTCACGCATGGGACCTCCATTTTACCTCTCATCCGTACGAGGGCGTATTTTTGTGAAAAATGCTCGCCTAACATTTTTCAATCGGACTGTGTCGGGATTTGAACCCGGACCTTGGGTATGTTAGTCACATGAATAACAAGTACGCCGCGGACCCATCTGAATATCCAGCTACACCAGCAAGGATCTTATTTTGAAGGAGCACTTTATTTTGAGAAATTTCTTTAAGTATTACCAAATATAGGTTACCAAAGCAAGAAAGCTTTATGCCAAATAACCGTCTTCGGTTTCGAAATGAATCAACAGGATTGTCGAGACACGGTTTAGCGCCTTTCGATTTTGGCAGTGATGAGCCCTTCAGAGTAAGTGTTAACATAATGTAGAATTTTTGCCTTTAGGCCCTGTTATTTATTATTATGAATTTGTTTATTTTTATGTACTTTCTTTTTAATTCTTCCGTGGGATGCCACTCCCGCATTACAACAACCTTTATATTATTACGAGGTTACAACCCCTTCAATGCAAATAAAAATTTAATCCATTTAGCGCTTATTTTACCCTTAACATATTCTTATCAAAAAAACACGTCTTACGTTACCAGGGCGAATTCTTTCTTTGTATTGTGAAACTAGGTTGCGTAATTTTGGTATGTACGCGGCATACCGATACAAATTATAAGAAATAAGCAGTTTTTATTCATAAATGGCGGGAAATTACATTATTCTTTAATATTTTGTGGATTTCATTGCTGTTACGTGGTCGGCCAAGCGCGAAATACAAAAATTGTTTCAAATAACCACAACCAAGTGCATGTAAGTGAGAATTCAACCAAAAATGCAAGCTATGCCTAATTTTTTTTTTGAGAATTGTTGCGTTATGTTTCGCTACTCTAAAAGAAGATCAAATGAGATTTTTAGAAAGAACGGTTGCTAGTCCAGTCAAAAATTCCCAAAAAATAAGAATTCGAAATTTGGCTTCGATGGAAAATATGCCGCGTGCTTACAATTTCCTCTGAAGTGTTTTCCGATTTTGGTGAATGCTGAGCAACCCTATGATTAAAATATCACCAGTATTAAAATCTAGGCATTTGAATATTCAGAAATGGTACAACATAATCCTAGAAATTTCCCAGGAGGAGTTTCTAATTTGACAAGGAAGATTTATGTAATGCCTCCGACTGTTGGGAATAATACGTAGCACGCGCAAAACTTTTTTGAGAGGGTATTTCAATTATCGGTTATTTTTAGTGTTTAATCCCAGGTTAAGAATCGCTCCAAAATGGAAATCATTAAACGCGTTATCCAGTATTACGCATGCGTGAAAGTGCAAGAATAAATTTTTAAGAAAAGGGCAAAATAAGATCATTGCGCCGTCCTCATATGTTGTCAATGCCCTTTTCCAATATACTACAAAAATAATGTATAAAGTAACAAAAGGATTAGTTGGGAGTTTAGAACCATATACCACAGAAGGGTATCGTTATTGCACTCTACGTAGGTAACTAAAAGTGTCGTAGCAGGTGCAAGAAATCGCTCTTGTATTGATGTATCTGTCAGTCAGAGTGAATAATTGACTATTACTTGTCAATTAAATATGTATAATAGTAATATAGTTCATCCCGTGCAGTAAAGGGCGTAATCTGCTTTACACGAAATATTATTTTGCTCTATAAATTAGTCATGCAAAAATACTAATCTTGGGTTTTTCTAAATAATTAAATTACGGTAAAACTAATTAATGCATCCTTGGTTAGGGCATTAGCCACGAAAAATATCAGTGAGGTTATTTCTCTTGCCTTGGTTGTATAGGGTGTGAAGTGTGACTGAATCTATCTAGTTCAGACTGGCAGTAAAATTCGTTGTTGTTTACGTATAGCATACAAGAGCAGATAAGTACGGTAAAAGGAAATAGAGATAGGAAGCAGACAAGGTAAATATCACTGCATTACATGCACTAATTCCTCAGTTCAACCTTTAGGTACGGTAACTCAGGGTTGTCTTACTTCATCACGCTCGATTATCCTAACTGGTACATTCCTCGCCTACGTATCGTACGTCCTCATTAGTCGAAGCAACGACGCACATCCTTCGAACGCTAGAAAACGTCTATTCCGCAAAATGCAATAATAAACAAAACAAAACTATTTTAAAGTTCCCAAGCAGGCTGGAAACTTAACCACTTTGATAGTGAGTTATGACTGTTGACTATCTAAATTACGTTGAGAAGATTTTCTTCAATCAAGGATTGAAGATCCCTTACGAGTAACTATTAAAATAACGCTTGTTAAGCAATTGAGACATAACAAGATTCTGTTAGTTTATAAGTATAAATACAGAAGAGCTTCAGATCTTTCAATGTGCGAAACTTTTAGGCCTTTGCATATGAAACGTTCCATTTGTTTAACTTTCAAGACATCAATCATTTGATTAACTTGGTCTTGGTTTAATTTGAACTGTGGCTTTGTTTTAGTTTTGACAGATAGTTAATATATATTTTCTTGTGTATTTCAGAAAATTGGTTTCTGTGCGATAATTGCGAAAATTGGTTTCATTCTTCTTGTGCTGGTCTAAGTGACGATGAAGTTAAAAAATTGGGGGAGGACAACTGGCATTGGTTTTGTCAAAAATGTATAATAAGAACACATCTCAAATTGAACATGGAACTGCAGCCAATCCAAACCGTGTCCAATGTCCACATTGCAATCTTTATTTTTTAACAAAAGGACTCAAGATCCGCATTTAAAAAAAACACCACATACTGTTTGATGACAATAACTCATCCCAGTTACATATGCCACATTAACTTGCCAAAATTCTTTCAGAGAAGAATAAACTATAAAAGTTTTAAAGCGAATTCCTAAAGGAGCAAGATTCGCTACCGCAGACAAATTGACTAGTGTACTAGGTTGCTGTGTTGATAAGAATGATATTTCTTCACGAATGAATGTACTCACTCTCATTTTTCTGTCTTTGTGTTCCGCAAGCCTCAAATAAAAAGTCACTTGCATCACTGGTAAAAGCAAACATTAACAGCTCAGAAAATTATGCCAGCATAAAAAGGCGACATCGTTGTCCAGACCTGTAGATTCCAAAGTTGCGGAGGGAGACATCCGTGGAGCCGTTAAAATATTATCTTCTATGAAGTCCTTGGCTGCTGAAGGAAAATATACTTTTGCCAAATAGATAGCAAAGCATCCCTCTTCTACAAAAATTATGCACTTTGAATCACCGTCTTCAATTCAAACCAACTTTTATTAGTGGATGACAAAGCAGTCAAAAACACTATTTTCTGTTTTCCAAACGGTTCCTGTGGCGGCCTTGATGGTATACTACCCCAACATTTGAAAGACATGATAAATCCAAGAAATGGCAAAGCATCCACCCGACTATTAAGAGCGCTGACTAAGTTTGTAAACTTTGTACTATCTGGAAATATCAACCTGAACTTGCTCCCAATATTCTTTGGTGCTAATCTATGCGCATTAAATTAAAAGGACGGTGGAATTAGACCCATCGCAATTGGCAACACTCTCAGACGATTAATTGCTAAAATAGCTTGTTTCTCTGTTTACGATCCAATGAGAAAATATTTACGACCTAAACAACTAAGATAAGCAACCAAAGGAGTTTGTGAAGCTGCTGTACATGCAACGAGGACATTTGTTAATCAAAACTTGGGTTCCTAGAAAATTGTCCTGAAAATAGACTACGCAAACGCCTTCAATTCAGTTCATCGTGATACAATTCTCACTTAAGTTTGGTAGCTACTACCCAGTCTCTATCCACTATTTTGGCAAGCTTATGCTTTTAACTCATTCCTATTTTACGGAGAATGGATCATTACCTCAGCTTCCGGTTGCCAGCAAGGTAACCCAGGAGGGCCATTGCTGTTTTGTTTGGCAATCCAACCAATCATTCAAAATTGATGTCCGAATTCACATGTTTTTTATCTTGATAATGGCTTGTTAGCTGGAGATGCCACCATTGTCTTATCTGACTTTCGTACTCTAGTCGAACAATGTAAGAAAATGGGATTAATTGTAATATTGTAATTGTAATACATCAAAATGTGAACTATACTTTTGTGGAGAAACTGACCATCATATCCTGAAGGATTTTCAAGACATTTCTTCTGGAATCAGAATAATTAACGAACAGTCATTACTAGGAGCACCGATTACAGAAAATTTGACCGCTGCCATTTTGAACGAAAAAATAGAGGAATTGAAGACATTTTTCATTTGAATTAGAGATCTTTCCAATTTTCATGTCGCATATTATCTACAAAGAAACTGCTCTGCTATTCCCAAATTAACTTACATCCTGAGAACGGTTCCAACTTGGAAATTCAGTCAAACTTTGGAACATTTGGACTCTACTATCAAAGAGACAATCGAATTTATAATCAACTCCCAACTTTCTCCAAGTCAACACCAACAAACTTCACTACCAACAAGATTTGAAGGCTTAGGGATTAGACTAAGCAAAGACATGTCACTGCATGCATTCCTCTCTTCAGCGTTCAACATATTTAAGTTGGTCAACTCGATGTTAAGTCTTCAAGACACAGACCAACCAAATTTGTCATACATTAAAGAAGCAATACATGAGCGGAATAGACAGACCTCAGATTTAGGAATACCACCGGCCCCTTTTCTCCAAAAATCATGGGACAATTTATATCTATGTTTCATGTTAAATACCAATTTGCCATGTTTAACGAACGAAAAGGCTATTAGCTTAGCTTTACAACGACCACAGTCAAATGCATGGCTAAATGTACGGCCTTCGAGGCCATTCGGTACGTTATTGGACAATAATACTTTCCGAATTGCAGTTGGACTAAGGATTAGATGTAAGCTTTGTGAATCCCATTTGTGCATTTGTTGATCGGAAGTATTATCTAATGGTCATCATGGACTGAGTTGTAGAAAGGACTTAGGTCGCTATTCAAGGCACCTAGAAATAAACTCCATTCTATCCAAGGCACTCGTTTCGGCCAAAATTCCTTCTCGTTTAGAACCAATAGGCCTAAGCAGAGGTGATGGGAAAATGGTGGATGGGATGACCTTGATCCCGTGTGAAAAAGGCCAATACTTTGTTTGGGATGCTACATGCTAGGATACTCTTGTGCCATCTCATATTTCACAATCATCAAATCTAGCAGGATACGCAGCCAAAACAGTTGCAGCATTAAAAAGAATGAAAATATGCCAATGTTGTCGATAAGAACTTTATTTTTCATCCTTTCGCGGTGGAAACTTTAGGACCGTGGTGTGAAGAAGCTATTCAATTTGTTAATCAATTAGAAAGATTGCTAGCATTGCCTAGTGGGGAACCTCGCTCTCGTCTATACTTTACCCAAAGAATAGGAATAGCAATTCAGAGAGAAAATGCAATATCAGTCATGGGGGCCTTCTTTTCTAGTGAAAAATTGCATGAAGTTTTTAACATTTCAAAACATAGCAACTAGTTTAGTTGTTACGATTCTTGTTTAAATTATTGTGAACTGTGAAATGTTGAATAAAAATAGTAAAATATTATTTTACAACAATTCCATAAAAAAATTGCAAAAATGTTGTTAACGTATACTATTCAGATACTATCCTTTGTCAATCTGAGGATGGTTTAGGTGCCACAGCAATGACTAATGAAATTAGACATTTGGGGATGACACTTGCAACGAACACATCCTACCGTGAGCTGTTAGTTTGCAAACCTTTCCAATGAAAACTATACAATTGAAAATAAATCACGTGGACGGGATACTGCGACTTTAAAAAAGGAAGAATAACCTGAAGAAATCGAATTAGTTAGAACACTTTGCTTACCATAAGGCATCGCGTTAATCTGAAGGGATGGTGATGATCTTAATAGATGGATTATGCACGAGTTAAACAAATTGCAAGTACCCAAGTGGTATCTTCGTTACTTAATCGGAACAAAACCGTAGGTGCCATTCACTTTCCCAACGTAATGATAAATGGATGCTTTACAATAATCCTAAATATTCTGGACAACGGGTGGATCGTTCTTAATCTCCAATGCTTCAAACGAAAGCAGGACTCTATACAAAAAAAAGGTTATCGTAATAATATGGCGGACTTACAAAGGTGTAGTTCATTACTATTTTTAGTACCCGGTAAATCCATAACAAGAGAACCATACTATACAAACTTATAAATTATGCATAGAAAACTGCAGGCTAAGCAACGGCCTGTAGTTAATAGACGTGGACCTACATAACTCCTGCATGATAACGCAAGGCTACACGTATTACAATTGACCGCGAGAAAGCAGTCTGATTTAGGATACGAAGTCCTTGATCGTTCCACATATTCCCCTGACTAGTCACCTACCGATTATTATTTTTCCGAAGCTTAGAAGAACATTTACAGAATCATTGGTTTATTAGTGAAGTTTCTTTAATTGAGTCATGTGAAGAACGTGCGAGTCAAAGATACAAATTTTTCTATAAAGAAATTAACGCCTTGCCTGATCGATGGCAACGTAATATTAATGTTAATGGTGGTCATTTTAATGAATAAATGCTTTTGAATCTTATCTATGAAGTTTTATGTTTATGTAAAAAATCGGGCATTTCATTTGCAAAGCGCGATACTAAACGAACGGTGGAAAATTGCTATAAAACTAATCCACAACAATTAAAAATCTGAAGCAGTATTCTTTAAACTCCTTTAATTAATAAACTTGTTCTAAGGAAAGAAAGGAAATTATTTACTTTCGTAGCCCACTTGAACACATCTTTAGTATTTTTTCAGGAAACATCTATTGTTAACCATTTTCCATCTTTAAGACAATAAGATAAAGCCTAAAAACGAGGCCAAAGCTACTCTCGTAGGTTGTTCATCATTTTAGGATTTACTGAAAATATCAAGCGCTATGTTAGCTTTGAGATATAATTTCAGCAAAGCCCAAACAATATTACAGTTTATGAACAAAGAGGGTCACGATTATCCTCCCACAGCTTTCAATTTCGTTGATGCTTTTCTACAAGCCGGAAATTCACGCTACCACTTTTATGTTTTTACGTAAACTGTTCCTTACAGTGCAGTTATGACGTACTATGTTTGTTGTTAAGGATGCAGAATATAAATTTATAGCAATATTGGAAAATAAAAATGGATTGGTATTAATTTGACAAGTCTGTTAAATATTGCCCTTAAAATTTAAAATATATAGTAAAATTGTGTTTATTTGAAGCCGAAACCTTGTACCAATCACCGAGGAGCGATATCCACAAATTATACAATTAGTTAACTACTTCACGGTCTGTACGGTTTACAAATTTTAATACTGGTTCTGTGTCGCTGGCACCGTAGCAGTGATTATTACATATACAGCTGCTGTTCCATCAGGAATGAATTTGTGAGTAGGCAAAAGTTTTTTTAGGTTAATTTCGTAAAGGATAGTTCTGCTTTTTTAATTTGAGTTGTTTTAAATTGAGTTATTTTGACATCGTGTGTCCAATTTGTCCTGCAAATGGCTAGTAGTGATCAATTCAAGCATAATCGGTACTAAAGATATGACTAGCAATTAAAAAAGAGCGGTCACTGAGTAAGTGGAATAACTTTGTACCATGATTCTACGAACGAATCTAATACAAAATATTCAGTGAACATGGGTTCAATTCGCAACCGTTATGGAGATATATCGAGCAATAGCTACTACTGGGTGATGATGAATAAAGATTGCGATTTAGTATGTAGTTCCAAGAACATTTCGGTTTACTGGATAAGATTCTCTTCTGTGTCAAGGCGACATTCACAAAGGATAGAATTAGCAATCGCCATAACGAGCATGACTGCGCCACAAAAAATCCTTATTCAATTAATAAAACGCGTTTCCAAACTCTATTTTCTACCAATGTTTGGGCAGGTATGGTAGTAAACAACTTGGAGGAACCATTTGGAACTTTGTGCAGTCAATAGTACAAACAATTCTTGGAGTTCGAGCTGCCACAATTACTTGAAAATGTTTCACTGGCAATGAGAAGGGAGTTGTAGTACCTCCGCGATTGTGCTTTTCCGCACTAGGGCTGAATAACTAGATCGATGTAACGGTCTAGTGTGTTGACTCTCAGATTAGATCTGAATCCAATAACCTTCCTTGTTTTGGAACATGCATTCGCGTCACTTTAAATATACACAAGATAGGAAATGTAAAATTTTATTTTGGACTGACAGAATGAAGATGTACGCACCCTCTATATTAAGATTTTACTAACTATGAAGGTTAGCTAAAGATTATATTTTATTTTCTTCTCTTGAAAAATATTTCAATTAAGGTAGTTAGTATAACCAAGTAGTAAAATGAATTTTTTAAAAATAAATTGGGACAATTAATACATTATCAAGCTAACGCATTAATCATTAAGTAAAATAATCTTCGCGACAATAAAAACCACATAAACTGCATAAACATATAAACCGTTAAAATATAAGATTTCATAAAACATACAATGTATTGTTTATTAATAAATACGTCGTTGTATGTAATACAAAAATGCTAAATATTTTAGACTAAAAATTACGATTAAAATAAAACGCGGGGTGTCATGCAATAATCAAAATTTTATTTTATTTTATCTTATTTATTTTAAATATTTGCCACAGAATATAAGAAATATCAGACAGTGTAAAAGCAGCGATGAAGTACTCAGTGTTGATGGACACAGCAATAAACGTTTCGGGGACTAAGCAATGTGCCTTTATGGTCCGCTATGTACTCGAACACGAGGTTTATAAAAGGCTTCTGTCATTGAAATTTATCACAACTAATATATTCGATTTTTTTCAATGCTCCGCACGAAAATACTACATTGGTCAGGAAGCAAGTCTTTTTTAACCTGAAAATTGTGAATTTTGCCATACTCTGCTGTTCCAAGCAAGATAGAGATCTTTATCGGGCGTGAAAATACACACGGGATCAACATTTTATGTCATTCGACGGAGGACGTATTTTTGTGAGAAATGCTCGCCTAACCCTTCTCAAGCGCTCGGTAATCGAATCAGGACTTTCGGCTGTATACTCACACGCGAAACAACTAAGTCACGGAATCACCAATAAATAAAACGGCAGTTTATACTATAAAGAAATAAATTAATGCGCGAAGAACTTAGAAACCGCTACAACGCAAAACGATATCTATGACATGGCTAGACGTTTAAGGACATGTAAAAATACCATCATTGGAAAACACAAAGTCCGTGACTTTTGCGTAATAAACGTAGCAATAACTTTTTATCCAGCATAAATAGAATACGTTATACTGTGTCAATGGATTTAGACGGCAATTAATATGGATTACCAGAAGAAAGAAAATTGTGATATAAAGACTAAGTTTGACCTAAAGGGAAAGTTAAAAGTTAAAAAATGATTAAGTAGTCGTTAAAGTAGGCAAATCGAAGGCAATAGATCCTCGATGTGGAGATGACCGGCGACGAACTGTTTTTGATCTTTTCTGGATAGGCAGCCCAGGAAGCTCAAGCACGTGTGTATTGTAGAATTTATGTTACGTCGATCGGGTATCAAACAATAAAATCATTTAATAAAGGGATTATCAACCGTTTTTACTTTACAACAAAATATTATAATTAAAATAGGTGACATATGTGACCTGGCGCGTTGAGTAAGTAAAAGAGAAATCTTTGGCGTTCTTGGACGTCTTTAAACGCTAAAGATGAATTAGAAAACAACGGTGAGTAAAATTCGAGCTTTTTGTGTATAATTTATAAATAAGTATTTGTGAATTTAAAATTTAAGTTATGAACGGTTTGAATTCATGTAGCCTGAAATTAACAAAACGTGAAAGTGATTATTCTGTTGGACTATGGAAAAGCGATGGAATTTAGTAGTAGCAACAATGGGATATTGCATACCGCGTTAATAGGTCAGCAAGATCGCAAGTAATCGGGTTGATACCCGACTCCCACCCCACCGAGCATTCCGTTTCTTTAAATAATGATCCGGTGATTGATTCATTTGTCTCATTTTCTTAGATTTTCAAAATTTACAAAAAAAATTTTATGTTTATGAAAAACTTGTTCTTAAATTTCAAGTATTAGTTCCAAAAATCATCTTAAGGAGTGAGTCTACTTAAGCGAAAATGTTGTTTAATCTAACATTTACGTAAATAACTGCTCAACCCTGTGGTTCATTCATTTCGTTATTGTATCGTTTCAGGTGATAGCCTCTTTATTGAAAATGACCATAAAGGTGCTACAGAAAAAGGTGATGTTACGTTAAATTTCGAAATGCCCAGAAAGGGTGGAAACCTCGCAACAATCTTAGGGTAAACGGGCTAATTGGAAAAAAATCATAAGCATTAAAAATATAGTCACGTGAAATGAGCGGAATACAGAAACTACTTTACAATGACAACTTACCTTGAAAAGCTTTACTGGTTGTCATAAGTAAGGGGCGTCAAACCATCTTCTTCAGCATTCTCTTTGGTATTTTCCCTACACAGAAGACAGTTATCCCGGATCGGTCTCCTACGTTTTTGGTTCCCTACATCTTGTCACAACATACTTAACCTTCCTCTACCATACCTTAACAGCACTCGGTAGGTTATTATCAAATTAAAGAAATTTTTTAAATAAAAAAACCTTTCCTAAATACGATTTCATCACTAGGGTGGATAGATATTCTTTTGCAAATTTATTTATTTCTACCTATATTATAAATAACTTTAAATAAAATTCCACTGAGCTTAAATTGTATCAACAGTAAATTCCTGAGACATCGATGTAGATACACTAATCTTAAAAACACACCAACCTGATGAATCATCGAACTGGTCAGGCATTTCTACAAGAAATCTTTGAAGAATTATTAATCCGTAAATAATACCACTACAGCATTGTTGCCACTTTCCAATATTGATATACATGACATACTGGAGCTACCTTTAACAACAATACGTAGAGAACATAGTGCAATACCGACTTTTCCGTTCATCATTTCATTGTCCGTTAAAAATACTAAATTTTAACATCAGATTATAGAAAAGAACTATCAATGAAGAATTCTTGCGTAATTTAAAAGAAGAAGCAAAATACTGGTATTAAGTGTTAAAAAGAATGGTATCATTGATAACAGTACTTCAAACACAAAATTTAACCTTTCATGGACGAATCGAAAATTTATATGCCTGTGGAAGTGAAAACCTTTTTAAATTCGTCGAAAACTGCCTGTGTTTGAACTTACCAAGCATGAGCATTTGCGAGAACTTCGTGACCAAGAAACTCAGATTCATTACTTGGCCAAAGGTATTCAGAATGAGTTCATTGAACTTCTGAGTGATGCCATTCAAGAGAAAATTTTGTGTGGTATTAATAATGTTAAGTATTTTTCTGTTGTGCTTGAATGCACAGCAGATATGTCCATGTAGAGCTAATGATACTCATCTTTCGTTTTGTTTAAACAACACTAGGCAAAAGATGTGAAACTAAAGAACATTTTTTTGGGATTTTTTCCTGTTTCGGATACCTATGAAGCTGGTTGGTCTGCAGCAGTCCTAGGAAATTTGAATGATTTGTCACTTTCAATAAAAAACATACGTGGACAAAGTTATGACAACGGGAGCGATATGAATGAGAAAATGTAGGTTTCCAACGTTGAACTTTAAATATGAACCTGCGAGCATTCTTTGTACCGTGCAGTTCTCATTCATTAGATTTAGTTGAAGATGACGCTACTAAATGCTGTTTCGGTGCTACGGTTTTCTGTTTAGTACTAAATCGGTTTGTTTCTTTCTCCGCATCAACACAACGTTGGAAAATTCTCCTGTGCCATTTGTCATCACTAATATTCAAACCACTAAGTGATACAAGATGGAAGAGCAGATTCGATGGTTTGCTGCTCCTGTGTTATCAGTTAAATGAAGTAAATCATGTTTTCACAGACATAGTGGAAAATACCAATGGTAGAGGAAGTTATGGATATGTTTTACTAGTTGAGGCCCAAGGAGTTGCCAAACAAATTGGAACATTTTCATTTTTAGAATCCCTTCTAATGCGGTATAACATTTTGTATAAAATTAATTTAAACAGCAAGTTACTTCAGACAAGGGAATTTTATTTAGCTGCTGCTACAAGGAATTTTAGGGAAATGTGTACGCTAGTTCAGAATAGAAATCAATGGAGGTAGGTATCCAATCAGTCCCAAGATGAATAAACTAATGACGAAAAGTAATTGTACTTAAACATGATGATTATTATAAGCAACTACAAGTATCGGTTGGGCAATATTCTTCAATAATGTTAATTGTGTGAAAGGATTTACTGGAAAACTATTAATTCAGCAAATATCTAAGTTTTGGGGGATCTTGGCAGCGACGGGCTGCTTAAACCCCTTCACTGAATCTCGGTAAAATAGGTCATAAAATAAGAAAATAATAGAAGGGGAACCGACCTGTAAATAGACTGTGTGAGAATTTCAGAGAACTGTGTAGGCTAGCGCAGAATACAAATAAGTGCAGGTAAGTGTCCAACCAGTTTTGAGACGGAAAACCTAATGACGAAAAAATAAGCGCAGATAAATCTGATGATTATTATCAACAACTACAGGGGTTGGTTGTAAAATATCTGCAACTAATGTTGACTGTGCGAAAAAATATATTGGAAAAGATATTAAATCGGCAAATGTTCAAGTGCTAGCGGAACTTGGCAGCCACAGGCTACTTACCCCCCTTCGCAACCACTGAAGGTCGGAGAAATAGGATATGTAATTGTAAATTAATAGAAGGGGACCGAACTGCATCTAACAAGAAAGAACAGCGATTATGATGAAAGACAAACATAAAAACAAGAAGAAAATTGTTGAAGTCATATGTGTGGAGCACAACACAGTATGCCTACGAAATACGGGCAGTAGAAAAAGCAGACAAAAAACTTTAGCAGCCTTTTGGAATGTTGTGCTTCAGATGTATGAGAATGATAGCATGGACAGACAAAGTTAATAACAAATAAGTTATAGAAATAGTAAGGGAACATGGATGTCTGTGGAAAAAAATGAGAGACATAGAAGGGCAGAATGCGTTCTAAGACATTTTTTGGGAAATGAGGTAGATGTAGACCTAGATCAGATAGTGATAGATGCATACTGCAAGTTTCAGGGAAATGTGTAGGTTAGTTCAGAATAGGAAACAATGAGGGTACGCGTCTAATCGGTTCGAGGACTGTAGACCTAAAGATGATGATACTGCTATAAAGCGCTTTTTCAAAAGACGGAATTTCTTGAACATTCGAGACATGATAAAAATTTTGAGAAGATGCTGGCAGATGCCAGAGATATTGCAAACGAGCTTAATATTCCGGCTTTGTTTGAATTAAAGTCAATGTCAAAGCACTTCATAAAAAAGACAAGACAGTTTTCATTCGAAGCGAAAGATGAACCTGTACAAGATGCAAAACAAAAGTTTACGATAACTTTTTATTTGCAATTCTGGATACTGCAATCAACTCGGTTAATGAACGATATAATCATATGGAGGAGGAGAACCCAAAATCTGAATTTTTGTCTTCTAAAATTACTAAAGATTAAAAAATACAATAATGCCATTAATGTTGAATAATAATAACATAGGTAATCTTACAAATATTTCAATTTGACAAATAAAAGCTTTCTACTTTGAGTGTTTCTTAGCAGGTAGTGACACCAAGGACACACCTCCCAAGTCGTATGTTTATTTGGTGACACTATATCGATGTTGTGGAACTGTGTGGTAAACTGTGAGTCTCTAAGCAGTCAAAGTCAAAATACAATCTGACTTGGAAGAAAGTATGCCTAATTTGTTTATTGCTCTGCGGGTTCTACTCACGCTACCGGTATCAGTAGTCTTAGAAGAAAAGGGCTTCTCCAAGCTTAAACTCGCTAAAACTTACCTGAGTTATGACACAAGAGAGAACGGTAGCACTGGGAACCATTTCAATCGAACAGAAGGCAGCACAAAACACCGAATTGAGTTTGTTTCAACATTTGGTAAGTTAAATGCCAGAAAAAATGTAAAGTTTTGAAGGAGAGCTAGTGCTCACTATAGTTTTGTCCAGGGCAACAAAACTACTTGCGCTGACCCTACGGGTTGTCCCAAATAAGAAAAAGCTGCTATTCTTTTAGATGAAAATCCTGGATTAAAGTGCAGGTGCTAATCAGTTTTCAATGCGCTAATTTTACCCTATTGTTACTCCTTTGAAGTATCTATTAGAGGAAACTCTATTTTCTGCGTAATAATTGGTAATACACTGAATATTATAGTTCGACAAATTCAGCGTGGTGTAACAGAGATGATCGATGAAAACAAGGAATCTTTTGACTGGCGCAGTACTTCATTCAATGATTTTCAAAATCTATTGAAACAAAAATTATTGGACCTTATTCATAAAATATCCGTTGAATTGTTCAAATTCACTTTGCACTTAGCAGCACATACAAATTTAGAGTAGTAATTGAAAATTAGAAATTTTTGTCGCGAATATTTTATAATTGCTAAATAATTAAAATCAGAACACTGTAAAATACAATGCAAAAACATTTTTAGTAAGCCTGAATTTGAATAGCAAAAAATAAGTACCGGAAATTCAAGTTTTGTAAAAGCGGACCGAAGTTTGAGAAAAACCCTCGCGCCAAGAAGTCATTTGCAAAACCTTAGAATTTTTCTATAATTTTTCAAAGCAATAATCGAATTCAAATGTGAACTGTGGTTTCAAATAAAGTACGTATTCTGTGATATATCCCACTTTGGTTAATTCCAATAAAAGGTTTTGTTTAATTGATGTGACCCTAATTCAGCTAACTTTATTATAACTTCATACGGAATGTATATAAGTTCCTTGCCAGGCGATCAGGTAAATGCTCCTATTTCAAATAAGCTGCAGCAGTAATATAATATTAGGTACATTTCGTATATGCTCATTAGAGATAGAAATGCTAGTAGCAAGGCAGTAATTCCTTTACAAATTGCATGTGGTTAAGTTACATCTAGTAGTAACTAATTTATTTTATGTAAGCTTATCTTGCTTGAAGAAGATGAGTGAATTCGTTATCTAGAAATAGGTACATTATTAATACTGTGCTGGTTTTTGTTGGTTATTATACACAGGGGTTTGGTTATCATTCACGTCAAATTAAAGTTTATTTCGTCTACGTAAAGCCACAACCTGCACATACAGGAAAAAACAGCGAGAAATTAAACTAGCAAAAGCATTCTCTTATAATACTGATGTTGATGCTCTCAAACTATCAAATTAATCTTGACAACTGTACGGGAGCAGCGAATGTATCAACCCTTATCTTACTTCCTGTTTGTCTCTAAGCAACAAAGAATTTAAAAGGTCCCATGTTATTTTCAGTATTATCAAGCTACAAGTTACTCGATAGCAACAGCCACGTGGGATGTCACTTAATCCATAAAATATGCTGCACATTAACGTAATTCTATTTGCTACGACCTTTCGGAATATGATTAGCACATCTGTAGTCCTTTGATGTTTCTGTCTGCAACTCATTATAATAAATTCAATTTAATATCAGCTAGCGTACTCTAGAAAAGCATTCTGGGTAGGGTGGGTATAATTTGCAAGTACAGTGATGCTTAAAATTTACAGTATAAAAGCATCGCGGATGACTACGTAGCCAAGTCTGCTAGGGCACCTATAAATGGAGAATGTAATAGATCATTGTAGCAGGTGTTCTTATTCTAGGATCTGCACCTAATCCATCTTCAGAGTTCACCCATCTTCCTTGTGCAAGATACGCTTACATATGACAAACGAGGCACTTATTGATGGATGAAACTGTACCACATGCAATTTCAAATGGATTTAGTAACTTTACAATAGCACTTATGCCGTAGCTGAACTGACACGAAATAAAATTATAACTTAGTATTACCCTTCGAAGGAAAACGTTTGTTTAGGTTTTAGTTTCGAAAGAAATACTATACAAACTATACAATTTGAGAAATCTGTATTAATAGCAGAGTGTATATGACACAAAATTTTAGCGAATTAAAATTTACACAGGGGCAGATTTCAATGTACAATATTAGCCCATTTAGCGGTTTGGTTCTTTCCGACGCCTTAATATTTTGTGCACATTGCTAATTATTTTCAAAACATTTTTGATCTTTGCAATAAAGCATTACCAAAAATGACGGAAGTGATATGAAACGTATTCAAACTTTCATTCGGACCACAGAAAACTCATCTTGAATATCTGCTGTAAAGATATTTGCGTGTATCTCGCGGTATTAGAAAAGAAAATGACAATTTTGCAGCAGCACGTGAGCTTTAGGACCACGTTACACACAAATATCCAAACTATTTAGCTCCATCGAAGTCGCCAGTTATAGATGAAGAACGTATTATGTTTAATGGTAGGTGTAAATTTCAAGTATATATTTCTACAAAGCCTAGAAAATATGGAATTTTAGCTAATGTTTTGCGTGATTCACGAAACTGTTATTGTTTTGCTGCAGAGCCATATGTTGGTCAAACTAAAGATCATAACTGGGGACCAAATGTTTGTAAAGCGTCTTCCAGTGCTAGAAAAGTTGTAAACTAGTTGTAATATTACAATGGATAAAAAATTTAAGTCACTTCCTACAGATTCCTATTACTGTTGTTGGAACTATGCTTAGTACTAGAGTTAATGTTCCAATAGAACTGAGACCAAAAGCCCTGAAAGATGCACCTCCAGGAACCATTCGATTTGCATTTAGGAAAAATGAAGCGTTAGCAAGTTATGTGCTAAAAAAGAAAAAAGGCGTAATTGTTTTGTACACGCGGCTTAATGGTATGCAAGTACGGAATGACAAACCAGAAATTTACAATTCCACAAATGCTGGTGTGGATACACAAATGCGTTATAGGGTATAGATGTCGGCGCGGCAAAAGTGACCAATGGCTACTTTTTTCAATATAGTCGATATTGCTGCATAAAACTCCTACGTTATTCTTAGCAAACCAAACGCAGATTAGACATATAAATACCCAAAACGTAAATCTGGACGAAAGGTGCTTTTAAAAGTTTTGGAGAAGCAGTTATGCCAGATCAACAAAAATCGTAAAACAAATATAAACATTAAGCAGTCATTAAGAAGTAATTGAGGGTTTTAATTAATTATGTCATTGACCTCCGTGTGTAGATAAATACCATTTAAAACAGAATTAAAATATTCATTCTCGTTAAGGACACCTTAAAACACATTTTCCGTGCTTTACTAGGATACAAAGCAATTACGAACTTTAATTATTTATGTAATAAATTTCCTGTGTTATAACATTTGAATTCATTTAAGGGTCTTTTATTGTTAATAAACAAGTACGTCAGTTACTATGAAACGTTGGATAATTAATTAGTGAATAAACGCCGGTTCAAGAAACTCGTGCGACTATTAAGATGCGAAAAAAAAAGATAAGAACTATTATTTAGCCCTCCGTGTTACAATATGAAAGAAGGAAACAACGCATTAACTTCGTGCGTTATAAAAGGATTGACTACACTTCACGATACTCATAAATCATATCCACCGCGGTAGCTTGACACAAATTGGAACGTTAAGACCGTGCAATAGGCGGAGTATTACATTACACAAAGTAGCTAAACCTTCTAAATAAATCGGGAAAGCTCTGAAAAATGACGTATAAAAATAATTTTTGTGTATAAACCGTATTTGAATAAGAACGGGAGTCATTATTTTCTAAATCGGACAATATGTAACGTTCAATCATTTTTAGGAGATCTACCATATATTTTTGAGTACAAATTTGAACGTATAAGTTCGAACAATTCATATCTTATTGTACAAAGTGCAATATTTAGCTTTGCATAATTATGAAGCATAACTATTTTTGAGCTGAGTTTAATTGATCGAAAGTGAATGCACTTTAAAAACTAGTGTTCTAAATGGAAATTTAAGAAGGGACCAGGAAGTGTTTAATACTTTTAATTACGATTTGGATAAACGCTATTTGACATCACAGGAATAAAATTTTGGTTCTTTCTATGTTAATAGATAAGAATAGTTGAATATTTTGTAATCTAATTAGAATAAGTTCTCAGTTTTATTAATTGCGAAGCGTATAATTACAAACAAATTTTGAGGTCAAAGTTTGAAGCATTTTGTCCTTTATTAAGTTATCTGTGGAGCATCATTGGCCAATTATATTTAAGATCAAAGTAGTAAAAGATAGGAAGACTACCCAATTAAAAATTAAAGAGGATTTTGTACCTGTTAACAAAGCTTAGGCAAGGAATATTTTTGTAATAATTTAGGAGTAATTTTCCGTATGAACTTAAGCTGTAAACGGCTCTATTTTTTTTTAGTATGAAAAAAAAAGTTATTGAATGTATAGATGTTTCTTAAGATTGCTGTGTTTCATTTCATTTTGTAAATTGTACAGTATAATTTCTGTTCAGCTAGCCATGCAAAGAAAATAAAAGAAAGGTAAGATAGTAATTTCATATTTACTAGTTGCATCCTCATAAGTGTAGTTCACAGCTTCTAAGTCACAGCAATAATCACAAAGGAAGAATATTTTTAGTATGCCTCAATTTGAATAGCAAAAAAACATGTACTGAAAATTCAAATTTTATAAAAGCAAACCGAAGTTTGAGAAAAACCCTGGCGCTAAGTAGTCATTTGCAAAACCTTTGAATTTTTAAAAAATTTCAAAGCAATAACCCAATTTAAATGTGAGTTGTAGTTTCAAATAAAGTACGCATTCTGTGATGTATCCCACTTTGGTTATTTCCAATAAAAGGTTTTGTTTAATTGACGTGACCCTAATTCAGCTAACTTTATTATAACTTCATATGGAATGTATATAAGTAGGGCTGGGTCGGCGAATCGATATATCGATACGAATCGATACGACCCCCGTATCGACCCCCCCGATACAGCAAAAAATAAATATCGATATATCGATACTCGATATGTATCGATACGTATCGATATTCGATATAGAATATGTATCGATATTCGATACGTAAAATTCCGTATCGCCCACCCCTATATACATACTTATGTCACAAATATTAAACTTGAAACTTTAATTATTTTGATAACAAACAATCTTAAGTGAAAGATCGAATTGTCAGTAAATACATTATTTTAAAACGATCTTGTGATTTTATTCCCAAAGAAAAAGTAGAAAAATTTATAGATGCGTATCGATTCGTACCGATAGGTATCGCTACGTCTCGATATGTATACTTAATCTACACATCTAAACGGTCCGATACGAATCACTATATATATGTACCGCTACGTATCTATACGTAACGATATGCATCGATACGAGTCGATACGCACCGATACGCATCGATACGTATCGATACGCATCGATACGAATCGATATGTATCGATACGCACCGATACGCATCGATACATGCCGATACGCATCGATACGTATCGATATATATCGATATTCGATATATCGATACATATCGATATAGAATATGTAACGATATTCGATACGCAAAATCCCGTATCGCCCACCCCTATATATAAGTATGGGACCTTTTAAATTCTTTGTTGCTTAGAGACAAACAGGAAGTAAGATAAGGGTTGATACATGCGCTGCTCCCGTACAGTTGTCAAGATTAATTTGATAGTTTGAGAGCATCAACATCAGTATTATAAGAGAATGCTTTTGCTAGTTTAATTTCTCGCTGTTTTTTCCTGTATGTGCAGGTTGTGGCTTTACGTAGACGAAATAAACTTTAATTAGACGTGAATGATAACCAAACCCCTGTGTATAATAACCAACACAAAACCAGCACAGTATTAATAATGCACCTATTTCTAGATAACGCATTCACTCATCTTCTTCACGCAAGATAAGCTTACATAAAATAAATTAGTTACTACTAGATGCAACTTAACCACATGCAATTTGTAAAGGATTTACTGCCTTGCTACTAGCATTTCTATCTCTAATGAGCATATACGAAATGTACCTAATATTATATTACTGCTGCAGCTTATTTGAAATAGGAGCATTTACCTGATCGCCTGGCAAGGTACTTATATATAGGGGTGGGCGATACGGGATTTTGCGTATCGAATATCGTTACATATTCTATATCGATACGTATCGATATATATCGATATTCTATATCGATACGTATCGATATAAATGAGATATTCGATATATCGATACATATCGATATAGAATATGTAACGATATTCGATACGCAAAATCCCGTATCGCCCACCCCTATATATAAGTACCTTGCCAGGCGATCAGGTAAATGCTCCTATTTCAAATAAGCTGCAGCAGTAATATAATTTTAGGTACATTTCGTATATGCTCATTAGAGATAGAAATGCTAGTAGTAAGGCAGTAAATCCTTTACAAATTGCATGTGGTTAAGTTGCATCTAGTAGTAACTAATTTATTTTATGTATCTTGCGTGAAGAAGATGAGTGAATGCGTTATCTAGAAATAGGTGCATTATTAATACTGTGCTGGTTTTGTGTTGGTTATTATACACAGGGGTTTGGTTATCATTCACGTCTAATTAAAGTTTATTTCGTCTACGTAAAGCCACAACCTGCACATACAGGAAAAAACAGCGAGAAATTAAACTAGCAAAAGCATTCTCTTATAATACTGATGTTGATGCTCTCAAACTATCAAATTAATCTTGACAACTGTACGGGAGCAGCGAATGTATCAACCCTTATCTTACTTCCTGTTTGTCTCTAAGCAACAAAGAATTTAAAAGGTCCCATGTTACTTTCAGTATTATCAAGCCACAAGTTACTCGATAGCACCAGCCACGTGGGATGTCACTTAATCCATAAAATATGCTGCACATTAACGTAATTCTATTTGCTACGACCTTTCGGAATATGATTAGCACATCTGTAGTCCTTTGATGTTTCTGTCTGCAACTCATTATAATAAATCCAATTTAATATCAGCTAGCGTACTCTAGAAAAGCATTCTGGGTAGGGTGGGTATAATTTGCAAGTACAGTGATGCTTAAAATTTACAGTATAAAAGCATCGTGGATGACTACGTAGCCAAGTCTGCTAGGGCACCTATAAATGGAGAATGTAATAGATCATTGTAGCAGGTGTTCTTATTCTAGAATCTGCACCTAATCCATCTTCAGAGTTCACCCATCTTCCTTGTGCAAGATACGCTTACATATGACAAACGAGGCACTTATTGATGGATGAAACTGTACCACATGCAATTTCAAATGGATTTAGTAACTTTACAGTAGCACTTATGCCGTAGCTGAACTGGAACGAAATAAAATTATAACTTAGTATTAACCTTCGAAGGAAAACGTTTGTTTAGCTTTTAGTTTCTGAAGAAATACTATACAAACTACACAATTTGAGAAATCTGTAATAATAGTAGTGTATATCACATACGAAATTTTAGCGAAGTAAAATTTATACAGGGGCAGATTTCAATGTACAATACTAGCCCATTTAGCGGTTCGGTTATTTCCGACGCCTTAATATTTTGTGCACATTGCTTATTATTTTCTAAATATTTTTGGTCTTTGCAATAAAACATTACGAAAAATGGCGGAAGTGTTATGAAACCTATTCAAACTTACATTCGAACCACAGAAAACTCGTCTTGAATATCTGCTGTAAAGATATTTGCGTGAACAATGAAGTTTTTTTATTAAATATTTGATTGACGTTAATATCTTTGTAAGACTGTCAAAAAATCGGTGGTATCATTTTTGAAACATTTGTTTGATATGGTGGATCATTGAATAACGAAACAAACGTCACTCAAAGCTGCGTTGCTTATAAATGACTTTGTCACGTTGAATTTGTCCAACTACATCGTTCAGTCAACTATCAACCCTTATATGGAAAAATAGTGTTTAACTCTAGTCAAAACCTTAAACAAGTAAGAGGAGATTAAAAGTATAAAAGTAAAGTAAATAAAATGTTCTAATGCGGACACCGCCGCCGACGTTGACGCAGGGGTAAGTGATAGACGGCTACGTCAAAGGTTACCAACCCCAGCAACGACGGCGCTAGTGATAGCGCGTCAACGCCGGGAGGCTGTGGCGGTTGTGGTGGTGCGTCAACGCCGGGAGGAAGTGGCGGTTGTGGTGGTGCGTCAACGCCAGGAAGAAGGGTTGCGGTGTTGCATCAACACCGGTCGGTAGCAGTGATGGTGGCACCAGAACACGCCCATTTTCCTTACTTATAACATAAGTTTATAGTAAACTACACTGTTTTGGTATAACAATTAAATTCAGGAATAATCCTTGCACTTTTATGCAGCATTTTTATCTCGGATTAAAACGTTTCCTTATTTGGGTCAAATCAGTATCTCTGGAGTTATTTTAACAGTCGCCATCGGAACGGGGGGTTAGCTACTGACCCCTCTCTAAAATTTCTACTGTATATGTTTTAATTGTAAATATTTTGCATCATCCTTTTGAGACTTTTGTCCTTAATTTTTCATCAATATTTAGGTATAAAAGTTGTTAAAATAAATAAATAAATATTATGATAATAAAATCTTAGTTGTTGTAGTGTACGGCTTCGGTGCTGCGAATTGCTTTTAGCGTGAACAGTACAACCCGAAACACGGTTATGTAGCTATTATTGTGAATTGCCCAGTCAGTTTTTTCCGGCATTCCTTAACAAAGCAGTTTTCTATTATGGCTGGTACTGAGTCAATATGCATGAAGTTTGAAATTATTGTAATACAGTGAACAGAAGGGTTTGAGTGAACGTGAACTTGAGGAAACTCTTTATAATGACAACTGGTTAGTAGATACAGATTTACAAAGTTCGGAAAACGAATCTGGTGATGATGAATGTGAACAATCACCTATATTTATAATAAAAGAAAAAGCCCAGAGACGGATCATTCGCTAAACGGTATGTAGTAGTAAGAAAGGAGAATAGAGTGTAATGAATTGTAAGAATCGATCATAAAAAATGTAAATATTATTTTTTTTTTACTTTGTTGTAGAGCCCATTGTATATTACTCAAGCTACAGATGAAGAAATACCATTTATGTTTTACGTCACTCTTCACGCGGGTGACCTTTGTTATTATGGCTTTTATTTTTATTAGCGTTGGCAATAGACCAGCAAGGGCAAGCCAAATAATGATGAAGAATTGGAGGATAGTGCGGGCGAAGATGATAATGTTGGTAATTATTGCTAATACTTAAATAAGCTTTTTATTTATTAAATTATTTCACCCCGATACTTGCCAAAGACATCGTCCACGACCCAGTGCAGTAACACATCAACCTAAATCTGATATGATGGCTTGATCAGGTACAATTTGAAAATCTAAACCCATAGTTATTAGAAGACAAATTGCCGCCAATATCATAAAAGGAAAACCTGGTCTACAAGGGAGTATAAATCTCAAAACAGCTCTTGATTCTTTTCAGTTATTTTTTGGTGATGGCACGATTGAATTTGTTGTGCAACATACTAACCAAGAACGAACTTGTGAGAGCTTCTTCCTCCACAATTTTATTTTATTCAAAGATCGCGGAATTTCGAATAAGAAGAAATACTAGGTTATATGAGTTTTTTATTATAGCTGGTGTAAATAGACAAAATAGAGATCTACTTATGAAACTATTTACTGAAAAAGATTTAGCGATTTGTAGAGCAACCTTAGCAAAATTCCGGCTTTTGATATTGCCAAAATGTATTCGCCTTGATGATCTTGTAACTCGCGGTATTAGAAAAGAAAATGACAATTTTACAGCAGCACGAGAGCTGGACTACGCTACACACAAATTTCCAAACTATCTAGCTCCATCGAAGTCGCTAGTTATAGATGAAAAACTTATAATGTTTCATGGTAGCCTGGGAAATATGAAATTTCAACTAAAGTTTTGTGTTAAAAAACTATCACTGTTTTGCTGCAGAGCCATATGTTGGTCAAACTAAAGATAACAACTGGGAACTAAATGTTGTAAAGCGTCTTCTAGTGCTAGGAAAGCTGTAAATTAATTGTAATGTTACAATGGACAAAATATTTAAGTCAGTTCCTATAGCCTCCTATTACTGTTGTTGTAACTATACTTTATTACTAGGGTTAATGTTCAAGTAGAACTGAGACCAAACGCCCTGA
The DNA here is from genome assembly GCA_036346225.1 of Platerodrilus igneus. Classification (NCBI taxonomy): domain Eukaryota; kingdom Metazoa; phylum Arthropoda; class Insecta; order Coleoptera; family Lycidae; genus Platerodrilus; species Platerodrilus igneus. Next base: position 51,866 of record JARFIW010001614.1, on the reverse strand, counting down.
AAGATGCACCTCCAGGAACCATTCGATTTGCATTTAGGAAAAATGAAGCGTTAGCAAGTTATGTGCTAAAAAAGAAAAAAGTCGTAATTGTTTTGTCCACGCAGCATAATGTATGCAAGTAAAAATGACAAACCAGAAATTTACAATTCCACAAACGCTGGTGTGGATACACTTGACAAATGCGTTATAGGATATAGATGTGGGCGTGGCATAAGTAGATGACCAATAATTACTTTTCTAAATTTACTCGATATTGATGCATACAACTTTTACGTTATTCTTAGCAAAGCAAACACAGCAAAACGCAAATCGGGGCGAAAAGTGTTTTTAAAAGTTTTGGAGAAGCAGTTATGCCAGATCAACATAAAAAATCGTGAAACGAATACAAACATTAAGCTGTATGTTTAAATAATTCTTCTACACTTAGTAAAAGATTTTCATTATAAGATATGCATGTTACGCTGAATTACTGAAAGGTGCATTGCATTTACCGTCATTAAGAGGCAATATTCATTCTTGTTAAGGACACCTTAAAACACATTTTCCGTACTATACTAGGATACAAAGCAATTGCGAGCTTTAATTATTTATGTAATAAATTTTTCGTGTAGATAACATTTGAACTCATTTAAGGGGCTTATTTTGTTAATAAACAAGTACCTCAGTTACTAAGAAACGTTGTATAGGTTAATTAATGAAAAAACGTCAGTTCAAGAAACTCGCACGACTATTAAAATGCGATAAAAAATAGATAAGAACTATTTTATAGCCATCCGTGCTACAATATGGGAAAGGAAACTGTGTATTAACTTCATGTATTAGAAAAGAATTGACTACGCTCACGATAGTTATAAATCATATCAACCGCGGTAGCTAGACACTAATTGATACGTTAAAGCCGTGCAATAGGCAAAATATTACATCACACAAAGTAACCAAACTTTCCAAATAAATCGAGAAGCTCTGGAACATGACGTATAAACATAATTTTTGTGTATAAACCGGATCTGAATAAGAACGAGGGTCATTCTTTCTTAAACCAGACGGTATGTAACATTCATTCATTTTTAAGAGATTGACCATATAATTTTGAGTACAGATTTGAACGTATAAATTCGAACAATTCATAATTTATTATATTTAACTTTGTATAATTATGAAGCACAATTATTTTTGAGCGATCTTCGACATAAATAATCCAGATGCTAAGGCTATTGCTGAGTTTAATTGATTGAAAGTGAATGCACTTTGAAAACTAGTATTCTAAATGAAGATTTAAGAAGGGACCAGGAAGTGTTTAATACTTCCAATTACGATTTGGATAAACGCTATTTGACATTACAAGAATAAAATTTTGGTTCTTTGTTTGTTAATCGATAAGAATAGTTGAATATTTTGTAATATAATTAGAATAAGTTCTCAAATTTATTAATTGTGAAGCATATATTTACCAACAAATTTTGAGGTCGAAGTTCGCAGAATTTTGTCATCTACTAAGTCATATGTGGAGCATCACTAGCCAATTCTATCCACGAGCGAAGTAGTAAAAGATGGGAAAACTATCCACTTAAAAATTAAAGAGGATTTTGCACCTGTTAACAAAGATTAGGTAAGGAATATTTTTGTAATAACTTAGTAGTAATTTTACGTATGAACTTAAGCTATATACTGCTATATCTTCTTTAGTATGAAGGAAAAATATTATTAAATGTATAGACGTTTCTTGAGATTGCTGCGTTTCATTTCATTTTATAAATTCCACAGTATAATTTCTGATAAGCTAGCCATGCAAAGAAATGAAGAGGAAGGTAAGATAATAATTTTATATTTACTAGTTGCATCCTCATAAGTGTAGCTTACTGTACCTAAGTCACAGCAATAATCACTCACTTATACTAAAAATAGAGCCCAAAGTGTCGCTTGTAATCAGGATGAGCGCACTCTAATCTTAATTTGTTTCACCAATAGCTCTTTAACTAAAACTTTTTATGTTCAAAATTTGCCAAGATAGGTCACTTTTAAATCAAATTCAAACGTATCTAATCAGTTAGATTTAATCCAAAAATTTTAGTTATATAATGGCAAAATCTCGCCGAAAGCTGTCACTCTCAAATTGAATTATCAACTTATACACACGCTCTACTTCAATTTTAAATACTAGCACACAAAAACTCTTATCATATAACTCAACTAATTAATAAAAATACCCCTTTAAAAATTTTAAACAATGTAATGTTATTTTACTGTGTAAATTATGCTCGTTATTATTGTTATCTCTGTTTAGCACGTAGTTATTCAATCATGTTCCAAAATCATGCAAGTCGTTTAAAATTTTCCATTAAGTACCATTATTATCGTTTCAATTCGACATATGCTTCGAATTAAAAACTTAATCGTGCAGCAGTTAATTATTATTTATTTACCTATTCTTCATTTTTGAAACCAGTTTAACGTAGTCAAATAGTTTTGATTAGTTATGAATATTTAAAACACTTTTCCATCGTTATTTCAACAAAATCGGAAACCATAATCAATTTCACTTCTAAAACCGTAGTATTTTATTACGTGACATTATCATCAGTTTTAGTGCATCGTGACGTTTGAATAGTAACCACCAACTACGTAACTTATCCCCGTATTTGACTTCCACAGGGTTATATAGACAAGCCCCTGGTAACTTCACGCATCAAGAATCTTCGAGCGTAGTCTAGTTATTTATACGTTCATATTGGTCCTAAATGTGACCATACATTTCTTAACACTCTTAATAAATGACCCTAGATTCTCGGAATTATGAGAAGCAAACGCGAAGATACTCGTATATTTTAGAACCTGCTAAAGCAATGACGTCAAAGAAATTTAATTTGTTTAAAACCCTAGTGCGTAGGGTTGATCAACGACTATCTATTGAAACTCTGATGCAAGCATGCTGCTGTTTTTAGTTTAAACATTTTATGTAATTGAATTCGTTGAATAAGTGAACAATATTTGGCAACTAATAATTATTTAAGATACATTAAAATGCAAGATCAATAATATACCACAAGTTAAAGCTATTTCAAGATAGAGTTTAAACAAATATTGAAGATTATTTGTAATGGACGTTTATCATTTAAATGGTTTGATATTTATCAGAGGAATAGATCAGTTTTTATAAAAGTCTGACGTCATAAAACTATTTTTAGAGAGGACAGTGTATTGGTGTTTTGCAGTTAATTTACATTTTTAACTTCTAGTTGAACAACCCTACTGTAGGTTCGAAGCGACTTAATTTTTACGCAATCGACTACATTTTGTAGGGTATCACAAAAGTGCACGCTGTTTGGGTTGAACCTGGCTGCTGTATACTATGCGTGCACGCAGTTTGGGTGAATCCGGCGCTACCCAACTACTAGAATTAAACAGGCTATCCGGATATATTACATTAAATAATATAGTATATGGTCACCATTGAGGTACAATTTTTCTGTTCTTTACTTTTTATATACCCCTAACATGTCGTATAATTAAAACATCTTATGATACAGCACTATCAACATTAATTAACTTTCACACTCTAAAAGTCGCCCCACAAACCATGTCAGTACAATTTAGCGCGGAAGAAGTAAAAATAACAAATGACTATCATTCCAAATAGATTTAAATTTTTGTTCGATTTTCCTATGAGCATGTGAATATCTAAAGATTTCCTAAACAATGCTCTAGAATACAAGTGTTATGGGTTGTTTTATACAAAAGCATAATTAGAATTATTTCGCCAATTTTACTAAATATGAACTCTAACACTTAACGTTAAGTTAAGTGTAAGAAAAAGAATTATTTGTTAAAAGTGAAAAGCGAGAGCAAGCCACAAGGGAATAAAATGCAAAAAAGTTTCTGTTATAATACCATAATGCTGACGCTGACGCTTTCAAGCTGTCAAATCAACTTTGTAACTTAAACGCTGGAAACTGAGTTACGATAAATATTTCAGAAGTTCAATATCTGTGTCTATCTTTATCGCTCAATAAGACGAAAAAACTGTAACGTTTTGAACTTATTCTAAAAATTTGGCATTCGTGTGATATTATAGTAGATCAGAGTTATAAAGCTATGATATCTGTTAGCGTATGACCTTCATACTATAGCGACACTTATGTAGCCATTCTATGCTTTAATTACGTGCATGGAAGAGAGCTAATGTATTGAAGAACTATATCATTAGCATACATATGGGATGAAACGTGACGCATCAATGACTCAATAGAATAATCTAATTGACGAGTTTTGTTAAAATATATAATGCTATGATAAGAGGGCAGTTTAAGGGTAGATTAAGTCACAGGGGTTGCAGAATAAATATAAATAACTTAAACTTTAAGAAAAACAAATAATTCTAGCAATTATAAGAGTTAATCGACTATGCTACAAAAAGTCAATTGCGAGGCCACTGTATATAAAAGATATTTGATTAAATGCATGAGAAAGAAGCTCTTTTAGTAATAATCCGATAACATTTAATTAGGATAGTAATGTGTGCGTCGTATAAAATGTTTAAATATAATTTACGAGTAAAGATTAAGATTTTAGAAGCAAATAATTGCAGCAAATAAAATTATCGGGAAACATAGATAAATTAACATTACAAATATTTATTTATTACGTCGAAAATATTAACGTATCCATACGCAAACGCATCTTAAGACGTCACTGAGTTACGTGACTAGAAAGAACACATTTGTTCAGAAAACCAGCAATATGTAACAAACAAATAGACACCAAGCGGTTCAATTATATGATAAATTTTAAACTTTCAATTAATAAACTTTGAATATGTGACTAGATATAATCTATGATTGGAAACACTAACAAAATACTGTGATTTAACAGAACGCTTACGTGACTGAGAAAGCATTTCGTCGAAGAATTAAATCAGGGAATTTGAGGAAATGCCGAGTTCTGTCAGATAAGGCAAAGTACGAGCCTTCATCAATAAACACGCCAATGAAAGCGATTGGTGGGAAAGGGCTTATAAATACAATTGGAAATGAATAAATATTCGGTTCATACTCAACCAGGCACAAACTCCGTTTAAAATGCAGTAGAAAGTTACGTAATTAATTAGTGAAACAGAATTCAGAATAAGTAAAGTTTGAAAGTGAGGAATTGTGGGACCAAAATAAACCGATCTACAAATAGACGTAAGTTAAACAATTAATTAAATCTATTTTTAATATTTAGCAAAACAGGGTTTCTTTATTGGGACGACTTATATTAAACGGCTTATATTATTGGGACGGCTTTTTGCTGATGCCATCTTATTGAGACGGCATTTCGTTGATGCCATTTTGGGTAGTGACAGCTTTTGTTGAGTCAATGTTCATGTCGAGATCTAAGCCTCAACGCAAATCTTAAAATACGTCTGAAGGAAATGTACCAGAAATCAAAAGTGGATTATTCTGGCCAATAAATAAAGCGGACACAACAAGGGATGCAGAACACAGAGATTATGAGGGAACTTCAGTGACCATTGCAGGTTAGCAATTTTCAAACATTTTATTTAAAGACTGTTTCAAATTTAATATTTGTTATACATTATGTGTTTGTAAAAGTCATCAAAAATGTTATTTGAAAATATGAAAACAGTGAAAGGCACCTTAGAACGTTCGAAGATACTTGAAAGTAATAAAAAGATATTTTGCTGGCTTTCAGAAAAGCAAAAATTTGGTAAATGTAAATATTCTATACAAGGGAAAATTTGTAGGTTACACAACATTGTACATACTATCAATTATTATATTGTGATTTTGAACTGCTTTATGTGAATCCATTTAAAGGGTAAAATAAGATTTATTCAGTGAGTTAGTCATGGTAAACAAATAAAATATAACGTATAACATTGGGGCTTAAAGGAAATCAAAGAATAATTCATACCAAACATATAATACGCAGCAATTTAATGACACCTATCGTAGGGGCTTGAAAAACCAAAAAGGCTATATCACAGCAATATATATATATATATATATATATATATATATATATTATGCAAGCTTAAAGCTGTCCAAACCCTGGAAGCCAATAGAGATGCTGTGAATTGTTGTGTAGTTATAAAACGTTTGCTTTTTTATGCCGGGCTTTAACAAAATAAAACAAAATTGATCTGATATAATTCATTGCCTGAAGATACTTGTACTTGCAAGCTCAGATGGAATATAACAACGAAATTTCGACATCACAATTATAATATCATTTTTATAAACAATCCTTCAAATTATAGCAGTCGCTACATTCACTAAGATCATTCTTACACACTAGCATTAAAACTATAAATGGAGAGTACACTTTAAATTAAAAACAAACATTTCATAATTATTATAGATTAATATGAAGAGCTTGAAGTCTCTCCAAGACGTTTCTTGTCTAAATCACACTATGTTCAAATTATTACAAATAGAATGAATAATTGCAATAATCTCTCTTATCTCTGCATAAGAAATAAAAGGTAGCTGATCAGTTACCCTTTTATAATATTTGGTAATGGTCGAACTTATCGATTTCGACTTCAAAACAAGCTTACAATATCCATTTATAGGAAAACATCAATATGCTAAACCCTTGTGTAATAGTCACCTACGTATATTAATAATTGTAAACATATGTCCTTCAAAAGAATTAAACAAAGATATGCTTGCGTTTTCAAAATAAATTTTTCAAGCCAAGTCCTTGATCAAATTTCTATTTCCATTTTGTACCATAATAAGTGCATCGGAAGTGTAAGCTTCAATTATGCTGTAATTCTTCCTTTTGGGAAAATTTATGTGCCTCACAGGTAAACCCTAGTCCTTACTCTAAGCGGTAGATAGTCATGTAACGGACGTGTGAGTTGCTTTCAAAGATATTTAAAAACGCCACTCCATTTAGAAAGAAATAGAGATGTGGAACCCAAAAGAAATTGATACTAATACTAAAAATTAAGTACAACGACAAGATACCTGCAAGAAATTATAATTTTAAAAATAATACGCACGAGGCCGCAATATGGGTATCCAATGTTGTTGAAAATTAAAGCAAAACAATAAAGTAATTATCACTTTGTGTCTCATAACATAACCAAATACCATTAGAATATTCTATATTTTTAATTACTGAAAAACTTTTCTTTTAATAAAGAAAGATAAAAATTTTCCTAGATAATATACTAAAACACTAAAACATTTATGTTACAAATTAACGAACTATAGACGGATATTTCATAATAAATTACAATAAAAAAAGCTTGATCCATTTTCTACTCACGATCACAATGTATAAAACTTAACTACTTCATAATTACTAAAAAATTTCAAAACGTTCCAAACCTAGATGACAAGGAAAGCAAAAGTATGCTTAAAATTATAAACAAATCAATTATGTAAATAATAGATGTTCTTAGTATTAATATAAGTGTGGTCCCTTTCTGCATAATAAGAAAGCGACATTTAACAGGTTGCTTGTTTAGATAGTAAGGCAACCAAATGTTTATAATGCTCTATTTAATTGTATTGATCTATATTATCTTATCACATATAGAATCAATGCATATATCAACCCTAAATCTGACTCTTACGTTCAAATTAAATTCCAAACGAAAATTTTTACTTGGCAAGATTTTATAGTTAAACTTAAATAAAATCTAAACAAAACAAAGCTAACAACATTGCTGTCAAAGCAGATGTAAAAGTGTACATACCTTGGAAGTGTAGTTTACAATAATGCCACCTGTATCATCAACCAGAATAATATGCTCGTTACGTGCCATAACGAAACAAAAGTAGACTTTGACCTGTTGGCGCGTCCTCATATTTTCTTTAAATTAAACAGAGCATCGTTCAATTTACTTAATGCAAATAAGATGATAACCTGAACCAATTATATAGTACTGAAAATTAAGGACACATCTCACAAATGTAAGTAATTTAACAATTCTTCTAAGTCAAATTAGTAAAACGCGTGTCTGTTTTCTAAGCGATTTTAAGTCCGGATATCAACTTTATTGTTACATAAATGCGCATTGTTATTTAAATAAAAGCGGCCAGAGGTATGCCTTTACGAACCTGCTAACACTACTGCAATCGCTATTCTAAAGCAGCAAGTCACCAGATGATTCATCTTTTTTTAAAAGACAACCGTTATCTTACTCTATTTGAAAAGAGACTCGTTGCTAAAGTCGACGCGGATAATTCGTCTTAGCGGCGGGCGTTTTGTTAAACGATCTATACTACTTTGTAAATATCTATCAAATGATATATAAATGATATATATATATATATATATATATATATATATATATATTTATGTGTATATATATATATATATATAACATACTAATGTAGATGTTTGTTTACATTGTGGCCCAACCAATTATTTAAATAAACATAATAGAAATATGAAGGGTATTCTGAATGAGAACTAAGTTGTTGTTTGAAGTGTGTAATATTTATGAAATTTGGTTTTAATGAACGTAGATATGGGAACTCACCGCGTAATTTGCTTTGTGATTTGTGTGTCCTGAATGTAATAGTACGTATTGCTACGTATAAGAATACCTAATAAGATGACAATATGAACGCAGGATTTGAAAATGTTACAATTCTTTCGTTTAAGACTCTATTAACTCCATAATTCCAATAAGTTCTTATTTCAATAAGATTTTACTAGTGTACTTTGATTTTGCGTTAAAAAATTGTTTCAGCCAATATTTAAACATCGAGCATTACGTTGCATGCAATTTAAAAATTACAGCTTTTACACTTCGCAGTTACCCACAAAAAGTATCGTCAGCATAAGCGCTTTATAAATAGATCGGCTGTCGATTTCTAATAAATTGCCCTTTTTTTAATGAATTCCTTACATTCTTTCGCGGCTTTGTATAATAAAATCTTCAATATGTTACAGGTCCTAGAACTTTCATCCTTCTACGAAATTTTGTTCATTTTATAGCTGTTATTGTAATTTATGAGATCGTAATAATTTTACTATGTCCTTTACCTGATTTGGTATATAGTGATGAATCTAAAACAGTTATTCCTTATCGCTTTTGTTATTAGTTAATAAATCATTAAACGTCTTATCTTATCTGATTTATAGGCTTTACTTGTATTGTTGCTCTCTACGAATTACTAATTGGTATGTATTCATTCATATTGTTTTATAGTGAAGATAATAAGTTGTCATTTAAGATTTATGGGTTCATTTGCAATCGTAGTTTTATGCTACCAGGTTATCATGGAAGCATCTAGAAGAGGAACTTCTTTCAAAGAATACATCAAAGTAGAGAAGTTTAGACAAGTTTGAGTAGTTTGTTTAAATTCATGTTTTGCATCAAAATACCTTTAATGAAAGCACCTTGTAGAGCGAGTTTTAAAATATTGTTTTCAGGAATATACGTAAGCGTCTAGAAGGGTGGTTAATATTTCTTTAAGAGGACGTATTTCAGAACCGTTTTACGATCCTTTTAACCTGCATAAATGCATTGAAAACTTGTATTCAGATAATTTTTACAATTAGATACCACCGGCAAATTACACGACTTTTATATAATTAACGTACCAGTAGCTTTCTATTCAGCATAAATAATATATGTTACATTATGTAAAAGAAATTTTAATTGCGGTTAACATGTATCACAGGTAAAAGATTATAAATAGTGACTACGCCTGAAATGGGTTAGTTATGTTGAGAGTAACACAGTTTTAAGATGTAAATATAAACTTTTGCGAAGGGCATAAATAGATAGGTGTGCTTTTGATTAACTTCGCTAACAAGTGTTAACGAGGAATGTTAGCCCCTGTACGGGCACTTGAAAACTCGCGTGAATAGCTACAATAAAGAGCTTTTGTAGTTATGGTCAGCTCAAAAAATTGAGTTTGTTTTATGTTAAGAAGCTGCTGTTCCGACAATAATAAAAAAGACTCGTCTATCTGGATATGCGTAAATTTTTAGGATAGGCTAGAAATTGAACTATGAGAAAAACAAACTTTTCTTTCTTCATAATTTATAGTTATGTACATGTGGATGTTAAATGTGAATGCCTTGTATCTATGTAGTGGGAAATTTGGCGAACGTGAAAATAATTATTTAGTTGGACTATAAAATAGCAACAAAACTAGTTTTCCTTTAAATTTAACTGTAATATCTTCAGAAAATGGAGTTTGAACATTTAAAGGGAATTATAAAATAGGCGTATTTACATTTTAAAGTATTTTTGATAAACAATATAATATGCAAAGGAAATTTTCGTACTAAGCTTTTTTCTGTGTATTATTAATTATGACATTTTCAGAAACAAGATTTTAAATCTCAGTATATACCGTAATTTGGTAGTATTGTTGACTAATCTAATGTTTTCTTTTGGGGTTTTTTTAGTAATACCCGGCCAATTTGATGTTAAGGAGTTAGACTTTCTTATGGAAAGTGTATTTGTATTCATATTGCAATTATGTAATCTTAATAGAAATTAAATTTAGATTGAGTTTTATTTGAACTAAGTTATGAATTAGGTAAAAATGGACAAATTTGTGAAAAGATATCCAACCACCCTAGTTATAAAGTCGTATTTGAAAGAAGCCGTTTATTTTAAAAAATTCTTTAATTTGACCAAAAGTTAGTGTTTTTAAAGTAGTACGGAGAAAAATAAAGCGTGATGTCTCTACATATGATTTTCCTATGCCCCAATCGAAGATACTATATTGGCCAGAAAGCGAGTTTTTTTAACATCAGATTTTGAATTTTGCCAAACCTTTGCTATTTCAAGCAACGTAGGGATCTTTAACGCGCGGGACAACACTCATACATGCGACCTACATTATCTTTCACCTGAACGAGGGTGTATTTTTGTGAAGAATGATCGCCTAACATTTCCGAGCGGTCCGTGTCAGTCACTAAACCCAGGATCTTGAGATCGGTAATCATACACGAACCTCTCTGATCCAGGGAGCCGCCAAAGTATGATGTGGCGAGATTTAGGAAACCAAAGGCAAAGACGATCTATTCGGAATAACCGTCTTCCATATAGGTGCGTAGTATCGAAAGGAATTGCTTAGACAAAACGGTTTGGCTCACCATAATTTAGACAGTAGAAAAGTTTTTCAAGGTAAGTGGTTATAGTAATGTAGTTTTTGCATTTCAGCCATTTCAAATGTATATATCAACGAACTTCGTTCGTTTATGAAATCGATTTGTCGTCCGTCTGTCTGTCCGTCTGTCCGTCCGAAGCCTTTCTAATGGTCGGACATCAATGTGTGATACATCAATCGATTCAGCTCGGTGTCCTGAGCTTAAGTTTTGATGTCAGTTGAAATCGGGCCACGGGGACGCCGTGCCCCCGCGATATTCCGTCAGGAAAATTAAAATTTCAAATAGGTCCAAAATTAATGTGCGATACATATTTGGACTCCCCTAACATAGCTGAGTCGAAATATGGTACCCCCACAAAATCTGACCACGGATACCCGACCCCCCGGAATTAATTTTATTTTATCTGAATACTTATAATTATTACAACATAATAATTTTAATTTCTTTAAATTGTTTTAAAGTAAGTCTACATTTGGAAGTTCGTTGCGACAATGCCTTGCATTTTCAACTTGTTTTTTATATTACCTTTCGTTGAAACCCACTCCCGCACCACTATAGCTAGCGGTTGCATCTCTAAAAAATTTATTACGGGTTCCTCGATTCTTCAGGGCAAATACAAGATTATAACGTAGTGCTTATTTCACCTGTGTCAGTCAGTATTCACTACACACTCTCAAATGGATCAGAAATTTTACATTTAACTGCAATTATAACAATTGCAGTTAAATGTAAAATCTGTGTATTTTACGTGAAATTTCCATAACTTGTTCATCATAAACCCTACATACATTGTGAGAAACAACTTAAGATTTTCCATAATCTACCCTAAAAATTAAGTTTCTTTTACTTACAACATGAATAAAATAATATTTTGAAGGGCGAGATATGTTTTGCGGACTTGTGTTGTTTTGAATTTACCGTCTTCAATCTGAGTATATAGAAATCACTCTATATTTATGCTACTGTTGCTCTGCTGTACACAAAATAATCGCTTCTTACTACAACTACAACTTCCTAAAGTTTAGGTGTCAAGAAGACATCCAAAATATTATTACTTTACTTGCTTTAGTAACAAAATTGGAATTTATCTCCAAAGTTCTTTTTACCGTTGTCAACTAGTAAGACAAACAGTTTATTAGCTCGTTTACTAAATCCCTTCATTTCTGTACAATAGAGCAATGAACAACTAACTGAATGTAATTTCTCCAGAAGATAGTGCGGTTTAATACAATGACTACCTTTTGACGTCACTATATTAAATGTTATTCAGATAACGCTTCTCCTGTAGGGTTTGTAACGCATCTGCTACAAGAGTTTCAAATCAAACAGCACGTAACAGAATGAGAAGTGGAATGAATTTACGATCCACCGAACCCATACGTATTTTTTGCTGTTTCATTTCGAAATAATAGAACTCTACCAACATATTTACATGAAAATATGTACGTTTACAATAACACAACGTCAGCTGGTTTCAACTTTTGTAGCCTACAGGAATTTCGCTTGTTCCATCCATATGTTGTTCGGTCCAGGTCTCTGGGCAAAAGTACAAATTTAATAGGAATAGCATTTATGATTTATTTGTGTTTTATTCAAAACATGTTTTACAACTACGGTTTTGGTAATGCATTTTGAGCAATAATTATTCAGTTTAGTCTGATACATCAGAACGTGCTAGCAATAAAGTGTAAGAATTTATTGGTACATATTCAACAGTGGAGGCTCGTAAGCTGTTACGTCGGATCAGCAGGCTTTGGAATTTTAGATTAGGATACGGAATAAGGTTATTTTTAAAACTACAGCTTACCTTTTAGCTATGAGGGTGATTATAGAGAAAACAATAGAAAAAAGAGAAAGCGTGTATATAGGGTTTATAGATCCGGGAAGAACATTCGACAATGTAAAATGGAAAAAAATGTTCGAAATATACAAAAAGATTGGAATGAGTTTTAGGGCTAGACGGATAGTACCTACATAGCTTAATCACAGAGCAAATAGCGGTAATAAAATTAGAGCAGGAACGTAGAGAGGTAAATGTAAGAAGGGTGTGAGACAGCAATATGCCCTATTTTCTATAACTTTTAACTTGTACATCAAAGAGGCAATGAATGCTGTTAAATGCAAGAAGACATTTGGAATTACTATGCAATGACAAAATATTGATATGTTTAAATTTGCAGATAATATAACAATATTAGTATCTAGCAGAGAAGAGTTAGCAGTTGTTCTTAATGAAATGGAGCAGTTCTAACAGAGAGATTCGGTATGAAAATTAACAAACATAAAACTAAAGTACTAGTATACAAAGGAGGGGAAAATAAGTTAAGAACTAGAATACAAATAGGTAATGAGAACTTACAAGAGGTTAAGAATTTTTGCTACTTAGGAAGCCAAATAACGCAATATGGAAGGAGCGCAAAAGATACCAAACAAAGATTAGCACAAGGTCGTGCTACAATTAACAAGAAAAAGAAATTACTGTGTTCAAAAACAACAAACATAGAAACAATGAAAATATTGCTTAAAACATATGTGTGAAGCACAGCTCTGTACGGCTGTCAAAACCTGGACAGTAGGAGAAGCGGACAGGAAAAAAGATAGAAGCCTTTAAAATGTGGTGATATAGACGTATGATGAAAATATCATGGACAGGTAAAGTTAAGAATAAAGAGGTAATAGAAATGGTAGGCGAAGAAAGAAGTATGTGGAAAACAGTAAAAAAATAAAAGAGATAGGATGAAAGGCCACATACTTAGGCATGAGGGAATAGTGCGAATATATTTGAAGCAGAGATAGGGAAAAGGAGGTATACCTAGATCAGACTATTGCACACAGATGGTGAAAGATTCAAACTGTGGAAATTTCAAGGAAATATGTAGGTTAGCTCAGATTAGGAAACATTGAGAGTATGAGTCTAACCAGTTCTAGGACTGAAACCCTAATGATGATGATAGCTTATTTTGTGCAAACAAAATACACGCATTTTCAATTGCTTTTCATCGAAATTTGGTATTACTGTAATAAATTTATGTTTGATGCATAATATGTCCAGGGCTGTTAAACAATCTTGAGATGTATTTTCATTTTATATTAGTATGGAAAAGCGTCATTTAACTATTAATGCTGTTGCTGACAGGGTTGCGGCGGACCTTTTTGCCGCTCGTGTGCAAATGTCTGATTTCCGCCCCCAATACGTTTTGATTATTTTAAGCGATTTTAGGAATTTCTTAATACATAAATACCAGCATCAAATACGATATTTTGTTGGTACTCGTGAGTAATTTAATATCAAATAAACTGTATAATATTTTTATAAGCATTTCATTTTAATATCAATCAATCAGATGAAATTATAAATTACATCATTATAAACATACCTATATACAAATCAAAGTAATTAAGTATTCAACTACAATTAAAGTACACATTACTTACAACTACACTACGGATATAAAATAATACATTGAAAAAATGGTTTGTCTTGCTTCTTTTAGTGCAAATCCATTAATTATTTCTTCTATGTCCAATTCGTAACAAAGACAAAGGTCGGATTCGATTAAATAATGGACAGGCTTGTCAGTCTATTTTAAGAGAGAAGATCTTTCTTGGACAGATTTTATAGCTGTATTCAAAATACAAAAATAAAGATTGACTTTAAATTTATATTTTGGATTTACAATTGGCTGATCTTCATGTTCATACTGAAATTATTGTTTAATTTTATGTTTTCTGACTGTTTGAACTTCTGGAAATGTTTGTTCGGTTTCTAATCTTTCAGAAATTTCTTTAGCATATACAAATAAAGGAATTTGTGATCTGATCTACATTTCTGTAAATATTTTAAAAGATTATCCAAAGTTTTTATGACTTTTACAATATTTATCTCAGATATTTGTAGTGTTTTACTTGCCACATTAACATTAAATAAAATATTGTACCAAACTACTGTGGGACATAAATTTATAGGATTTTAATTTTAATACAATTGACTGTTCTACTGCTGAGGTATTGAGATCCCACTATTAACTATTTGTAAAGGCGAATCGTAATTTTCAGGAAGATAATATCTAAGGGGTTTGATGGTTTTAATTCTACTTTCCCATCGAGTGTCTGAAAGTTGTTTCATAGTTAATCGCGATGCATAACTTTCCACTTATTAGTGGAAGCCGAAAAAATATATACAATTCTTGGATTATCTCAAAAAAGTTAACCATTTCATGTGAAACTTTTGCGGCGTCATTAACAACCAAATTTATGGTGTGTGCGGAACAAGGGACAAAAAACGCTATAGAATCAATATCTAATACCTTTTTTTGTACTCCATTGTACTTCATATTAACTCCATTATCATATCCTAGTCCCCTTATGTTATAGATGTAAATAGTCTCATTTTTAATAAAATCAGGCAAAAATTTCATAAAGCTTCACCAGATTGATCTGAAATACGGAAAACCACTAAAAAATGTTGTTGATTTTCAAGTTTTTGACTAAATCGTACAATAATAGTTATTTGTTGCTAATGAAAAGTATCTGAGGTGCAGTCTAATATTATGAAATAATATTTTGCTAATAATTTTTTGTTTGATTTTTTCACTTAAAATATGAATAATTTCATTTTGAGTTTTATCACCTAAAAATGTGAGGTATTTTTTCTTTCAATTGTATTCTTTAAATATGATCACTTATAATAGAATCAACCTCACCAACTGTTTCAGTTAGTTTTAGAAAATTGCCGTCGTTCCTACAAAAAATTTTATTATTTTTTCCTTTAGCGCTAATTTGTCTGGCTAAATACAGTCTACAAGTTTCTTACAACATTGATGAATTGAAGCAACCAAATACATAATAGATGCTTACAGTTGAAAAGAGGATTATTAAATCCTTTCTTAATCTCGGGTATGTCATTTTAAATACCTGCTCGCTCTTCTTCGTTTCCTGCCTTTCATTTCCATTTTCTTTAATAAGGTTATTCTAGTTGTTACTGAATAGGCATTTATAACTATAACTACCTCTGTAGCACAATTCGAAGTCATTAACTGTGTAACTTTTGTCCATTTTCCAACAGCTTCTACATTTTTAATACAGTAAAATTTTGAGTTTATTATACGTATACCTACTCTTTCTTTAATTTGTTATACTACGAACGTAAAGAGATTTCAAAAAGAGGTATGTAAAATAATTTTTTTTTCTACAATCGCTAAATAAAGAAAGCTTTTTCTTCGCTTGATATTGACAACGAAGAGTTGACTTTTTTCAGGACACTTTATACTCGACGAGCAATAAAAACTAGAAAACGGGCGTCGCTTATAGCAACCTGATAACTGTGAAATTTTTTACTTGTTAAATTGACTCACTGTTCATTGTATTAATAAAGTCATTGATTTAAAAAATTCTATTTTATTAAACAAACGTGTAGACAAATTCTTTTATACATTTCAAACAAAATGGACATTATTGCTCACAAGCGATTAACACGCTCCACTCCGTGCCGGGCGTTAGCTGTCACTTTCGAGCAATATTGTTTTACTTTTCGCTCTTATCTATTATCTACACCAAACTATAGTCCATTTCAAACAATAATAAAGTAGAAGACGCTTGGATGCAAGGTGGATTTACACAGCGTAGAACTTATTATAGATGCGGAGGATTTCAAACTTATGATATAAAAACTTGTTTTTAAATATCAGCTGATTTCTTCCGCACAATGGCAGAACATAGTAAAACATCTATGTAAAGCAGCTTGCAGGTACAAATTTAGATCCGCCTCCCAAACCAATGTCTTGGTTTAACATCGATAACCTCAGGTGGTGGAAATAGTGGACCTGTATTCTCAAATGCCTTTGGTAGATTGTACCATGTCTCTTGTGCTGTTGTGGTGGATTGTACATAAACATAGTTGCCCGGATCTAATAATAACGCCAGTTTTGATTTATATTGTTTAATCTTTTTAGCTTCATTTTCAATGCCTAATACAGAATCCCATAGTTTCAGTTCTAAATAAATTTGCACCATAGTTTTTGTGGCCTCTTAATTTTTCTGTAGACAAGTGTGAAAAATTCTGTGATGACATGATGTAGCCTTGGATGTTTTCGTTGTTGCAGCCATTAGTTGTAGACATGCCTTTATCGAACAAGCAACGTGCTTTTGCCATCGAGACATATTTTTTCAAACAATAAGTTTATTGTTTCAGTGCAGCGTGCGCTGCGCATCCGTTATAGAATTGCTCCTCGCACAACTTCCTCTCCGAAAATCCATTTTGTTATGGGTGGAGAACTTCCGTGCATATAGTAGTGTTGTTCAAAAGACACTTGGTGCTCAGAGGACTGTCCAAACTCCAGAAAAGTTTGACCGTATAAGAAGATCGATTTTGCAGTCTCCTAATCGTTCTTCCTCTCGCAAGCATGCACACGCACTTGCACTTTCTAGCCGTACTGTGCGTCGAATTCTACACGAGGACCTTCACTTCCATTCATATAAGATAGTCACCAAACAAGAACTCTCAAAACAGGAAGAGCAATATCAACTATAGACGTATGAAACTTCGACTGAAAACTTGTCTCAAGATGTACGTGTTTTGTTTAGTGACGAGGCAAACTTCAACATTTCTGGACGACTGAACAAGCAGAATTTGCGATATTGGAGTCGTGTAAACCCTAAACTAGTTTATGGGAGACCTATACACAGTGAGAAAATGACAGTTTAGTGTGCAATCAGCAGTAAAGGCGTCATTGGACCTTCTTTCTTTGAGAAGAACAATCATGCTGTTACCATCAATTCTGAGCGTCAATTTCTTAAAACACAACTTCAACATATTAATTTGGTACTAGTGTGGTTTCAGCAAAATAGTGCCACGGTCCATACTGCTAGAAACTCGATGGCTGTTTTAAGGGGTATGTACACCGAACGCTTGATCTCCCGGTATTTGAATATTCCATGGTCCGCGTGCTCGCCAGATTTAACTCCGCGTGGCCTTATGGAGTAATATGTTTCAACATCGTCCCAGGACCTTAAAAGCTTTGAAGCATGAAATATGCCTTGAAGTTGGCAACATTCTGCAACAGATGCTTCGCAAAGTTATGCAGAACTTTAGAAATAGGCCTCAACAGTGCACTGACAATGAGGGACGTCATTTAAACGATATGGTGTTTAAAATACAATAAAATCAACTTCCAATTATATCGTTCTGGTGCCACGATAAAGTTTTGTTCTAACATTTTCTGTTATCTTTTAATTTACCTTCAAAGTTAGGGATACTTTGCTCCCACACACTGCATTTTTCAGTAATTACATAAACACAAGTAATTAGTCTAAAGACAGTGAAAAACTCTAAACCTTCCCCATATTTATTGCGAAGGTCATTAGACTAATTAACAAGTACCCCATTTTGTGAAATAAATTAATTCCATTTTTAATTTAAACAGAAGTATTCTAGACAATCAAATAAAGCTTAACAGGTTGGCGATGCAGTATCTTACATCCACTAAAGACAAGTAATAAGTAGCAACGTCCAGAACAGAATCATAAATCAGCAGCAACAAGAGCAACAAGGAGATCATCTGGCTAAAGAGATTTCTTGGAGATATAATTAGTCTAAAACACAACACACGGCAGTACTTTAAGTGGATAAAGCTGTAGCGGTAAGGGTCGATGAGTTTTATAAGCGTGTAAACCGTGTTGATGTAAGGTACTTTTCTATTCCCCAAAAGGTCATTGATGGTTGAAACAAATATCTACAGAATATCAAGTACAACTCAGAGGAAGTACGACTAAACAAACTATGCACCATGGTGGGAATATCATACAGACTTTTTCCTGTACGAAAAATATAACTGTTTAAATTTGGACGTTAGGACTAATGTTCCCAAAAAGGGAAAGTGTTGTAATTAAGAGTTTTACAAAACTCTATTATGATATTTTTGAAAAACATAGGTTTCGTTTGATAGATAAAAAATATTTATAAAAGTTTCCATTATCTTTGAAGCTAACAAAAATAAAGTTCTAGAATTAGTTTGGTATTAATGGTCCTAATTTCTATACTAACTGCAGAAAGGAATACATAGTTTATAAATCAACAAATCAATTTTATAATGCGGTAGTTGAATAAGTTGTTAATAGCGACCGTGTTAAACGCTAAATTAAACTTCAGTTAACGCACAAAGACTGCAGTAAACAGAAAGCGTGTGTAGATACAAATGATTTGCAAAACTTTAATGAATGAATAATTTTCTCATTGGACCACTGGAAAGGAAATTAAGTGCAAATGTTCTTAATGAGTTGAGAGAAAAGTTCAAAGTTGAGAATCTGATATCTCATTTCTGTACAATTTGAAATATCAAACGAAATCTTCTGTAGAACCATAAGCTGACCTATAATAAGCTACATTTGACTAAATGTATTTTGTAGTTTCAGTTTTCAATTTTCAGTAAATAAAATGCAAGAACCTCTTAACAAGAAGTTATTGCAAATCGTCGTGGTCAATATTTGTTACTGTTAGCCGTAAAGTTTACCTTTACATAACATTTTTGTGGTAGAATATATTACGTGGCATTTTCAGGCGTATAAAATATCTTTAATATTTAATTTTTATATGAGATATTCTGGGGTATACGCATAAACGAAAATAAGAAACTATGGATAACAAAAGATATCCTCAATTTAATAGAAGAAACACGAAAATGCAAAAATAGATCAGACGAAACGGGAAAACAGAGATATAAAACCATAAAATGAGAAATTATTCGCAAATGCAGGAAAGTTAAAGAACAATGGATATATAAAAAGTGTAAGGAGGTACAAACTAAAATAGTAATAGGAAAGATAGACGAAGCACACAAACCAATTAGAATGAATTTTAGGGATTCAAAACCGTATAGCAAAAAGAAAAAGGATGCGAGAAGAAACGCCATTATTGAAAATGTAGAAAAAGTGGTTAGATGGTAGGAATATATAGGGAATTTATATGCAGAAGAAGAACGAACAGCATTAAAACAGGAGTCAGACAACTTGTAAGCTATATGTATGAGACAGGCGAGATACCCAAGGATTTCAAACGTAACATCATAGTAACTATACCTAAAAAGAGAGGCTTCGATAGATGTAAAAATTTTCGAACAATAAGTTTGACAGCACACGTGATCAATTTAGGTTTAGCCGAAAGAGGGGAACACGGGAGACTATTTTAACTATTAGAGTGATAATGGAGAAAACAATAGAAACGCGGGAAAGCGTGTATATAGAATTTGTAAATCTGGAAAAAGCATTTGACAATGTAAAATGGAAAATTGTTCGAAATGCTCAAAGAAATTGGAACGAGTTTTAAGGATAGACGGATTGTACATAGCTTATACAAACACCAAACAGCTGTAATTGAATTAGAGCAGGAACTTAGAGAAGTAAATATTAAGAAAGGGGCGAGACAGGAATGTGCCCAATCTCCATTAATTTTTAACTTGTACACAGAAGAGTCAATGAATACTGTCGAATGTAGGAAGACATTTGGAATTAGTATGCAGGGATAAAAGATTGATATGCTTAGATTTGCAAATGATATAGCGGTATTAGCATCTAGCAAGGAAGAGTTAGAAGCCACTTTTAATGAAATGGAAACAGTTCTGACAGAGAGATATGGTATAAAAATTAACAAAAGTAAAACTAAGGTAATGGCATGCAATGGAGGGGAAAATAGACGAAAAACAAGAATACAAAGTGGTAACGAGAACTTACAAGAGGTTAAGGATTTCTGCTATTTAGGAAGCCAAATAACGCAAGATGGAAAAAGCACAAAAGATATAAAACAAAGATTAGCACAACGTCGTGCTACAGTTAACAGGAAAAAGCAACTACTGTATTCAAAGACAACAAACATAGAAACAAGGAAAGGATTGCTTAAAACATATGTGTTGAGCACAGCACTGTACGGCTGTGAAGCCTAGACTGTAGGAAAATCAAACAAGAAAAGGTAGAAGCTTTTGAGATGTGGTGCTACAGACGTATGATGAAGATATCATGGACAGAAAAAGATAAGAACAAAGAGGTACTGGAAATGGTATGAGAAGAAAGAAAATTGTGGAAATCAGTACGAAATAGGAGAAATTGGATGATAGGTCACATACTAAGACATGAGGAAATAGTGCGGAATATATTAAAAGCAGAGATAGGAAAAAAGGGAAGTAGAGGTAGATCTAGGTTAGACTATTGCACACAGATAGTGAAAGATGTAAGGATGTAGGAATTTCAGGAAAATGTGTAAGCTAGCTCAGAATAGAAATCAAGGGAGGTACACATCCAAACAGTCCCAAGCTGTAAAAACTAATGACGAAAAAGTAAATGTACTTAAATATGATGATTATTATAAACAACTATAGGTATTAATCTTGTCATATTTTCAACTAATGTTAATTGTACGAAAGTATTTACTGCAAAACTATTAATTCGGCAAATGTCTAGGTGTTGGGGCTGCTTAACCTCCTTCAAATACCTTACATGTGATTTTCCAATGCTCCACCAGAAGGTACTAGATTGACCAGGAAGAGAGTTTTTTTACCTGGAAAATTTGGAATTTTGCCGAACCCTTGCTGTTCCAAGCAAGGTAGGGATCTTTAACGTGCGTGACAACATTCACACACGGACCTCCATTTTACCTCTCATCCGAACGAGGGTATATTTTTGTGAAAAATGCTTGCCTAACATTTTTCAAGTGGACCATGTCGGGATTCGAACCCCGGACCTTGGGCGTAGTAGTAACACATATACCACTACGCCACGGACCCGCCTACCTCTGAATGTTGGTGAAATAGGGCATATATCTAGAAAACAATGCAAAAGGAACCGAGCTGTATATAGGCTGTTGTGGAAATTTCAGGGAACCGTGTAGGCTATCTCAGAACATAAATAAGTGACGGTACGCGTTCAACCAGTTTCAAGACGGAAAATCTAATGACGAAAAAATAAGTGCACTTAAATCTGATGATAATTATACACAACTACAGGTGTTGGTTTTGAAATATTTTCAACTAATGTTGATTGTGTGAAAGGATATATTAGAAAACTATTAATTCGGTAAATAAGTGTTGGGGGATCTTGTTAGCCGCAGGCTGCTAACCCCCCTTCATATACTACTGAACATCGGGGAAATAGAGTATATAATTGTAGAACAATAGAAGGTGACGGAACTGCATCTAATAGGAAACAACAGCGAATATGTTTAAAGACAACAAATATAGAGACAAGAAGAAAATTGTTCAAAGCATATGTGTAGAGCACAGCACAGTACGTCTATGAAATAGGGGCAGTAGGAAAAACAGACAGAAGTAGATAGAAGCTTTATGGAATGTTGTACTTCAGATGTATAAGGATGATAGTATGGACAGACAAGGTTAATAACAAATAGGTTATAGAAATAGTAGAGGAATAAAAATATTTATGGAAAATAAAAAAAAATTGAGAAATAGACGGGCAGGATACGATCTAATGCATTTTTGGAGAATAGTACGAGATATATTACAAGCAGAAATAGGAAAACAAGAAGTAGAAGTAGGCTGAGATCAGACTTTTGCACGCAGATAGTGATAGATGCAGACTGCAAACTTCAAGGAAATGTGTAGGTTAGTTCAAAATAGGAAACAATGAGAGTACACGTCTAACCAGTTCCAAGACGGAACACCTAATAGTAATGATAAACTTCATTATACCTTAAAGGCCATATTAAGCTGTTTTTGAACACTCACGTTGTTACGTTCCATTACGTAGTTTAAGTATTTTCCACATTTTTACACACTGTAGACCGTTTTAATAAATGTTTGTTTTCACGATTGGAAATTTGCTCAGTTATACAAACCGCATATTATACGTTAGCATTTAATATTTATCGTATTAAAATGACCTAGTGTAATTGTAATTAGATAACATGGCTCTGTCATCTTTGAATGCTAGAGATGTGGTCAAAGCTATTTCTATTCTATAATGGATTTTCTGTAAGTATTTTTTAGATAACAATTTTGTGATACGTTTGTTGACCTGATCCTATTCTCATTTAGAGTGGTACAGGTACAGCTCCAGTCAGACCTCGAGAGAGTTAACATCGCGAGAGAACAACTAGAATCTATCTACAGCGAAAAATTTCAGTTCATTTCTACTATTTTCTACAAAAACGCTCGAGTGAGCTGAACTTCTAGCTGCTGAAGAGGTGTACATCACGCGCCCCGGCACTTGGTGTACGTTTTTAACCGCACTTTTCAGAGCGAACCAATGCCAACGAAGGATTTCCTGAAGACACGGGCATCCGTTACCATCACAGACGACACTTCCGACATGGACTACGAAAACGCCTCTACACGGAGACGACATGACGATCGATCATCCTACGAAACGGAATACAACAAGAAGCAGAAATCCGACACCCATAAAGTAAGAACCGAACCGAAGACATACACCGTAACTATTACACCAGGCTTCGACACCGTCACAACTCCGATCACCGCAGACAAGGACAAACCATCGAACTAGCAGAAGCTACGCCAAAGCCACCGCCACCATCTCCACCATGGACACTTCAGACACCGAAAGACGTTCACAGACTCAGACACGGACAAGCAGTAACCGCATCCCTCCTGTTTTTATCGAAAAGTTCCCTAACTTCATTCACACGCCAAGGAGCTAAACCGACATATACAAAACAAAGTCGACATCCGAGCATCTGGACAAGGAGCAAGAATAATACCCGCCGTCAGCACGCAATTCAGGACTATTGAAAGAAGCACAACATCAAGTACTACACATACACCATCAGATCCGAACGCGAACTCCAAATAGTTATCAAGGGTTTAGCCGCTGTTACCTCATCCGTCCAACAGCAAATTGATCAGTTTAACTGTTGTTATTTTAATGATAGCGTAAGAGTTTAATGTTGTATGCGGTTACTGTAAGAACAACTTTCAGATTAGAACTCTACATTGTTAAAAACTTTGAGAATTAATTATTATAATTATGCAGTTTATTGTTTGAGTATTGTGTTTGATATACACAAAAATGTACAATAGAACAAAACCCAGACAATCAAGAATGAAGCGGATTATGTCTCTGATTAAGGATGCAGAAAACCAACATGAACACGTTCACGCAGTTACAGCAAAGGTAAGCATTTTTTAAAGATATTTTTATTTACCGACATAAAATACGACAGTAACATATATCCCACGCTTAGTAATTTTTTATATTTAGGTGGCATTCGTTAAAAGTTCTTAGAAAACATTGTTTAATTCTGAGGGATGGAAAGATTGCGTTAGAGTAGTTACTCAGTTACTGAATTAATAAATAAAAATGTTCAATACATACATAATTCATACATACGAAAATTGTTATTTCGTGATTTCGCAATTTTAAAACAATGCAAGTAACACAGAATCCGAACCTAAAAGTATGGACGATTCTTTTGCTGCATCAAACAGCGATACAAGCTATGTTCCAGAGTTATCATCGGAATCCGAAAATGATCAGAATACACCAAATACCAATTGTAACAGAATAGAAATTCCAGTAGCACGTAAATCCAAAAAACGTATTCGCAAACCTATGACATGGGGTAAGAACGTAAAAAAAACTAAACGCAACCATGGAAAAAGCTACATTAACAGTCCTGGAAATCGTAGACCAGCCAGTGTCGTAAAAGCTATTTGAAATGAATAATGTCAACCGAAGTGTCCCACACTCATTTCTGAAGAACAGATGCAAGCAATCCACACAAGTCATTAGAAACTTGGAGATGTAGGTCGCCAGCGAGTTTGTATTGTAAGATGTACAAATCCTGTGATACCAAAATACCAAATAAAAACTCCTGGAAGCAATAGAACTAATAACTGCAGCTACAATTTTGAAATTAATAACAAAAAAGTAAGAGTTTGTAAAAAATATTTTGCAAATACTTTGGATATAAGTAATAAAGTCATCATGATAGCGTTGAAAAAGAAAAATAGTGAAGGTGTAGTTCTACAAGACAATCGCGGTCGACATGGAAATATTGGGAGGAAGGTAGATGAAGAAATAAAGAATCAATTCCGACATAACATTAACAGCTTTCCATTAATTGACTCTCACTATTGCAGGGCTCATACAGAAAAGTTGATGGTTGATGGAAGCTTAAATCTGAGGTCGATGTACCGCTTGTATGAAGAGACGTGTACAATGGAAAAAAAGGAAATAGGATGTACGAGCATGTACGATCATATTTTTAGTACAGAATTCAACATCTCACTCTTTCAGCCAAAAAATGTTTTTTTTCTGTGACGGGAAAAAATTTGACATTTAATGTTTCTTGACAGTTAAGAAAATGTCACTTTTTATGAATTTACTTTTTTCCCCGGGAAAAAAATGAGTACTTTTTTCCCGGGTATGTGCAAATAAGTAGGAACACAAACATAATTAATTTAAAGCCGGGTCCACACTTGTAACATTCGAATGTAACAAAACATCGTATCATAACTTCGTCGCGTTCAAAACAACCGATATAAACAACTTAAGTAAGCAATTTTTGAAACCACTCGCAGAATTAAATTGACAGATATTTGATTACTTTAAAGGTTTCCTTAGCAACGCAAGTCTAATTATTTTTATAAGTACGACAAACTACTTTATTGAAAGTTTAAGTTTGACATCGATTGATTTTTTGACATTAATTTATTGTAATATTTTCAACGAACTTCGTTCGTTTATGAAATCGATTTGTCGTCCATCTGTCCGTCCGTCCGAGGCCTTTCTAATGGTCGGACATCAATGTGTGATACATCAATCGATTCAGCTCGGTGTCCAGAGCTTAAGTTTTGATGTCAGTTAAAATCGGGCCACGGGGGCGCCGTGCCCCCGCGATATTCCGTCGGGAAAAAAAAAACTTCAAATAGGTCCAAGATTAATGTGCGATACATATTTGGACTCCCCTAACATAGCTGAGTCGAAATATGGTACCCCACAAAATCTGACCACGGATACCCGACCCCCGGAATTAATTTTATCAAAATTTCAAATAGGTCCAAAATTAATGTGCGATACATATTTGGACTCCCCTAACATAGCTGAGTCGAAATATGGTACCCCCACAAAATCTGGACCACGGATACCCGACCCCCGGGAATTAATTTTATCAAAATTTCAAATAGGTCCAAAATTAATGTGCGATACATATTTGGACTCCCCTAACATAGCTGAGTCGAAATATGGTACCCCCCACAAAATCTGACCACGGATACCCGACCCCTCCCCGGGAATTAATTTTTATCAAAAATTTCAAATAGGTCCAAAATTAATGTGCGATACATAAATTGTTTTAAAGTAAGTCTACATTTGGAAGTTCGTTGCGACAATGCCTTGCATTTTCAACTTGTTTTCAATATTAAATCGTTGTTTTGCCTGTGACAGAAAAAGATAGTGTATTATACAGGGGTAAAATGTAAGATTTTAACTCTCGATGTTTTGTCTCCCTCCGCTTCGCGTCGGGAGACAAACACACTTAGAGCTAAAATCTAGTATTTTTTCACTTGTATAATAAATAGCTATATGTACAATTTCTGAAAATTATAAGAACATGTCTCCTGAAGAAAGAAATTTAAAAAAAGAAGGGACAATTCTCATATTTTAGAGAAAAACTTAAGTCGTGAAGAAAAATCTCAAAATTTAGAAACATTCTCAGATGTGAAAACACAGACGACTGTCAGTTGCTATGATTTACAAATGGTATTTTCCTTGCCCTGCGGTGATTGGAATTATTTCTTTTACAAACGTAGATTATCCATCTTTAACTTTACCATTTTTGATGTACTACATAAGTCTGGGTACAGTTATTTGTGGCAAAGGTATTGGTAAAAGAGTTAACGACAACGGTAACAGTATTTATAAGTATTTGAAAAGTTCCCTCAAATCGAAACACATTATATTTTATGCGGATAATTGCCCAGGGCAAAATGAAAACAAATTTATGGCTGCTTTGTTTTTATATTGTGTTCAATATATGGATGACCTAGAAAGTATAACGCAAAAATTTCTAATAGTTGGCCACACACAAAATGAGGGCGATGAAATGCACGCCCTCATTGAAAAAGTAAAAAAGGGCACGAAGAGGTGGACCTCTCTTCGTATTAGCACAATTGGTCCCTATTATTAATTTAGCTTAAGAAACTGGAAGGCCTTACCAAACTGTGGAGATGGAAACAAACGATTTTATAGACCTAAAAGCCTTACAATCTGACATTGGTAATAACTTCTCTGTGAACGAAGAACGAGATAAAGTATTGTGGTCTCATATCAAAGTATTGAAATTTCAAAAATCTCAACCGAATTCAATATTATACCAAAACTAGTTATTTCCAACAAGACTTTAAGTCAATCAATGTTCATCTTCGCCAACGACGAAATTCTATCAAGCAACCAATTTTGCGACAAGCATATACTGTACCTCCTCATTCCATTTTTGAAAAAGCGGGATCTCATGCGCCTTTGTGAAGCGGTGTAATTCCTCGGCTTCATTGGGATTTTTTCAGTAACCTTTCTACGCTTCCAACAAATTCCAATGTAAGAAATGCTGATAGTGGTACTGAAGAAGACTAATTGTTTTTACTATAGATGAAAGATTTAATGTTTACTTTTTTTCTATTAAGCAATTTGTTTAATAACATTTTGGAATATGCACTTGGTACCAACTAAAAAAAATTGTATATATCATAGCATGCGTTGTCAGTTCAAAATAGAAACAACTCTAAATTTTCAAAAATACGGCTACCTTTTGTTTTACTATTTTTGTCATTTACTACTACATACAATAATAGGTTGATAATCAATTAGTTCACAGAGATTCGTAGAGTTATTCCTAATTATCAAAGACTTACCTGAACTATCTTAACAACAAAAAGTTTAAAGCTAAATATCTCAAAACTTACCTTTTTGATTTGTTCCCCTCTTGAACTGACCCGTCGACAAGATACCCTCGTGGCTGAATTTGAGTCACTTGCCAATAATTTCTTTTTACTTTGTATTAATTTAGGACTCATTAATCCTACTTTTCTTTTTAATTTATTTATACATATTGCTGTGAATTAGCCGCTAGGTTGGATTGTCCTATAAATTGCTGTAAATTAGACCCACGATTGGGTTTCGAAATAAATTGCTGTGGAATAGCCCCACGATTAGGCATTATATAAGTTGTTGTGAAATTAGCCCCTACCTTGGTCGTTATATTTATTTGCTGTAAATAGCCCCTAACGTTGGTACAATATCTTAATTGCTGTGATCTCAGCCTCACGATTGAATGTCGTATTAATTTTGCTACAATCTCTGCCCACGATTATTTCGTTATACAACCTTGCTATGTCACAGCTCCTAACGTTGCCGTCCCCTTTTAAAACTTTACTGTTATGTTCGTACTCGGACTCTTTCCTCTGCGTCTCTAAATCCTATAATTCCTTGAATTTGTATGCCTCGGCTAGCTCAATCTATTAAATACAGAGTGCCCTACATCACAACAATAAAGACTGTTCAACCCCTTTTCTTTCTATTACCTATCTGTGAAAATAATGTAAATGAAAATGAAAATGAAGCAATTTTAAAATATACAATATAATAACCGATAATATGTACACTTTTAGGACAATAACTTATTAATTTGTTTAATATTCAAAAATTTGCCCCTGAATAAAATATTGATGTTTATCTGATTCCACCAAAATTTATGTTCCCTGAAAGCCAGAAAAATACCGCTGTAATGACTTTTAAGTACCTTTTGAACGTTCAAAACGATCCTCGTTCTACTTTTCAAATTCTCTAATGATTTTTGATGACCCTTACAGAGATTTGATATAGCAAATATTAATTGTTAAAAATTGTAAAACAGTCTTATACTAACAATGAATAAAATCTCTGACCTGTGTTTCTCCTACTTGGTTCTAGGAACTGCCTCTGAATATCGATGGTCAGCACCCCTGAATTGTTACAGCTTGACTTGTTAGCGTACTTTCTTCACTTGTTGACCAGAATGATTAATTAATTGTTGCACAAATTGTCTTTTCGGATTTTGGAATAACTTGGAGTTCACTTGTAGTTTAATTTGACTATCTTGACGTTTATTTTATGTTTTCTTGTAAGCCTATTTAGAAGTATTTTTAAAATATTCTCAAAGTTTGTTTAGACATTTATTTAGACGTATATTTAGAAGTATGTTTGGAGGTACATTCGGACGTTTATTTAGAAGTACATTTAGAAGTGTATTTGGAGGTTCACTCAGAGCCCTAAATTCTTAAATATTAGAATTAAATTCAATTAATAGTTTATCTTACGTTTTAAGATTCTAAACGGCTACTTCCTGTTGTATAAATTGGCACTTTTAATTTTCACTATTTTAATAAATTATTAATTTTCACTAAATTCACTTTTACGTAGTATTTTACTTTCAACTGACGAGGTTAGTACCTTGGTTGAAGAGATACTGAATGTTTACGAGGTGCCCATAGTATTTATAGACTCCTCCTATCTATTTTTCCTATTGGTGTTCATCGTGTGTTTGTTGATAAAGGCGTTGTATCTTGCGCTTATCGCTGCAAAACTCTGCATTTCCAAAAATTCCCTGTTCCGACTCTTGGTCAGACATTCCATTTCACACGTAGACGTTCAATTTTGTGTAGCACATTTTGCAGAAAGTCCAAGCTTTATTGCATATTGTCACGTCTTTCATGTTTGTGTTGACCATGGTTCAAACTTTATGATATCACGGACCACGTGGTATTTATTGTTTGTTACTCCAAATATGTTGGTTTTTTTCAAAAACTAATGTCTTTGGTCACGTATTAATATTCCTATTATGACGTACTTGAACGCGTTTACTTATTTATGCGTTAATATATTTAATGATATCATTAAATAGCTAGTATGCCAGGTTGTTTATCTTCACCGATTACGTGATTATTTTTTTGAAACTTGATACGTTTAAAACCTTATTTCTGCTTGTGTCTTTCCAGTTCTGGACTTGTATATTTAACTTAGAACGTATTATACATATTATACGTATTATACACACTATTATTTTTGCTAAATAGTATGTGATGATTTGATAAAAAAGCAGTTTTGGGGTATATCAAGTCATAGGGGTCGTAAGATAAATGTAGATATTATTAACGTTAAGAAAACCAAACAATTCCACCATTAAATCGACCGATTTACATAAAGTCAATAGCGAGCACACCGGATATAAATCATAAACAATTTAATTCATAAGAAAGGAACCCATTATTCAAGAAATATCTATATATATATATATATATATATATATATATATATATATTAGGCTATTAATTACATAGGGTAAGTTGATAAATACTATCGTATTATAGTGAATAAGATGAAATAATAACTTAAGACTTTTATGCAAAGCCCAAATGATCATTTCAAATCGAGCTAGTAATTGAAAGATGGAAAATTTAAGGTCTTAGACAGGACTTGAACCTGTATCCTGTCCAAGACCTTATATTTTCCATCTTTTAATTACTACACGATTTGAAATGATCAATGGGCTTTGCATAAAATCTAAGTTATTTTATCTTACTCACTATATATATATATATATATATATATATATATATATATAAATATATAAAATATATAAAATAATAACTTAGACTTTTATGCAAAACCCAAATGATCATTTCAAATCGAGCTAGTAATTGAATGATGGAAAATATAAGGTCTTGGACATGATACAGGTTCAAGTCCTGTCCAAGACCTTAAATTTTCCATCTTTCAATTACTAGCTCGATTTGAAATAATCATTGCTTTATAAAAGTCTTAAGTATATTTCATCTTATTCACTATAATACGAGTATTTATCAACTTACCCTATGTAATTAACAGCCTAATATATATATATATATATATATATATATATATATATATATATATATATATATATAGTTGATCTTGCTTTCAATAACGAACGTATTTGTTATAAATTAATTGATTTTGTATGAATATTGGGATAATTTCGTTCGAAATAAGATAGTGGTTTGGTTTAAAACATTTATAACATAACGTTTCGGAAAATTTGTTTCCTTAATCATAAGCTACAAATAGATAGCATTAAATTACATATATATAAAGTTATACATTACATACTTTATGTGTTTTATAGAAAACCAGTTTTGACATATAACGTCATCTCATTGAAAGTTGTTGTTACAAGTGATGTATGTCAATACTGCTTTCTATGTTTAAATAATTTGAATAAAATACAAAATGTTATGATTAATTAGAAATTCTTATTTTATCTGACCAATAAATCTTAATTAAGTGTATAGTGTGTGAATATGTGTGTGGATGAGTGTGTGTGTGTTTTATGTGTGTGTTGTTGTGTGTGTGTGTGTGTGTGTGTGTGTGTGTGTGTGTGTGTGTGTGTGTGTGTGTGTGTGTAATAGGAAACTGGTTTGTTTTGGGTTGTTGTATCTGTAATTTATTAGTTTGATTTAGTTTAGTGTAAAACACTTAGTTGAGAAAATGTTATTATTTATATAAACTTTGTGTGAAGAAATCTATGAGACTGTATGTGTGATCTGGTTGTCTAGTTATTAGAAATGTTATATTTGTTTTAAAATTATAAAGTCCAAATTTAGAAGCAGTATACTTTGGACTTTATAATTTTAAAACAAATATACATTCAACTAACAACAGTCTATCTCATAGATTTCTTCACAAATAAATACATTTTCTCAAAATGTTTACAACTAAATCAACAATTACAGACCAACAAACCAGTTTCTATACACACACACACACACACACACACACACACACACACACACACACACACACACACACACACTCACACATGTTCACACACATATACACTAATTAGATTTGTTGGTCAGATAAAATAAGAATTTCTAATTATTCATAACATTTTGTATTTTATTCAAAGGTGTTAAACATAGAAGCTAGTTTGACATACATCACTGTAACAACAACTTTCAATGAGATGACGTTATATGTCAAAACTGGTTTTCTAAACACATAAAGTATGTAATTATAACTTTTATATATATGTAATTTAATGCTATCTGTGTAGCTTATGATGAAACAAATTTTCCGAAACGTTAAGTGTTATAAATGTTTTAAACCAAACCACTATCTTATTTCGAACGAAATTATCCCAATATTCATACAAAATCAATTAATATATATATATATATATATATATATATATATATAGATATTGCTTGAATAATGGGCTCCTTTCTTATGAATTAAATTGTTTATGAGTTATATCCAGTGTGCTCGCTATTGATTTTATGTAAATCGGTCGATTTAATGGTGGAATTGTTTGGTTTTCTTAACGTTAACAATATCTACATTTATCTTACGACCCCTATGAACCTGTTTCTTGGTTTTGCCGGAACCATGCGTTTACCAATTACGCCACCGAGACCGATGACGACAATTGGGAAATTTACAAATTTAAATCGTGTACACAACTTCACATAAACCTAACTGTAAAACAAAGCATCCGTATTTAATCTTTCTATATCCGCTTTCTAGAACGTCAAAATGGATTAGCTGAAAAAGTGCTGGAAGTTGGAATTAGAATCCTCAATAAGTAACCTAAGAATTATACAGAAATACAACAAACTACTATCTTTTATTAGACTGATATACCTAATGTTAATAAGATGCTTTAGGATTTTCTGCAGAACATACTGTTTGTCACTTCTGTATTATATCTCTAAGGGATAAATTAGGTAATAACAGTTGACAACTATAGGGCTCTAAAGAGACTATTTTATCAAAATTGGTTTGGCGAGATGCAAACTCGAGTTTAGTGGGGGGATATTTGTCGATCCTTGATAGAGAGCAACCTATTTATAGACATCGTAACTGGATATTAGAAATGTTTGCATATATTACCATCTATCATTTACAGTGTTACCGTTTTAACGAATTCCGGAGTTACCATATACAATCACACTTGCCCCTGCAACCTCAACTTACGTTTATACACGTATTTACTGGAGATTATCTTTGTGTGAATACAGATGATGCAGCTTTCCATTGTACGTTTATACTGAACTTGTAGTTGTGTAGTTTAACGAAATGGAGATCCACAGTTGGGTTTTGAGCTTACAGAAATTAAAAAATTGCGTTGCAATTAACTTAGCACCTAGCACCTAATGCTAGCTGTAGAAGATGTAGTACATTTAACTAATTTTTACTTTTAATTTAATTTACATTAAAAATAGGTATCGCAGAAGAAAATGTATCCCTCGCAAGCTAGTTGACTTACGATAGATAATGATGCTGAGCATACTAAAAACACGATTATGTAGTATTTGAAAGTATATGCGGCAAAAAAAGATTTGTGGTATTCAATGGCGGAGTACAGCATTATCATTCTTGTCATTGATATACTGTTGTTGGAAATCCAATTTCTAAGAGCAACGATGACACAATAAAACACTACAATGCTATTTGCGAGAGAGTTCATTTAAAAACTTTGAGCAAATAATAATAATTACATCATTGTAATTATAAAATTTGACTTATTTTTGAATGATTCGCAAGTCCGCAACGCAATGTTGTGTATGACACACACACGCAACATTGTAGCAGGATTTTGTGGTATAGCAATTTAAGCGATATAGTGTTCGTGAATCGCGGTTCCTCATGGAAACCAATTCACCCTACATCTTTAGTTATACATCAAGGCACTATAGTTACAAAGTTGGCAGTCACTGACTATACACAAAGAGGTTTATGTCTACTAACCTATGCGGATGTAGGGTCCAACCCGAACGAACTTGAGGCTGTAATTTATATATTAATTCTTGAATAAGCAGCGAATTGTGTAGATGATGTTAAGACCAGCCACTTGCATGGTTGCGATTAGATTTTTAACTTCTAAAAAAAAATCTTTTAAAAACTCCAGTTTGTTTACGTTCACCTCTGGATTCGCACGAATTTCTTCCAGTAAAATATGTATTATGTAATCGGGTTTGCCAAATACCACCTTTAGGATTGATAGTACATCAGTCAACAGTACTGGAACAAATCATTGTTTTTCGGTCAGAGTACCCGACACTAATCAGTTTAGGAATTATATTATGAGTAATACGAACCCCGTCTTTGGATGGTATAGCTACACCATAATTACACTGAGCCACACTATTTTTTTATAAATACAACCGGCGACACAGTTTCGATGTAGTTTATATTTAGGTAATTAAAAATTCATATTAAAATATCGAACCAAATTTACTAAATATTTATGGTTCCGGGTTGGAACCGCGTCTTCTTATAAACTAAGGTCGACGTTTCACCCACTTTTGTAATGGGCTTCATTAGGACAAGAAAAAAAATGAAATATAAATAATAAAGATAATAATAATAAAGATAAGAATGGTAATATTAAGTAGACAAGTTAGAGTTTAAAGAGTATATAAAGTTATTTCTGAACTAGCAGACTCACCAGCTCAGTTAAGTAAAAAAGGGAGTATTGTGGCAAAGTAACTGGTGAAAGTAGAGAAAGTGGTAATTTGTTTAGGGCGAGAACTTGACGCATGAGTGATTATGAATAGAGAGGAATGTTGTAGCGGATCAGAGAACGTTACGGTTCTGCTTACCACCGGAAGCAGCACATTAGCGTATGTGGTGTAGCTATGAACGTCACTCCAGCAGTGAGTAACGGGGGATTTACTGGAAGATTTAAAAATGATTAAGTGCCACCATGCTTTTGAATTATTAAAGGAATATGATGACGAAAATGAGAAAAATCCGGAGAGTTATACTACCGATGCTATACAACAAAAGAGTGACTGAAATAAGGCAATAATATGTATGCACGGAATACCTCAGTTTGCGTCTCAAAAATCAATAAAAATCATACGTAGGAAATAATGTTATAGGAGATAAAACCAACCAAATGAACTGCAGGTCTTTCATACGTCACTTTGCACCAGTTATACAAGAGTCAATAAAAGATAATTGGATTCATTTAGTTTTCCCAATAAAAAACATTTTTTTATTTAAAATTTTCAACTCAAATTTCAAATACTACTTGGAGAGAAATAAAATGCGAAAGTCAAGTTGAGACATATACTCCTAACTCGTTCTTTACTATTTTTGACAATAAACATTTGTTTGCTAATCATTACAAACGCAAAATACAATTATTCTTATTTTGAACTAACTCCGAAAGAAGTCTCAATCATCCATGTCCTTGCAGTAAACGGTTATGTAAAATCTTTAATATCCTATACTTGAAGTTGGTCACGCTGAAACCAATGAATGAGTGGTATTAATTACCTAAACGATAACTCATCATTGTTAGGGATGAAATAACTATTGCCTACTTACAGACAATTCACAGAATCATTCCCCGACGGACAGTCACTGTGAACCGAGTAAGAGCCGGAGATCGAATTCTCCGGAAGGGTCATACCCACAATGTACTTTATACATCTTGAGTCAAACTGACCTAACCATCAACTGTGTAGCGTTGATTCTCGAGCAACGCGAGATACTGTCTTACATTCAACTAACCGTAGGGAAAAAGGCTTAAAACGGAAACCAACAATACTTGTAGCGTAAGTTGTAGTGAGTGTATATAATAATCAGAGTATGTTTGCTGTTGTTTGTCTTGTATTTTTCTTAATCTTCTTTGGGAATTAAACCACTCGTAGTTGTTAAAATTGTCTTTATTTACGTTTCGATCCCTGACCTAGGATCGTTGTCAAAATAAGAAAAATTTCAAGTTTGACATTTATGACATAAATTGAAGGGGACTTTGATTTATTAATCTTTGATTTGAATACATTAGGTAAAAATTTTAAAATTTAGAAGAATGACTGTGCTCAATTTCTGTTGCGCCCTGGGAGCGACTTTGAAGCAGCCAATATGCTTAATGTGAAATCAGCTGTTTAGTTTTTATATAGTTAAATTTAAAATAAATTCAATTTTGACAACAATCCTAGGTCATGAATTGAAACGTAAATAAAGACGATTTTCCAACTATGAGTGGTTTAATTCCCAAAAAAGATTACGAACAATAATCAGAGGTTTAGCGGTTACAAACTGCGGTAATGAATTAGGGTTAATGTGCAAACATAATGAGAAATTTCTTTAAAAACGTTACAACGTGCAGATTTAGATTTTGATATTAGCGAAATGCTTTATTTGGGTTTAACCCTTTACTTGATGATGGTAATATAGTTGCTATACTTGCTTTTGGTACTTTACAGCTGACGTTGCGTAACTCAACTTACCAAAAAGCAGATCACTAGAAAAATTAAACTCGTGGTCGTTTTATAAGCGGAAACAGGATAGCGCAACTTGTATGTAATAACGTATTGTAAGACCAGCTCACCCTACCATGAAATGGTATACTAAAAGTTTTCATCTGCTTTTCTTATTAAAAATCAATAATAATATAATTGATTATGAGAGGTACCATTATAAAGTTATGATTGCCATATATGAATCATGTACAACTGTGCAACTGCTATTATTACTTAAAAATAACTATCCTCAAAAATTACCTTTAATCAACCTTGCTCAGGATACAAGCACAAGGGGAAGATGTACCTATACAATAATGTGTCATTAATATTGAGAAAGTAACACGCAAATCAGTATTTAAATATTTAAGCTTTAACGGATTCTTTGAAAAAGTCACCAATGTTTTCGCGCTTATATTTTAAGCAGTCGACCTCCTTTCACTGTATGCCAACTTTGTGATTGCATGAAACAGTAATTTGGTACCAGCAATTTTTTTATATGCAAGACACTGAAAATTGTTGGACAAAATTGTTACTGTTTTGTAAGAAAATGTTTTATACTTTCTGGAACTAAAGGACAAACTATCAAAATTACCGTCTTCTTTTCCATTTAGATCATTTTTGCTGATATCCAACGAAAACAGAAATGCACATAAAAAAAAAGTTATAATGTACCAGCGTCTGATTCTCTGACCCTCTAAAAACTCTCCAAATGGTTATTATTACAAGTTTAGTACTGTAGAATATCGAATTCGAATTTTTGAATCAAGGACTAACCCGAGTATAGCTGTCCAAAGAGAGGCCGTTTGTATCAAAATTTTATTCTGATTTGTTAATTGGCTTAGAAGTGCATAAGAATCATTCAATGAAAAATTTGAAAGTGAAAACCAATGCCCGATATATTGAAACGTATTTTCTGACTTGCTATGGCCTGACGTTGCCGGCACCAGTGAAACATATTTTTCTTGACTTACTAAAACACCAGCCTGGCACTACTTTATTAACACCATGCTTCAAGTTAGGTGTCTGCAAAACTAAATCTTCCGACGTAACTAGGGGTCTATTCCTTGGGTAGAGCTATGAGCAATGGGGGGGTAAGTCGAAATCTGTGGGGGGTCACACTCAAACTAAAACAAACAGGCGCCACCAAGTCCAGATGGATTTATATTAATGGCATAGCAAATTTCTAAGGGCGGACGTGGAGACCCAAAGAAAGAAAGATCGCCTTCGCTGACATACAAACTTGTCTTAACAGAATAAGACACTGCTCCTGTAAGAAAGAACAATAGTTAAGTCACCTAAAAAAAATGGGAACACTATTTGCGTCCCTCAAGTATACCTAAAATGCATAGAGAATATTTTCTACATAATGGAATCATAAAATTTAACTCTTGCTGTCTTTTGTTTATCAGGTCTGATCAAACCAGATCAGAATAAAAACTTTAAAGGTAGATTATTAATTTACTAGAAAGAATTTTCTTTGTTTCAGTAAATAAAATTTCATTATAATTAAATAAAATAAATATTTGATATCCTTGCAAAATTGTTGTAAGGTTTATCAACTGATCCTTACTCAAATATATTACAGTTTAGTGTAACTAACAATATTAAGGTTTTTATAACCCAACCAGATCTGTGTAGGTCACTTACAAATGAATATACGAAATTTTCTCATTAATTTAACAAAATTAATAATCGTTTGAAGTCAAAAGAATCACCAAGATATTCTCTAATTTTATCAAAAGTGGCAGTACTATAATGCTAAACATCTGTTAGCCATTGTGCAATTGTTGACGGCATTGTTCAAACAAACAGGTGACGTAATAGCAGCTGTTAATTTACGTTGTAGCCACGTGTAGTCACATATTTACGGAACTAAGTGAAATCAAACCCGATACTGGGGAAAACCAGTCTAATCACAGGTAAAGTGAATAACAATTTTGTACATCCAACAAACAAAATGAAATAATGTACTTTCAGAAGGAAGTACTGAGGAAATTCTTAATTCTATTACGAACCCAAAACCGGCTGTCGTCTTTGGTTGCAATGGAAACAACTTCGCAGTGCGGGGCCTGCAGCTAAATATGCTTGTTTTCCATGCTTTAATACAGATGTAGGAGCGAAGCGGATTTCTCACATTGGTTCAAGGCAGCATTACTTCATAGCGTAATCTTCCGTTTTCTAATTTTTATTTACAAATATAATCTTTCATTGTGTAGTCCATAAGTTAAGGTTTCTACATTGTAATTTCAAAGTGGTCGTGCGGTTTCTAATTTATCGTTGCAGTTTCTGACGTGTTGTTGCGCTAAATAAATTTTTAAATTAGCTAATATGATAACGAATATGCAAAATGTGGATTAAGTACTAACCGTTACTCAGGAAGTGTTTCACCAAAATAAGGCGACCCGGAAGTCACTCGCCATTCTTTTTGAATGCATCTTCACGCTGCCTTTAACTATCGACGAGTGCGCTCGCTGCGTTCTTGCATGGTGGGAGGATCATAAGTGGGGTTCTCGAACCTCTCACGCGCGCGCCAGTGGCTGTGGAATTGCACCGAACTCCGAAACAAATAGACTACTAATCCTAGATATAGTAATACTATAAAAATTTGATTGTTACTCGAATCTTTATTTTAGTTAATAAAGGTATTTCAATATTCATTGTACGTTTAATGAATAGGTTCTTTTACTGCTAAAATAAAATTGTTACAATATATATAAATCGGAATAGCTAGTGAAGTCACCGGTGATAATAAAATTTTTTGAACATTTGCAAATTATAACAGCCAAGTATAAAGTGTTCGCCTATTGCGTTTCCATGGGTATTTAAACTATTCCATTTCAAAAAAGCCCAGGTATCCTTTAAACAAACTATCAATATTCAAATGTAATTTTGGGCTCATATGTAGTTTATAGTACAAACTTTCCGACTTACTCATGGAACGCAGAAAAATAACTCGCTTCTCTCAAGGAACATGCTAACACCATACAGGTGAAAACTATTTAAATCTAAATTCTAAATTATGATTAATTCAATAACTAACGTAAGGTGGCAGTGGTGATAACTATTCCCACGAAAAACAAAGGTGTAACCGAACGTAGGAAAAAAAGGCAAATTGGTATAATTTGTTCTTAATCTAAACTTCTGAGTCACTGATAAATGAAGGCGTGCAATAATATTTAAAACGGCATTTATAATCCTAAACACCCAGTTCGGTTTCAGCAATGACTTGAATGCTATAAAACTAACTGAAAACCTCGCCGAAAGTGTTAAAATGACCAATCCAAAACGAAAACAGTAGATAACAAAATTTTTAGATATGTATAAAGCCCATGATAAAATACTGAGAGCGAGAAATTTGTTAAAACTCCATAACACAAAAGATCCGACCCATCTAGTCAGCTTTATTAAAGACTTTTTTCGTAATAAAAATTCATAGTGTAGGTAAGCGAGAATCTATGAAGCAAAGAAAGGAGTACCGAAAGAAATTTTGCAATCGAAATTCCTTTTCAATATAATGATGTCGGACATCCGATCAAGCGCTAGACACAAAATGCTGCAGTTTGCCAATGAC
Organism: Platerodrilus igneus; assembly: GCA_036346225.1. NCBI lineage: Eukaryota > Metazoa > Arthropoda > Insecta > Coleoptera > Lycidae > Platerodrilus > Platerodrilus igneus. The sequence continues at coordinate 11,909 of JARFIW010001614.1, read as the reverse complement.
ATTATCATATTAATTTCTAGCAGATAGTGTATATACGATAGTTGCAGCAGCGGAAGACATGCCTGTTAAAATTATAAAATGGGTAATGAAGTGACTAAAACAGAAGTACCATATCTAAATGCTAAAAACTCCATAAACAAGTACAAAATAGACAACCAAGTGATTAAATCAAAGAAGCAGGTCACCTGCTTGGGTGTACCAGAAAACGAATCTTAATAGAACACACAATAAAACGCGAAACATCGTCAAACTTACAACCAGGAGAATTTACTGCCTTTAAAACAAGAAAGATCAATTAACACGCTAGATTAACTTTATTTAAAGGAAGAATCGGACAACAAATGTTGTACAGATGTCAGCCTTTGACACACGGAATACATGTGAGATTTTTTTTCCAATGCTCCAACCGAAGGTACTACATTGGCTAGGAAGCGAGTTTTTTTTTACCTGAAAATTTGGAATTTTGCCGAACCCTTGCTGTTCCACGCAAGGTAGGGATCTTTAACACACCGGACCTCCATTTTACCTCTTATCCGGACGAGGGTGTATTTCTGTGAAAAATGCTCGCCTAACATTTTTCAAGCGGACAGTGTCGAGATTCGAACCCGGGACCTTGGGCATAGTAGTCACACATATACCACTACGCCACGGACCCGCCAACACACGGAGTACAACAAAGTTAGATTAAAATTACCAGCAGACAGCAACAAGTGCATACGATTCCACAGTAATAAAGAAATTTAAGAAGCACTGAAAGTGGCTACATTGGAACAAACTAAGACGGGAGAAAATGGAGCCACCATGGAGAAGCAAACGTATCGAGAATGTACATCTACATGTACATAGACCGATAACATCATACAGACTTAAGTTGTATAGACATAAGGTTACTTAGAGTGCATTTAAAAAAATTACCTCAGAAATATGCCAATGAAACAACAATCCGAAATGCCCTTGTGCTAATTCCGTGGAAACTTGAAAAAGATATAATTCATAGGATGAAATTATCCGAAAATAAAAGGAGAAAAATAAGAAACATTTTAAAACCGAAAAATCGTCCTTTAAAGGTTTTCGCCTACCCACAATGACAATCTCTTTGATATTCTAATTTGAGAAAAACGAATTATCAAGATGAATCCAATATAAAGAAAATTTAAAAAACGTAGTGTCTTTCAATTCAGGCTATAAGTATAAGTTACAAATTGAAAATGCACTCACCAAACTCTGTAGTAGTGGGCTTCGAAGCACTTCATCAACAGGTAACTTTATAAAGTATCAAAAGCGAGTTGTGTAGCCTTTGTCCTTCCCTACCATTTGTGTTCATGACAAACACATCGGTACTACTGGAGCTGTGTAATAATGAGCAGCTTCGTAGGATCGATAGTGTAACTAATCCGTCTGCTCTCGTTTGCGATAAAACATACAGAATCAAAATTTAAACTCTCTCGTACGATAGTGGATAAGCTCAGATGATTTTTAACGAATAAATTATTAAATTTTAAGTTTACTCTCGCGTTCTTTTATTAGACAGCTTTGTTCTGTTAAGTTCGAACTATGCATCTTTAAATAGCGTTCCTTCACTACACGGCAGGGAATTTTAGAACAAATATCTTTCTAATACCACTCTCTCTGGAGTCATATCAAGTAGTACGATGGTTTATCTCTGGAGTCGTATTAAGTAGCACAATGGGATAAAGTTACCAACTGCATAATAGTAAAAGGAAACCAAGTTCCTGAATTTATACATTTTCCTTTCATGAAAAGCTTATTCATAATTTACAAAATAACCTTTTGCGCTAATTAATAATTTTGGATGCTTCTAAAATGTTACTCTTGCATTCTGGGTCTCTATCAAACTCTAAAATACCACCCCGGTTTTGTGATTTTATTTATCATAAATGCGATTCTCTATCACATTATAGGCGTGAAAGAGATAAAATCATTGTTGTGCGTCGTTTACTGTATTTTAAGCGTATATCTTTTGGGCCACCGAATCAATACACCTGTATACATGCGCACATCAAGTTATTGAATAAGACCGTTTAAAAAGACCATGAATAATTACTTTGTCGGCTGCGTTTCATGTTCATTAGAATGTGAACTGCAAAGCTTTCCGTCAATAAGCACCAAGCCTGAGCTAGAACTCGGTCACAGTCTGTTTGAAACTGTTGCTTCTAGTTAAATTGGACACCCATAGCCCCAAGAGTTTGCAGGAAAGTTTGTTGATTTGGGTTGAACTGTATTTAGTACATATTTAATTAATCATCCAATATTAATAATCCTTTTGATTTCCATCAAGCCCCATTGTTTTATTAACTACTATATAAATTCAAATGCAAATTGCTAAACCAACTGAAATAAAACTGTTGCATCTGAAAGTAATATCGGATACTCTCCACAACAAGCTTTTCTGTTTAAATGAAGCAACAAGAAAAATAAATCGGATTTGAGGGAGGTGATTCAATATATATTTTGTGACGTCAATATTTTCAGAGGCCACCTATAGGGCTGTAGTAGGAATTTGTTCTCCCTGGGCTTTTGTGTTCAGAAACATCATGATTTATTACGCACCATTTTTCAACGATAACGACGTATTTCAATATATTTTTAATTATATCCGAATTCCTTTGATAGCAATACATTATCAGCGGCATCTAAAGTACATTTTTATTGTACTCGAGTTTGACAATCAAGTCATTTCTAAAGAATGGCAGATTGGTTTCTTTAAATTTAAGCAGCACTAAAAATATATCTGCCTTATATAAGGTTTTCCATTAACCCCAGAGCACGAACACTTGTAAATATTCGCCTATTAATAACTATGTGTAAATTTTACTCTGATAACGCAACTTTTACCTAAAATTGGCACTTTTAACAAACGTTGATTGCTTAGTAAAGTAGTACCCCGCATATACCCACCCAATTAATTAGAAATGTTAAAATAGGAAACTAGTAAAATTAGATAACCTCATTTGTAGAAATAGTATTTAAAGTTAAATATATGATAAGTTCATTCAGGTGTTCAACCTATACGCTATTTCCAATAGAAGAAATAGCATATTACAACATAAGGCCAGCAATATAGCTTATAATTTCGAAATAGACAGGCACAGCAAAATGACAATAAAGTCAAAGTCCAAGCAGAACTCATTAGGGAGCTGCTGGTCACCAACCGGAAATATGCTAAGTTAACAATTTAAAATAATGACAGAGCACTGCGAGAAAGCAAAAGAAAAAAATTGCGGAGTGCACTCCAGATGGAGACTCTCCTTTGTCTTTCCCCACTACACTTGGTAGTGGTGGGGAAGGCAAGGTTTGGACTATACAATTTTAAGAACCTTTAGTCTAGGATTATTGAAGGTACGAAGCATACGAGATTGCTTGGGAGAAATTGGGGGCATCTGTTGAGATGCGTTCAGACTAAATGACTCCCCATCATCCGCCGGATACGCTCTTCAAGACTGTTACCCAGGATGTGGAGTGGGAAAAAATAAAGGGTAGATTACCTCCAGGCAACATAGTCTGGTACACGAATGGCTCTAAGGGCGAGACCGAATCCGGATCTGGATACTTCAGAGAGATACCGGAGGTACGTTTAAGCGTTCCCTTAGGGGCAAACGCTACCGTTTTTCAAACGGAAATATACGCCATACTGCAAAGTGTGCGGGAAAGTATAAGAGATGCCTTTATTAAAAGACATATCTATATTGTTCAGACAGTCAGGCGACACTCAAGGCTCTAACAAGTCAGAAAGTGTCATCTACACTGGTGTGGGAATGTATTGAGGCACTTAATGGATTGGTACAACAGAACTTTGTTACATTGCTGTGGGTGCCAGGTCATCAAGTACTCAAGGGAAATGAAATTTCAGTTGAACTTGCAAGACGGGGGGGGCACAAGGGCCATTTATTGGTCCCGAACCTGCCTTGGGAATCACCAAAGCTGTTATCCGAAGCTTTAGCGAATGGATGTGCAGCGAACACCAAAGAAACTTGCAGAATAGACCAGCACTAACACATAGCAAGGCGCTGATAAAGGGACCTAGCAAAAACAGAATCCAGGAATAGCTTTATTTAAGCAGGAACAATTCAGAATCACTGTGGGGTTCTTGATAGGACATACTTCTGTCAAGGTTCACCTCCAGAGGATGCATAAATATAACGGAGACCTCAAATGCAGACTATGCTCAGATGAACCGGAGACTGCAATGCATGTGCTATGCAGATGCAAGGCGTTGGACAGAATGAGACAGCGCCTATTCGGGCGACCAAGGCTAGACCCAAAGGAAGTTGATACCCTTTCATTATGGCACCTGTACTCTATGATTCGGGGTGCAGACTTTGCAGATTGGGTATAATATATAACCAGGGACAGCACAATAATCCTTTTAGGCTGCAGTGGGGCGGAGCCATTTGGCATACGCACCGCCAGGGGAAGTGGCTTTAGTGGGTATGCCGTTTGGAGAGTCCCACACTTTAGCTATAAAAGCTTTCCACTCCTCCGGATGTAATTTGTACCAGTACTAACCATAAGTAATAGAGAATGTGACCACTGGATAACAGTATTCGTAGGTTGTGCATCTAACGCCTAAATTTCTAAAGATGTAAACATAATAAATAAATTTTATATTTAGTAGTAAAATATACCCAATAACATAATCCGAGTTTTAATTCAGTAATAACCTAGGACCCCCAGTACGTATTAGGCAAATGATAGCACCTCCCCCTTTCCAACAAGAGATACGGACAGCCACGTCTACCCTAATTAAAAACACACCTAAAACAAACAAAAGAAAACCAAAGGAAAACCGCTTGATCAACCCTCAGATAAGATAACGTAAACCGATCAACCGATCCTTCAAGTAAATGTATTATTATTATTGAACCAGCACGACCGCTACATTGAAACAACACTCTCGATCGCTACAGTAACTTTTTCATTTATGTTCTAAGTAATAACAGTAAATGAACTAGAAACACAAAATAAAAATAAATGGAACACAGAGCGCCTAAATTTAACTAAACTAGTCAAAACTTTGGATGACATCAGGTATAGGGGTTTCCAAATCTTATGGGCTGTAAGATGCCAGATGCTCAACAAAGGAAGCGAGAGGTAATGTATAAAAAAAACAATTACATTTAGGTGAAATCTATAAACAATAATTTCCTGGACGCATATTCTAAATCCAAATTATATAGTTATAAAATTCTTTATTATAAGGGTAATTATGTGTGAAAATACAAATTATCCATCGAAGTAGGTCAATACAAAACATCATCACTAAGGCAGTGCCAATGGAGAAGAAAAAAAAGAAACAATCCAACAGAAAGACTTCTCTACAAATCGGAGTGTGGAACGGAGTATGAAGAATATGCAATATAGAGAATACGAAGTTAGAAATTGCTAGGTTAAAAATAAATTCCATAGTTTTTAGCGAGAACAGGTAGCCGCCAGAAAGCAACTTTTGGTCAGAAGATTATAGGATTGTAGGCTCATGCTCATGACGTAGACACACAGTGGTAGATTTAACTACAAATTAAAACAGCAAAAAAAGCAGATTGCTGAAAAATGATAGCAGTCAGACTTAGTACAAAACTAACAGATACATCGGTAGTGTTCGCGCCGCAAGGATGTTGGGTTTTGTTCGACATCTGCAAGCTTGATGGTGCTGGTACATGCGGGGTCTCGCCTCGACGCTCTGTTGCAAGCTGCCATCAACCGCTACAACAAGTAGTCGCGTCGCTTTGGAAAAAAATAGAGTATTAAGTTTTTAAGTTTCTAAACTGTCTTGCATAAAAAAGTGTAATTTTCATTTTGTCGTTAAACCATAAAACTAACTATTACAGTTATCAGTGCTCTCAATTCAACAGAGTGTCACCGATCAACATCCACCAGAACAAGCCTGCAGTAGTGCTTCGGGAAGATAAAATAAGGTAAGTACCAGTAGTTTTGAGTTTGCAGCGTTTAAATCCTGGTGTCTTGTGGTCCGACATTCACCGCTATCGAAAGTCGCATTTCAATTTAAGTTAGAACCATCGCGCTTTTGGAGAAAAAATTCGTTTTCCGCTTCCCCGCGGATCTGGTCTTATTCTCGGCGGATGCAAAAGTCTGAAACTGCATTAAGTATTGGAATAACACATAATTTTCCGCATGACGCATCTTATTCGCTTTTGAAGAAATACTGTCAGTTATAGTTACACGCTCTAAAAGTGACATCATGCCCAGAGGTACACGCGCATCCAATAGCGGTGCCAAAATTCCTAACATGAATAAAGGGACTGAAGAAGAAGCTCGTTTAGCTTTGATGGAGTCCAAGTTTACATCGTATTTTAATCACGCACAAAGGTTACATGATTTGATTCCAGATAAATAAGACACGTTAGAAGTAGAAAGCTTTTTGGCCAACTCCTTGCATGTTATTGGCTTGCGTAGCGAGTTTATGGGGTTATTGAATGAGATAAATAGTTTATCTATACGCTTAAAGGAAGATTTTATACCTGAATTTGAATTCCTATTTTTAAGGTGATTACCCATTTCAATTTGTTTATTTTTTTAACAAAACTCAGTAAACTACTTTGGCAAAGTTGCTTCATTTTAGTATAGGAACAGGAATAGCCGTCTGAAAAAGACACAAATTATTAAACGCTTCTGTAGAGTAAAAACAATAGCTTATTAACTCCTACCTGATAATCGGTTTGTTTTTTGCTTAAATAGTAATTCACAAATAAAATATATACCTGTTGTATAAGACAAAATTACGCTAATACGACATCTAAACTAAACCACGGCAGAAAAAAACGGGAAAAAAAATTCTAAAATATATAATACCGTATATGAATCGTACGTACCGCGCCGTAAACTTCGAAAACGGAATGCTAAACTGACGCGTCTACAACCAGGAAGTAGGCTGTAACTGTAAGCATGGTAACTTTCGGATAATTTTCGCCAATTTGATTCAAGCTACCCGACCTTCAAAGTGCACTACTGTTGAGTTTAACAGGCTGAGAAATTTCTAAGTAAAACGTAATATCGCAGCAAGTGCAAAACGGTTTATTTCTTTTCCAATAATATCAGTTGCCGTTGTCAAACAAAAGCCCTAACAAAGCAAATCATTGAAACATTATATAATAGCGGTACTCAATACTCATCAAGAACATTCTCCTATTGTTTGATAATTTATGATATCAGACAACATTTCCTGTTGCATCTTTATCTTACACATGCAAAATAAAAAATCTTTTTATAGTATATAAGAAACGTGGCTAAATTAAACAAGGAACGGTTTCAGTATACGTTTTCATTCGTCTCGTTCAAAGTACCGAATCGATAAATTGAATCGTGTGAATCGATTGATAGGAAAGATTCTAGTAGCTCAATTGTAGCTCGCTGCTCGCCTCTTGAGGGTTGCCTGTGCACTCCCAAATAATTGTAATGGGTGTATTAGGGTCCCTCGGTTTCATCTCGGTCGCTTCATACATTTGCTAGGAAGCAGTTGTAGATCGCTAGCATGGTAAATTGGCCCCATCTCACGTACCTATAGTTTTGATTTACAATAGATTTTATTTTTCAAATTATTGTAAATACATTTGTTTGTTATTGTTTTTTTTTGAGCTGGGAGGGACAATTGCCTACGTTGCGCCCCCCCCCTTCCCCATACGCCACTGGTCTACATTCTACAAATTGTTCATTCTTCCAATTTCAGTGGTACCAGCATCATAACCATTTAGAATGGTAATAAACCTATAAACCTATAACCTACTACCTATTTTTATGCAACTTTTATTAGAGTACATGACTATCTGTGGCTTGTTTATTCGTTGAAAAGTTAAAAATCGGCAAAATGAAAAGGTCATTTTCTTTTGTGAAAGATACGTGAAAATATTAGTTTCACTTTCTGAACAATATCCTGAATTATATAATTTAAGCTCATCTGAATATAAAAACAAAAGTATGCGAACAAGTAGATTGAGAGAAATATGTAAAGAGCTAACCTAAGTCACCGGATTAAAAAATATAACTGTAAACGATATTCAGAAAAATTTGAACAACTTCGTACACAATTTTCTTCTGAATTGAATACAGTAATAAAATTAATTGCAAGTGGTGCAGGTGTGGACGATGTGCATGAATCCTCTCGGTGGTACTACAGTGATGTACGTTTGGAGTTAATAGTAACCCAGTGCACCAAGGTGTTTCCAATTTATATATGCAAGAAGAAGGCGTAGAAACACATGCAAGTTATTATTAACGTTAAAGGTATCCAAACGAAAAATTACTTTGCAAACACAAATTTGTTTTTGATAGAACTTTTAAAGATTTAAATCTTGATTCGTACACCATTGAACAAAATGAAGAAATGGCAAATGATTCATTTAGAGCAATTCCAACTGAAACGTCAAGTAGAAAACGAAATCGAAGAGAAAGTGATTATACTGCAGCTATTCGTCTATGCTATGCGTCTTTCGCAATGTTAAATAATGTAAAAAATGATAAACCAGATCGTATAAGTATATTTGCGAGCTGCATTTTTTTGTAATTGATACGACTATCAAACAATTGCGTTTAGCTTATCTGCAGTACAATTATGGAGACTGAAAACAAAACACTGGTAACAAAACTTGTGGCTAGAATACTTAGAATGGTGTATGAAGCATTACAATGTAACGTATTTTTTTTCTAGTTACATTTAGGTAAATAAAATAAAATAAAACAGCTGTATTTTAAAGCATTTAATTTGTGAATTATCCACCAATAAAAATTAATATATAAAATTCGTAGTAATATATAGATTCTAGTATTTCTATACTTTAAAGTTTGTTGCCAAGCGCTGTCAAGTTGTGAGTGGACACTTTATTCCCAACGTCCGAGAGTGCAAGACGCTTTTGTAGACGTGATAAAGTCAAAATGGCCCTGTTAAAACACGTGGCATCTAATAAAGTCAAAAAGAAAAAGTAGAGAATAATAGATTCTTACGGTCTGGAGGTCGAGCCTAACAGCGGTTGCGTGGGCACGATGTTTGATAAGCCTCGCTTCAAGTAAGTTAGTTGATCCCGACAGGCCTGAGAATATGGAACCCCTTTGGACATCATTTGAGACAGTTAGTATATATTAATACAATAAATTATTCTAATATTTTTCATATAGTGCAATATCTTGAGGACATATCTTCAACAACAATTTTCGATAATGAACTAAAAACAAATTTCCGTAGCAGTAATTTAAAGCAAAGATTTATGGTTTCGTTCTATTCAGTTTAACATGCAATAAAGAAAAAATTCATCCTACATGGAATCTAGAAATTTCAAACTTACCGATGTTTAATGACACACGGATATTACGCTGAAAATGTTCAACAGCTGTCGTCAAGGCTAACACCAGCTGTACATTTAGATGCACGCGAGTGTTTACAACCTTTCATAGCTTTCAATTTATAGTAAATTATTACGAATTATCCAACATTATATATTAGAGTAACGAAAATATAAAGAAGTTTTTTTAAGAAGTTAGTAACATTAACGTATAAATATCTTGCTTGTCAGTTTGTTTGTACACGCATTCAAACAATGTATTTTAAGAAATTTAGGATGACAACTTATGTCAGACAAAAAATATTATAGATTCTGTTTTCTAATCTAGACGCCATATGCTGTCTTGGTTAATTTTACATTATGTTTAAAGACTTTCAGGTCGTGTAAAAGCACTTTCATTGGTGTAGGAAATTCGCGTGTTTTTAGTAGATTACAATTAAATTAGAATATTTACATTTTACAATCTCTGCTCTTTGATAACCAATTTTTGTTGTAATAATCAATGAAGTACTTCTATGATTAAAGTAATCTTATGTGTTATGAACAATTAATAAATTACATGTCTATCTAATTAAATGTTATAGAAATGATCTACTTATAGATCTTAATATTGAATGTTAAATTTCACTAGAATTATTATGAAAAATATGACAATGATACAAACTTAAATATTGCAGTCACCTGTAAATAATCAGACATTTATTCAAATAGAATTCCTTTTGTTTTTGAAAGACGTTTTATTATTCAACATTTAATAAAATAGAAAATAGTGCAAGTCCTCCTTAAGTAAAAAGAGTGTGTAATGAAAATGAATTCCCTTAGTATATTTTAGATGCCTAAATTATATCATTCTATTTTTGGCAAATGCTTTTGAGGACACAAATGGTGTCCATGTTGTGCTTTTGTTTGTTCACAGGTAAAGCTGAGACATCTGCTTGACATCTGGTGGTTGAGGTCTTGGTAAGTGTGTCCGAAAGAGTGAAATTCAAGTTTTATGGCTATGTTAGTGGTGTTAAGATAAGGTTTCCGCATTCCCCTTATACTAGCACAGATAAATTTTGTTGGTTATTGTATTAAAAAATACGGTGGCGCTCATTAAAGGTATTTTTGGTCTATTATTCACCCATGACCCAAGCTCATGATCTACCCCGAGCTAACACTCGACTAGCCGTTTATATCTTAAGAGTTTTCTTTGTCTCAAACCATTTTCCATCCGACATTATCTTGGGCTTAAAAGAAAAAGAAGAAATTCTCGACCCCGTGATATCAGATCAAGGTTTAGAAAATTGGGAGGTTTGATTTATAGCTGATAGTCACGAGGATAAAGAAATATAAAATATACAAAAATATATATATATATATATTACAACAAAAAGAAGATGATTAAGAATTTTTCAGTAGTTATCATATAGAAAACCTTATATATGTAGTAATTAGTTTGGCTCTAAAACTCCATGTAGATTCATTAACGTTTATCCCTTTTCCTTTAATGAAGAACTATCTCGGGTACGTTTAAAGTTTATTACATAGTATTTATTATTAATATTATTTACATCGTTTATAAATTCTTGTCACATTGCACTAACTGATGACTTTTTGTCTGTTTAACGTGTAAGCACATACGTAAAAGTGAAACTTGGATCAAACCCTTCTTCACGTCGCAAATAGAAGGGTGATTCAGTGTACAAATAATTATGTAGCGCACATCACAGTAAGGTTATAACTTTGGAATTAAACTAATGGTAATTAATTAAATTCTTAACCTGTTGACAAAGATACCAAAGGCATTTTTGGTCAGTTTCCTAGCACGACTTAACCTATAATTATACTTTCTTTGATGAGGTGTCATGTTCCTAAATGAAAATGGTCTTAATGTAAGTTCTGTTAATGGGAACGCTGCAACAGCTACTAACATATGAGATGCAACTTTTCTTCTACGCGAAAGAGGTCTATCTTCTGGCAAGTTTAATTTGTTTTTAATCAAAGCAGAATTCAACGATAATTGTGTAAAAACTTGTCCATCAAATACCCTTCTTAGTGTCAACGTTGATATATGTAAATTTGTAATGAGCATCAACTAATGTTAAAAAAACGATGATGTTCTGGTGTTTATTGTTATAATAGATAGAACCACTATTTTTAGGAGCTCTGCACAGCACATGCTTCCGATCTAGTGTACCAAAAATATTAGGAAAATCCTGTACTTTGTCAAGATTCTGCGCAAAATTCAACCGCTCTGCTAGTGTTCGTGGGACCTGCATCATATCCGCATATAGTTTTCTCAACATTAGTTTTGAACCTGTAGATAATTCTTTTCCAGAGAATCATAAATAGGTTGCATAAATAATGAAATAATGATTCAGATTCTTGAAATGGATGTTTTAAATTGCGAAACGTTTCTTCTGTTGCTAAGATTCCAATAGTAGTAGTCGATTTTGTTTTAACTGCAACATATTCATATCAAAATGTATCTTGTTTTGAAGCTCGTGGAGCTATTTTTTTATAGCAAAATATTAAGAACTTGTTTGATAATAGATAAGTGTTTTTAAACTGCTGAGGATATGATTGTAAAATTTTTATGTGAACCAAACTCATACTGCC
>JARFIW010001613.1:0-243815 GCA_036346225.1 Platerodrilus igneus | reverse complement strand
TAATAAGATTTAACTCAATAAGATAGTTCGTGCACGCTGGATGCATGCATATAGATACAAAAGTGTTAATTTCAAACATTAGCCTCCTAGTAATAAGATTTAACTCAAAAGATAGTTCGTGCACGCTGGTATGCATGCATATAGATACAAAAGTGTTAATTTCAAACATTAGCCTCCTAGTAATAAGATTTAACTCAATAAGATAGTTCGTGCACGCTGGATGCATGCAATATAGATACAAAAGTGTTAATTTCAAACATTTAGCCTCCTAGTAATAAGATTTAACTCAAAAGATAGTTCGTGCACGCTGGATGCATGCATATAGATACAAAAGTGTTAATTTCAAACAATTAGCCTCCTAGTAATAAGATTTAACTCCAATAAGATAGTTCGGCCCTGGTATGCATGCATATAGATACAAAAGTGTTAATTTCAAACAATTAGCCTCCTAGTAATAAGATTTAACTCCAATAAGATAGTTCGTGCACGCTGGTATGCATAAGATACAAAAGTGTTAATTTCAAACATTAGCCTCCTAGTAATAAGATTTAACTCAATAAGATAGTTCGTGCACGCTGGGCATGCATATAGATACAAAGTGTTAATTTCAAACGCATTAGCCTCCTAGTAATAAGATTTAACTCCAAAAGATAGTTCGTGCACGCTGGATGCATGCCATATAGATACAAAAGTGTTAATTTCAAACCATTAGCCTCCTAGTAATAAGATTTAACTCAATAAGATAGTTCGTGCACGCTGGATGCATGCATATAGAACAAAAGTGTTAATTTCAAACCATTAGCCTCCTAGTAATAAGATTTAACCTCAATAAGATAGTTCGTGCACGCTGGTATGCATGCATAAAGACACAAAGTGTTAATTTCAAACCATTAGCCTCCTAGTAATAAGATTTAACTCAAAAGATAGTTCGTGCACGCTGGATGCATGCAATATAGATACAAAATGTTAATTTCAAACCATTAGCCTCCTAGTAATAAGATTTAACTCAATAAGATAGTTCGTGCACGCTGGATGCATGCATATAGATACAAAGTGTTAATTTCAAACCATTAGCCTCCTAGTAATAAGATTTAACTCAATAAGATAGTTCGTGCACGCTGGTATGCATGCATATAGATACAAAAGTGTTAATTTCAAACCATTAGCCTCCTAGTAATAAGATTTAACTCAATAAGATAGTTCGGCACGCTGGATGCATGCATATAGATACAAAGTGTTAATTTCAAACGCATTAGCCTCCTAGTAATAAGATTTAACTCAATAAGATAGTTCGTGCACGCTGGCATGCATGCATATAGATACAAAAGTGTTAATTTCAAACCATTAGCCTCCTAGTAATAAGATTTAACTCAATAAGATAGTTCGTGCACGCTGGATGCATGCCATATAGATACAAAGTGTTAATTTCAAACGCATTAGCCTCCTAGTAAAAGATTTAACTCCAAAAGATAGTTCGTGCACGCTGGATGCATGCAATATAGATACAAATGTTAATTTCAAACCATTAGCCTCCTAGTAATAAGATTTAACTCAATAAGATAGTTCGTGCACGCTGGCATGCATGCATATAGATACAAAAGTGTTAATTTCAAACCATTAGCCTCCTAGTAATAAGATTTAACTCAATAAGATAGTTCGTGCACGCTGGATGCATGCATATAGATACAAAAATGTTAATTTCAAACGCATTAGCCTCCTAGTAATAAGATTTAACTCAATAAGATAGTTCGTGCACGCTGGATGCATGCATATAGATACAAAAGTGTTAATTTCAAACCATTAGCCTCCTAGTAATAAGATTTAACTCAATAAGATAGTTCGTGCACGCTGGATGCATGCATATAGATACAAAAGTGTTAATTTCAAACCATTAGCCTCCTAGTAATAAGATTTAACTCAATAAGATAGTTCGTGCACGCTGGATGCATGCCATATAGATACAAAGTGTTAATTTCAAACGCATTAGCCTCCTAGTAATAAGATTTAACTCAATAAGATAGTTCGTGCACGCTGGATGCATGCCATATAGATACAAAAGTGTTAATTTCAAACCATTAGCCTCCTAGTAATAAGATTTAACTCCAATAAGATAGTTCGTGCACGCTGGCATGCATGCCATATAGATACAAAAGTGTTAATTTCAAACCATTAGCCTCCTAGTAATAAGATTTAACTCAATAAGATAGTTCGTGCACGCTGGTATGCATGCATATAGATACAAAAGTGTTAATTTCAAACCATTAGCCTCCTAGTAATAAGATTTAACTCCAATAAGATAGTTCGTGCACGCTGGATGCATGCCATATAGATACAAAAGTGTTAATTTCAAACAATTAGCCTCCTAGTAATAAGATTTAACTCAATAAGATAGTTCGTGCACGCTGGATGCATGCAATATAGATACAAAAGTGTTAATTTCAAACGCATTAGCCTCCTAGTAATAAGATTTAACTCAATAAGATAGTTCGTGCACGCTGGATGCATGCATATAGATACAAAGTGTTAATTTCAAACCATTAGCCTCCTAGTAATAAGATTTAACTCAATAAGATAGTTCGTGCACGCTGGTATGCATGCATATAGATACAAAAGTGTTAATTTCAAACCATTAGCCTCCTAGTAATAAGATTTAACTCAATAAGATAGTTCGTGCACGCTGTATGCATGCAATATAGACACAAAGTGTTAATTTCAAACAATTAGCCTCCTGGTAATAAGATTTAACTTCAATAAGATAGTTCGTGCACGCTGGTATGCATGCAATATAGATACAAAGGTGTTAATTTCAAACATATTAGCCTCCTGGTAATAAGATTTAACTTCAATAAGATAGTTCGTGCACGCTGGTATGCATGCTATATAGATACAAAAGTGTTAATTTCAAACGCATTAGCCTCCTAGTAATAAGATTTAACTCCAATAAGATAGTTCGTGCACGCTGGCATGCATGCCATATAGATACAAAAGTGTTAATTTCAAACGCATTAGCCTCCTAGTAATAAGATTTAACTCCAATAAGATAGTTCGTGCACGCTGGCATGCATGCCATATAGATACAAAAGTGTTAATTTCAAACGCATTAGCCTCCTAGTAATAAGATTTAACTCAATAAGATAGTTCGTGCACGCTGGTATGCATGCTATATAGATACAAAAGTGTTAATTTCAAACACATTAGCCTCCTAGTAATAAGATTTAACTCCAACAAGATAGTTCGTGCGCGCTGGTATGCATGCTATATAGATACAAAATGTTAATTTCAAACACATTAGCCTCCTAGTAATAAGATTTAACTCCAATAAGATAGTTCGTGCACGCTGGTATGCATGCTATATAGATACAAAAGTGTTAATTTCAAACGCATTAGCCTCCTAGTAATAAGATTTAACTCCAATAAGATAGTTCGTGCACGCTGGCATGCTTGCTATATAGATACAAAAGTGTTAATTTCAAACGCATTAGCCTCCTAGTAATAAGATTTAACTCCATTAAGATAGTTCGTGCACGCTGGCATGCTTGCTATATAGATACAAAAGTGTTAATTTCAAACACATTAGCAGTAGGGTAGCTAAGCCGCTTTGGCAACAGAGATCCACAGCAAGATATGTATACGCCGATTCGAGAACAATATGAACAGCTAAGCCGCTTTGGGAAACAAAACGTGCAGCAAGATATGTATACGCCGCTTTGAGAACAAAATTGTCTTTGTGTGTAAATTTGTTGCTTCGGGGGGTCGTTAGGTCTTTGGGGTGTGCGTTCGGCGGGGTCGTTAGATTTTTGTCGTGGGGTGGTGCGCGTGCGCTGGGGGTGGAGATATTTTCTTAAGAAATTTGTTTAGCAGCGTTCCCGACGTTAAATATTAAATATTAAATTTTAAAAAAATGTTGTATGTGTAGAAAATGGAGTTCACGTGTTGGTTCGTATTTTTCTGGGGTAGGTTAAGCTAAAAATTAAAACGCCGCGGTGAAGAATTTTTTTAATATTAGGCAAACGCGTGCAAGTGGTAAAGAGTGTTTTAGCTCTCCTCATAAGCTGCGTTTTGTACGAAGTAGAAAATAAAATTGAGAAAATATACGAAATGTTATATGATGGAGAGAAAATTTTTAAACGTTTGCAGGTAAAATCTTGTAAAAAAGAAGTCGTTCACTTCTCGCAATTTCAATGTCACGATAAAATACTAAGAATTTGCATGCAGTCAAATATAACCTCGTGTTTTTTATCTGGTAATATATATGTAAATCACGTCGACATTCGACTTTTAATATAATGTATTTAATTAACATAAGGTGTGTTGCAAAAACATTTCAAGACAGGTATGCCGTATATTTCCTTATTGGTATGCAAATTATACCACCTTGCATCACGATTTATTTGACTTTTAAATAAAAAATTAATTTAATCTTATATCAAGGATGTCTTGCTTACAAAGAAGTCGTTCACTTCTCGCGATTTCAATGTCACGATAAAATAACAAGAATTCGCAGTCGAATATAACCTCGAGTTTGGAATTATAGCTCTCTGGTAATATATATGCAAATCACGCCGACATTCGACTTTTAATATAATGTATTTAATTAACATAAGGTGTGTTGCAAAAACATGTTAAGACTATTTCCTTCTTGGTATGCAAAATATACCACCTTTCATCACGATTTATTTGACTCTCAAATAAAAAATTAATTTAATCTTATATCATGGATCTCTTGCTTACATTTTAGCAATTTGAATATATTTAAATATTTAAATGTAATTATACATTTAATTTATGTGGCAATAAAAATTCTTTTACTTTTAGCGTTTTGGTGATTGTATGTAGATGACGTATTAGACATTGTATATATATAACTCGTTTAATTGCACAAACGTGATAAAAAATTTATAGGTTATGCAAAAACGTGCATGTAGTGAAGAATTTAGCGGTGATCTTTAGAGCTTCGTCATTGTTTTTATTCTCGTTGCTTTAGTTAATTAAAGAGAGATTTGTAGGTTAAGCAAAAATAGGAAATGTGGTGGATGACATAATCACTCTCAAAATAATGAATGGTGGGGAAGGGAGCTTCTAAACGTGTCCTAAACGGGGCTCTGCCCATTATTTTGTATTAAATATCAAAAGAATAGGAGAAATTATTCGACTCGTATTTTATAATGGTTTTAATTTAAAATATTGGTGTGTGTACAAAAAAAAAACATGTTAAGACAGGTCACTCTTTATTTTATTCATGATTGCACCACCAAAATAATTTATACAACCACACTGAACTCGTACCCGGATCTAAAATTTAACCTTTAAATGTATGGAAATAATGTCGTTATTTAAAACGTGGTGAAGAATTTGGATAGTGATGTAATCATTCTCAAATGCTGAATGGTACTCCATAAGGCGTTCTGAACGGAGGTTTTGCACGCATTAGGTGATTGAATACTTCGAAGATTTTTAGGTTAAGCAAAAACGTGCACGTGCTGAAGAATCCCCCGAGATTTTTAAAAAAATATTTTTGTATTAAATATATAATTTTAAAAAGAAACACACAAAATTTGAATGTTTTATTTATATTAGTTTCACTTACCAGCTTATTTTAATTACATGCTAATGAGTTCATATATTTTCATACAGTTTGATTGATTCACTGCCGAAACAAAACATTTTTTTACACAGCTGGCTATACTGGGTGTCGTTTTTTCAATACAATATCAGTAACTATTTACAATACAGCTGAATACTGAAATGTAAAGTAATTTTCACACATATACCTACGTGTACTTAAATTTAATTGAATTCTAAAAAATATATGCATATCTATGGCAGGCAACCTAGCATACACCAATTATATATTCTTAGTGTAAAATTTTATTGGTAGGTGAATAACCAGCAATTTATTATGTAATATTTATTGCTACAAGCATGGTAATAATAATTTGCAATGTGCAAAATACCTCTTTTTGTTGTTAAAAGATCGATTTAATTAAACACTATAAAAAGATTGTGAATTAATTATTCTAGTTAAATTTTACAGTGCTAGAGACACTAATTATTATTAGTACTAGATATAGGTATAACAAAATTTGTATTCCAGATGATAGTATGTTCAAAGGATATTATTATTTAAAAAGACTCTGTAAACATGATTAGTGAAATTATTAAAGTTAAGGAATATAAAGCAAAAATTTCTCCATAAAAGCAAATATGTTTTCTAAAAGATATGCATAACTTACGGATCTAAACGTTTCAACATCTCGCAAACTGAGATAAATATTACTTATTTCTTTGCAGAAAACGTTCATATAACGCCCTTTAACAACCGCGTTCAGTAAAGTGCATGGTAGTTAATGACCTCGGCGATTGTGCTATTTATAGTATAATTATGACAACATATCCCCATATGTAAATTATATGGTTCTGGTTTATACCTAAAAACAACTATTTTGCATTATATTTTGTTGATCCTGGCAGAATAAATTACAAGTATAGCTACATTGTCAATACATTTTTATTTTCAAACTCGTTTTAATTATTGTAGAATTTAGTGCTTATAAATAACCTACTTTAATTCAATAAGTTATTCTTAAATTAATAATTATTGTCAAGAGAAATATATACACATATGGTAAATAATTGCAAGAATGTCTATAATATATCTGAGTTTTAATTCTGTTAAATGGAACATATGGTAACAAGGTAACTTCAAAACATTTTAGCATAATTGTCAATTACCAAAATTCACAATTTTCATCTTATATCAACAAATGTTATTAAATTGATGCTAAACAATAAAAATAATACCGTTATATTTCAA
The DNA here is from genome assembly GCA_036346225.1 of Platerodrilus igneus. Taxonomy (NCBI): domain Eukaryota; kingdom Metazoa; phylum Arthropoda; class Insecta; order Coleoptera; family Lycidae; genus Platerodrilus; species Platerodrilus igneus. The sequence goes on along the minus strand of JARFIW010001613.1, from coordinate 237,001 downwards.
ATCATTTTAATAGAATTACGCAATGTTAAGTCGTTATTAAAATTAATTTAAACAGAGTTTTTATTGTTATCGCCGTCTGTTGAAGAATCGTAGCAGAATCTGAACTATATCGCTTTTACAAAGCATGTATTCAAGATCACATTTAGTTAGTTTCAAAAAACTTTTCATCATTGTATACGACTTGTTTTAACTTGCAGTAGGTATCAATGACCGAATCAACGTTACCACCCGAACATGGTTGACAACTTTAAATTTTATTTTCCTATTACTTTCAAGGTATTAAACATTGGTATATATATATATATATATATATATATATATATATATATATGTAGAATTGTTAAGGGAAAATATTAGACCAAAATTGAAAACAATCAGTTAAACATTCTCTTTATTTGCAATGCCTAGCTTTCGAAATATAATTTAATTTCTTCATCAGAACACAAAAAAGATTAAGTGATAACAACTAAAAACATACTAAAAGAGTAGTTCTTACACAAATGTGAGAAGTTATTTTGTAAACATATTCCAAAATCTCAGCATAATTTCCATTGCATTAAACCTAACAATTTTATAACACATTTCACAAGTTAACTTATTAAACAATAACAATTTTTTAAAATTTTGTTTCTCTGTATCAGTATGCACAATGGGTAAATACAAACTAAATGAACAATCAGTGTGACAATATAATTATACATTGATTAAACTAGTTCTATGTAAGCAAGTTTATCCTTAATAAATATAATTTTATCTTGTTCTACTACTCATCCACAGGGGCATCAAAACCATGTCTGTGAGGCGATGTCAGTAAATAAGTATAAACAACACTTAAACTATCTGCATCCGATTCTTTATTCATTGGATTCGGTTCACGTTTAATGAAAAACATTTCTAAATATTTTCTTTTCGTAAGAATAGATTGTTTTGCAAGAATTTCCACCCCATCAAAATCGTGTTTATGGCCTAGATAATGTGTATGTGATGCAAGAGCACATCTATCCGGTTTTAATTTCGCATCACTTTTATGAATTGTAATCGCGTTTTCATGATCTGCGACGTATGCCCAATATATGTTTGAATGCAATTAATCCAACTAATCCTGTATACTACATGTGATTGAGAAATTGAAGGAAGATCAGATTTTAATTTGCTAAACAGACATCTCACCGTTTTTATATATTTTTTATTTATTATTACACGTTTATATTTGAATATGTTTATTAAATTATTAGTTAGAGTGCCAATTTGGGGTAGAGTACGGTATTTTGCTGTTAAATTATTATCTCGTTTGTCCATTATAACTATATTTGTGGTATTTGTATTAATTTGAAATACGAGTGTCTTAGGGTAAGCATTAGCAATTAATAAAGATGACAACTTTTGTAAACTATTGTTAATAAAAGATGGATGGCAATTTTTCTTTATCCTGTATATCATTTGTTTTGTGAAGTTTATTTTAGTTGATAGTGGATGGTCTAATTTGTAGTTTATGTACCTACCCGATGATTTTGGTTTTTGGTACCAATCTAACATGATGTGTGTCTCATTCCTATTAACTCTAGTGTCGAGAAAGGATATGCAATTATTTTGATCTTGTTGTTCCACTGTGAATTTTAAGTGTTCGTCGAAACTATTAAAAATGTTTAGGAATTCTGAGGTGGAATGGAAGTACGAGTATCAAATCGTCTACATACTTTTTTATAAAACTAAGCTAAAAACATAATTTTGGTATACATGTGTCAAGTCATCATCATTAGGTCTTCAGTCCTAGAACTGGTTAGACGCGTACCATCATTGTTCCCTATTCTGAACTAACCTACAGATTTCCCTGAAATGTTCCCTGCACAGTTTGCATCTATAACTGTCTGATCTAAGTAAAGTATAAGCATAGATAAATTGGCATTGCAAATATTTAACAATTGCGTCGAAAATATCATCGTACATGCATTCTAAATAATGCTGTATTAAAAAATCGTTACGTGACTGGAAGAAAACACATTTGTTCAGAAAACGATATTCTGTAGAAATAAAAGCACCAGGCGATTCAATTAGACGATAAAATTAACAAACATCCAAATACGTGAGTTAATAAAAGTCAAAAATTGAAAGTTCTCGAAAAATACCACAATATGCGGGATGCAGACGTAACAGACAAGGCATGCATTGAAAGATTTAAACTAAGTAATTGGTAAAAATTGCGAGGTATGCGAGATAAGGCAGAAGTATCGTCCTAGAATGTCAACAAGCCAATGAAATCAATTGGCGGTAGGGGTTATATATTTACGATAGTAACGAAGCGACATTTTAATCTATATTCAAACTGAGCAACGACTATGTTCAAAAGTGTTAAAAACTTACGTAACCAGTGAAGTATAAATCAAAATAAGTCAGAGTTAAAAGTGCGAGAATTTGTGCAACGAAAATAAGCCGATCTATAAATAGGCGTAAGTAAAACGACTTAATCAAATTCATTTTTAACATTAATAAAACAGGGCCTTTAATTTCGACTCTTAATCTTGGATTTAATTTCGACTCTTAATTTTGGATTTTACATTTGGATTTTCAATCTGGATTTTAATTTGGGATATTTAATTGAGACCATTTTAATTTGGGACTTCTAACTTTGAACATACTCTAATTTTGGAGATAATTTAAAAATGAACGTATTCTAATTTGGACATATTCCGACTTGCTACATTTTAATTGGAAGCAATTTATGGAAGGCGATTCATATATGGGGCCGGCATATCAATAAGCAAACCGAACACAGAAAGGGGATGCACATCATAGACTAGGATGGAACTACAGAAACCATTCCAGGTTAGCAATCTTAATACAGTTTATTGTTGAAAACTGTTTTTGATTTAATATTTACCACATTGTATATTTGTAAGAGTCATCAAAAAGAGTCACTTAAAGATTTCTGAAAATGGAATAGGTATCTTGGAACGTTTGAAGGTCCCTGAATAATTAAAAGATATTTTTGCTGGCTTTCAAAAAAACATAAATCTGGTATATGTAGATATTCTGTACAAAAAGGAAAATTTTGAGTGTTGTAAATATTATCAATTATTATATTGTGAGTTCTAGAATTGCTTTATTAGGTTCAATAAGATCTATTCAGTAAGCTAGTCGGGGTAAAAGTCCTAATTTAACATTTCATAACATTGGGGCTTCAAATAAAATAGGGCAAATCATAGCCCAATCATGAGGCAAAAATTATAGCAAATTTATGACGACATAACACTGGGGCTCGATTGTTCAGGTAATTCACAGCAATTTTATTACGCCCAAATTGTGGAGCCTAACATCACAGTAATATATATTGCTGTGATAAGGGGTTGTTTGAGGGTGCACTTTATAGTAAAGGTCATTTAGAAATGAGTAATTACCATAGGCAGCAGAAAACGGCACTTATTTAGTAAAGAATTGAGAAATGGAGATAGTTTGTAGATAGTAAGCAGTCAACACCCTGTATATAAAGTATAAATAGTTTTAAGCGACGCAGATAAACGTAGGAAGACGCATAGTTGGCGTAGGAATGAGAAATACATGCATTAAGTAGATAAAAAATATTTAATACCCTGTAGATAAAGTTTAGTTAATTTAGGTAAAGCAAGTAATGATATTTTTCAGTGGAAGCACGCGTATATTTATAAGTAAACGATAAAGTGTAATTAGACACGCATTCAAAAGAGTTCCAAACAATTAGATTAATACGGAGATAGAAATAGAGCTTCAGGTAGCTAATATAAATGCGTACAAATATCTAATCATTTTTGATAAGAAAGGAGATTAAAAATTGCGTGAACAACATGTAAATATGAAAATTAAAAGTCGAGTTGCATTAGTTGTTTATGGAAAAGCAATTAGATCTATCAAAACACAGCATGTTGATAACGAAAGACAGCTGCAAACAGGTTACAATTATTGGGAATCGTGGTGAATTACATCAGAAACTGCTTTGAGTGTAATTATTTGATTGGTCAGAAATAAGCGACGAGTTCTAGACCATACCCACTGATGGAGTGGGAACGAAAGAATATATTAGCAGGCACCGTGATAACGAAGTCAGTTTTGAACTCAACAAAGGCCAAAGTGCGCCGTTATGAAATAAAATAATACGTAAATTTTAAAATTGAAAGAGGAAATAAGTGCCAAGATGAAAACTATAATTGCCGATTAAACGGCTTCTATGTCCGGGGAAACAATCTACAATTTCTATGTCCGGGGGTAAACAAACCACAATTTGTATGTCCGGGGAAACAAACTACAATTTGAAGTCCAGGGGAAAATACAGTAATACAATTTTAAAGTCTGGGGGAACAGTAATACAATTTTGAAGTACGTCTGGGGGAAGAATAATACAATTTTTATGTTTGAGGAAATTGATTAATAAGAAGTAATAAGTCTGTTATGAAACGACAATAAATTGGAGTGCATAAATGAATAATGGTAGTCCATAGTGTAATGGCAATAATTTAAATGTAATCCTGAATTGGGGAAGATAGTTTTTATTTAAATGGAAGCGTCGATGTGAAGAGATAGACCAGGTCAGATTTTTAGTTATAAGACATTTTATTTTTCTATATATTTTTTATTTTGAATATTGAATTTGCTTAATATAATATGAATGTGAAAAGTCAACAAAAGAAGTTGCATAAGTATAAAGTGAGTAATATGATACAGGTTTATAATATTCTACACTTCGTTGATAAAGATAATAGGTTTTTTTTTGGTGACTTTGGGTTTAGAGTAAATAGGATATGATGTTTAATAAATGAGATTTATAACATTAACTAATTGAAAAGTGTATTTCAAATAATTTACAAAAGCTGTACATAATATATTGGTTTCATTATATAAAATCGAAATTAACTGAATTTGATAATTCCAAATAAATGCTAGCCGAGGTCATAAGATAAAGTCAATGGGAGTAATTTGTTAATTTATATAGTTCAAGGAGGAGCTACGAGTTGAATAAAAAATTGATAACAAGTAAGGCGGTAACGTATCGAATTTTGCTATTGGCAGACAAGGTTGCTTCAAGATAAAATCCAGTTAAGTTTCTGGAGGGAATTGATAACAATATTAATAAGACAGCCCAACGTCGGAGGAGATAATTACAATCTTGTTTATTCATAGTAAATATTAAAATGGTCGTCCAAATGATGGAGCGCGTATAATTTAGAGTAGCATAGCAAATTAAATATAAGGCGCACAACAAAGGGGCTCGAGAATTCCAATAGCATAGCAATATATATATATATATATATATATATATATATATATATACATAGGTGGGTAATTGCATTTATATATATATATATATATATATATATATACATAGGTGGGTAATTGCATTTATATCGAAAGCAGTTTGTATTTTATTTTTGATAACAGAGTTCATTACACGAGTCATGCATCGTCAGGAATTTTTTTATTGTCGAGGTGCTGCAATATAGCTAACAGGTAAATTAAATTACACAACGTTAATTCTAGAATAACTGCAGTAATGTTTTAATGCTGGTTTTAAAAATTTGTTTACCCAATCACAACCAGAAAACGGCTTTCCATTTTTGTTTTAAAGTAAGAATATATTATTTATTTTCTTCATCAGGAAAACTATAATAAAAGGATTACAAAATTTCTTGGTACATAAATTGCTTACTTACGATTATACAGTCTATTTAATGAATAAGTGGAAAATAACAGATATTAGAACACGCTGCCGAAATTGATAAAAACATTCCAAACACAATAACTAGCTTATATAATAATTAAAAAATTTAGTGGAAAATGATTAAAGATTAGTAACAAAGTAATATAAAAGTTATTAATTTACAATAATTTAGAAAATGTCAAAATATAAAATACTTTTGACATATAAATTATGTCATAAGCTAACATAGATAAAAATAATAATTAAATACAACGAGTCAATCTTGAAGTTAAAAAAAGAAAAAAGGTTTATGAGTAAAAGAAATAAGGCAAATAACTAGTTACTAAGATATAGGATCCTTGTTATTTTTTATTTTTTATAATAGCGCTACAAGACCACCCTCTCAACAAAAAAACTGACACTCAAAATCTTAATAGTATCTACTCGCATCTTATTTCTGTTATAAAAAATAAAAAATAACAAGGATCGTATATCTTAGTAACTACTTATTTGCCTTATTTCTTTTACTCTTAAACATTCTTTTTTTTTAACTTCAAGATTGACTCGTTATATTTAATTATTATTTTTATCTATGTTTGCTTATGACATAATTTATATGTCAAAAGTATTTTATACTTTAACATTTTCTAAATTATTTTAAATTAATAACTTTTATATTACTTTGTTACTAATCTTTAATCATTTTCCACTAAATTTTTTAATTATTATATAAGCTAGTTATTGTGTTTGGAATGTTTTTATCAATTTCGGCAGCGTGTTCTAATATCTGTTATTTTCCACTTATTCATTAAATAGACTGTATAATCGTAAGTAAGCAATTTATGTACCAAGAAATTTTGTAATCCTTTTATTATAGTTTTTCTGATGAAGAAAATAAATTTTTCGAAAGCTTGAATTGATTAAATGAGTTTACTAATCGCCCAAATTGACTACTGCCCGATATTTACTTTACAATATCAAATCTTTATAGTCGAAATCCACCTAAACTTTATATATATATATATATATATATATATATTGTAGTGGTTTAAAGGGTTAAATTTGGTGGTAAACAATGCAATTTCAAACACCCTGTATAGAGGAAGGAACATAATATTTACGTGCACAATTTATTTCATTTATTTAATTTAAATTAACAAGTATTGACATAATTTTATAACTAGAGATTAGAAAGTAATAGATTCGCAAAGAAAATCAGGTTTATAAGCCAATAGAAATTAGTAATTAATTTAATGTAGTTTAATGTAAGGGGCTATAACGTCAGAAAACGCAGCAGCGCATGTAAAATCAATAAATCCAAGGCGAATAGCTTTCGTTGTAACAAACAAATATATCGGTTGGGTTGAATACCATGAAAAGAAGCTCCGAGAATTGTTATTTTAAACGTTCGTTAATTGAACACCTGCATGTTTTGAAAGGTCGACTTCTATGTATTTTGGAATTTTCATAGAATATTGTTCAACCGACTGTCGCAAAGCACGTACTCATCCACGTGGACGCGGGCAGCTATATCGATTTTCTACCACACAAGCAAGGTTAGAATGCGACATCAAATATGCATAAGACGGGAATAGAGATATCACAGGCGGGGTTTTAAAACGTCACTAAAATGTATGATAGTTTTGTTGAGATAGCGTGTGACGCGAGAATATTTCTAAAAGCGTAAAACGGTTAGATAAAATTAGGGGAAATATTATTTCACAATTAGGTATTTCGCGCAAAGTGTGGCCAAAGGGTCCTAGCTGGATGATATAAATACGAGAACTAAATTAATAGGGGTCTCTTTATTCTTTAATTTTGCACCGCATAACGACATACAAAAAGCAACTGACGAAGCTTGTAAGTATTAAAATTTGTAAAGTTCAGTATTAGTTTGTTGTGACCTTATAGTTTGAGACGCGCATAGTGTCGAGTTTATTTAAATTTAACTGAGGTCCAACGAATACTTTAACAAGCTCGTAAATTAATAATGCGATAATAAACAAGTGTACTATACATGGATTTGGATATTGAAATTGATATTGGATGGGTAGCAGGAAGCGCAACTTAGATTGTGGTCATCTTTAAAACATCTTGTGGAGCCGCACGCAGTACCAATTGGCGGAGGGGTTCAGGAACATAATACATCGTCAACGGAGATGGAATCTTCAAGTTTTTCCAGGTAACGCATTTGAATTTGCTGTTTTTTTTTGTTATAAACTTTTGAAATTGTGATGTGTGAGAGTGAACTTTAATGGGTGTTTTACGGTATTTTACGTATTGAAAAGGATACATATAGCTGACTATTAATATGGTATTTTGAATATAAAACAAAAGGTGTACGTAAAGCTTATTGAATTTCTTGATGAATTTAAATTTAATTATTAAGAGTACATGGGTTTTTTTTAAAGTTTGTAGTAATAGTATGCAAGGTGGAAAGCAGACATTGATAAACTGGGTTATTAGCTCACCATGCTCCAGTGTAGTAATAAATAAAGAGAAGGTATTAGTTGGGGCCCATTTACTCCCGTTGCTTTAAATGTGTTAGAAATTTATATTTTAAAAAACAACGACTTGACCAAAAATAGCATTTATTGAGGTGTAACTTGAGCACCGAACTGTAAATAACTATGAATATTATTATTTGTAAATAGTGGTTAATAAATATTGTATGATTGTTGTATTATTTTGTGATTTTATTTGAATGGTGTGTGAACGGTAAAGAGAATGAGAGTAAATTTAGGTATACGAGAAGAAGCACAGCTGAGCTTCTTACACTTAAAAGTTCATAATTACAAATCCGCAAGCGCGGTATACTAGACACCACGGGCAGGTGGTAGCGCCAATCTTTATACAGATTTTGGCGCGCCCATCTGTCAATGACATCACACAATGCACAAATTAACGCGCAATTACGGAATATATAAATGTTCGAAAAGCAGTACAACAATAAGGTACTTACATAAGAGGTACGGCTTGCTGCGGGGCTAAGTTAAAGTTGGCGTCTGCTGACGTCCATCAGGACTGCTGATGGCCCCTTCCAAGACAATTAACGGAGGGTACGCCTAGCGTCCTTCCAAATGGCTCCGACTGGATCTCAGGGTTCCACTCCGGAGTGTTTAAAGATGATGCCCCGGCGTGGACTGCGGTTCGGGCAGGCTGCTACAAATTTATCTTCTACCTATGTAGAGAAATGGCAGGAACAGGTTATAGGAACGACAATCAAATAAGGCAAGGAGATCTACATAATAAAAGATAAAAACACGATACGATACCTGACACGACCACACTATTCGAAATTCACCGGCAAACAGCCACGTTACAGAGTCCACCGGAAAAAACCCCACTTTTTGTCCTTTCACGCGTCGGCGCGAAATTATTCGTCCAACCCACTTTTGACGTGACGGAAATACGCGCACCGAGTCTTTAAAATTTATGGCGCGAAAACTTCCGCACATCAAAATTAAGCTAAGAAATGTTTAGTGCCAAAATGGCACGTAACAAGCTAGCCAGGGAAGCGGCGGAAGAAATTAATTTGATAGAGCAGAAAGCGCGTAAGGAAAATTTTGTAAAAGTTTTATATTTTTGAAAATTAAAATTTTTTGTGAACTGGCGAGGTACCAGAGCATGAGCTCGAACGATTTTTAGGAAGTTCCAGAGGCTGACCAGAAGGTTCCACGGCAATATATATATATATATATATATATATATATATATATATTGAATGATATTAGCAGGTTGTAGGTCAGCTGGTTATTAAAGCGTACTCTTTATTATATTCTTAGCTTTCGGTTTATTTCAAACCTTTATCAAAGAAACTACAAAAACGTCATTATGGGCATCAAGCAATATACAATAAGTACTTACTAAATTAAGGTTGAATGCACATCAATATCATTAAACTATATAAAACTTAAAAGTATACATCAAATTTTAAAATTGAACAATAAAACATTTAAAACTGTAAACTATAAACTATTTGCCTTGTGAACATGTATACTGTAAATAACCTTCAACGAAAATTCTTTTATAATTTTGACAATTGTATTCTAAACCTGTCTTGATAGAGTGTGGGTGTGTTGAATGCGCATGGATGTGTGTGGGTATGTGTGAACGTATGTGTGTGTGTGTGTGTGTTGTGTGTGTGTGCGTGCGTGCGTGCGTGCGTGCGTGCGTGCGCGCGCACGTACGTGTTCCTGTGTTATGCTATTGGTCTAATTAAATTTGTTCTAGGTTTGAAATTAAGTAGATACGTGTATATACAGCTTAGTTGATCTATATCTGTCCTTTTATTCATGGTATCCGTGTTTTTAAATATGTGGCACATTTCCAAAAATTCCCTTTTTGATTATATAACATATATATTACATCGAAACCGGTTTGTGTTTTATTTTTGATAACAGAGTTCATTACACGAGACATGCATAGTCGGGAATTTTTTCATTATCAAGGTGCTGCAATATAGCTTACAGGTAAATTAAATTACACAACGTTAATTCTAGGACAAACTGCAGTAATGTTCTTTAATACTGGTTTTAAAAAATTTGTGTACCTAATCACAACCAGAAAACGGAATTCTATTTTTGTTTTAAAAGATACTAAAATCATATTATGCTAGGTACAAGGTCGCTTTTGTTATCGTTTTATTCCCACATAGCATGAGTGTAAATTATTAAACCCACAAAATTGACAATTTAATTTAATCTTGGATTAGATGGATTTAATCTCAGTTTAAAGAACGGTGTAAAACAATTTTTGGCTTTTAATCTGAGTGCATATTTCGAAAAGATGCGCTCATTGTTTGCGATTGAAATTAGAAATGCATCTGATCTAAAATTGCATAGAGTTGGCTTCAGTACGTAACTATGGAAATGCAAATGCTGAAGTCAATAGACTAGACTTTCGATGACAAAGAAACAAAAACGCTTGTCGTATGTAATTTTTTTGTAATCAAGTGCTACAAATTGGACAATAGAAAAATTCTATGATATCATCGGGTATTCTTTAATATATTTAATTAAAATGTATAAAACTCAATTTCTTTCAGTTTTACTGAAAAAGTAAATATTTCAAATGATTTCTCAGTAAATTTAATTTTGTGGTTTGCAATTGACAACTTTAATTTTAAATATGGTATAATAAAGTGTTTAAAATATATGGGAAACTAGTAACCAGCTAATATTAGATTGCGTTAATCAATTATAATTGCTTTCGGGTTGAGAGTCCCATTCATTCATGCGGACTAAGTGGGTTTATTTATTAATCTGCTGGTGTCAGCATTATATTTCTCGCTAAATACATTTATTTTATTTTTCTACGGACTCAGCATTAAATTTATTCATGACTGGGTTGATTAAATTTTCTGTAGATTTCATATTTTTACAATTGCTATCTAGACAATACCTTAGCATTAAATTCTTGCTGACGGGTTGAATTTTCTGCTGTTCTTGTTGTGTAATATTTTTATATATTCAAGATATGTGTGTGATAATCGCTCAATCTTTATTGTCAAGTTGTAGTTGTGTTCTGTAGAACAAATCAAAAATGAAAACTTTATTAAAATTGCTCTTGTATGGAAAGAATAATGATAGTGGTTGGGTTAAAATTATTGAGTAGTTTATAGTCAATCCAAATGAAGTGCTGGAAAAATCGTTGGCTCCGTGAGCAGATCCACCAATTGCAACGTACGACCTGATGACATCAATACACTGTATGTATACGTTGACTTAATATAGATTTAATTTTCTTAATGCATTTACTTGATTTAATCTTCATCTAAATTTTTTTAGTGAACAAGAAGAACAACTAGAAACGACCACGCGTCAAAGATGAAGAAGACAGCCCTCATAAAACCGATAAGGTAATATTTTACCATTCAGAGTTGGAGTGAGTTAGAACTGTTCTTTATATTTGGGATGCTTGCTCATTTAGAAAACGAAGATATATACAACTTAGGTGAATTGTAGTATGTTTACTCTAGAGTACATAACATTATATATATATATATATATATATATATATATATATATATGTATGTATGTAATGTATTTTATAAATTACAATAAAGAAAAATACAATACGTTTTTCATTTCACATTACTCCCGATTTAATAACTACGACTTGTTATTCTGTAAAAGCGAGAATGAAAAATTGATGCAATCAGTCTGTCTGTCTTTGGCAAATTTCGAGGTATCTGTACATTGGGAAACCAGTAACCAGTAAATAACTCAGCATACATTTAAATAGATTTATTTCTAGTTTTTGAAGTTGGAGCATTTCATAAATTTCCCTGTTTATATTTCTTGCAGATAACTGAGTTCGTCGCGATTTAATAACTACGACTTGGTATTCTTTAAAACAATAATAAAAAATTGATGCAATCGGTCTGTCTGTCTTTGACAAATCAGTATATATTTCTGGCAGATAACTGTGTTCGCGATTTAATAACTACGACTTTTTAATTTTTAAAAGCGAGAATGAGAAATTGATGCAATCAGTGTGTCTGTCTTTGGCAAATTTCGGGATACCTGTACTATTTGTTAAATGTTGTAAAACCATTAAAGAGCTATTGCGTTGATCAATTATAATTGTTTTCAAGGTTGAGAGTCCAATTCGTGCTGACTGAGTTCAATCGTTTTTCTGCAGACATCAGCATTAAATTTCTTACTGACTACAATAATACAGACACAATCTTTCTATTATTTTTTATTATTATTAAACCATTCATTTAACAACACGGTATTTTGTTTTGCACATTGCAGACTATTATTGCTGTGTCTATAACAATGGATGTTACATAGTAAACGATTGTTGATTTTTAACTCCGATAGCTTAGGACAACCTAGTGCAAGCATATCAGTTACAATGTTTTGCATTAGGTAGGTTTCCATCCATTTCTTCTTTTCTAGACCCTTTTCATATACTTCTTCACCGGGTCTGATAATTTGCTTCAAATAAAGCGCTATATATAATGACACCATTCCAGCTGTTGAAGATTCATCCCAAGGAATACCATGAATATTCCTTGTCACCCAGTCGTTATGTTTTATATGATCTTGGCTCAAACAACTAGACTGCATTGGCAGTTTAAAAATTTGATGCCAAACAACACCTTTCAACAAGTCCAAAACCCCAATTTCTTTGCACACAAACTGGTTTTTCTTGTATTTAAATCCCTGAATATCAATTATATACATGTTTGTATATGTAGGTATGTAAATATGCAGTAAACTTCGACTAATTAATTTAATATTAGGAGCAATCTCATTATATAGCAGATTACCATCATCTGCATATTTTGCTAACATACTTTTCAACCTATCACAAGAGTAAACACATTTTGAATTGAAACCGGTCTATGCGTATTTGTGGAGTGGTCGCACTTTAGATTCAAAACGGCCTTAGCATATTTTGCATCTGAGCAACTTTATAACTTCTCGCTAGAATTCAAAACAGCTCCACATTTTTTCTGTCCGCACTTACATTTTTCAACGTAGCATACGTGTGTTTTGAAGTCACACACGTATGTTCCATTGAAAGTAATATAAGGGCGGTCTAGCTTCAAAACGGCGCACGCGTATGGTATACATTGAAACTTTCAATGGAAAAACATACGCGTGCACCGTTTTGAAGTCACATCGGCCTTACATCACTATTGACTTCATATGTATTTTCAAAGTACCCTTATGTGACGTGGCATAATTACATATATTGCACGCGAATAGACGTTCGTTAGTGCACGGCTTCATATGTCTTAGTAAAGTACTTTTCATTGATGCGGCATAATGACAAATTGCATGCCAATGGATGTTTATTAGTGTGCGACATCATATGTACTTTTAAACTACTTTTAAATAGTGCAGCATAATTACATAAATTGCACGCGAATGGACGTCCGTTAGTGTGTGACTTCAAATGTATTTGTAAATGATCTTTCCTTGATGCGGCAAAATTATATAAATTGCACGCGAATAGACGTTAGTTACTTTGCGACTTCATATGTATTTGTAAAGTACTTTTCATTGATGCAGCATAATTACATTAATTGCATGCGAATGGACGTCCGTTAGTGTGCGACTTCATATATATTTTTAAACTACTCTTATGTGAGGTGGCATAAATAATTACATAAAATGCATGCGAATGGACGTTTATTAATGTGCGACATCACACGTACTTTTACCTACTTTAAAATTCTACAGCATAATTACACAAAATGCAAGCGAATGGACGTTCGTTGGTGTGCGACTTCATATGCCTTACTAAAGTACTTTTCATTGATGCAGCATAATTACATAAATTGCTTGCACAATGACGTTTATTAGTGTGCGGCATCATATGTACTTTTAAACTACTTTTAAATACTGCAGCATAATAACATAAATTGCACGCGAATGGGCGTACATCAGTGTGCGACTTCATATGTATTTTTAAACTACCTTTATGTGACGTGACATAATCACATAAATTGCAGACCAATGGACTTTCGTTAGTGTGCGACTTTATATGTATTGTAACATGTAAAAATCCCGAACTGAATTATTCGTCAACATTGCTGCTACAAGACCGTTATTTTAGCATTTATTTATTTAATGCTTTACTCAATATGAATTCCAATACTTTTGTATATTTAGTAAACTAATAAAATTAAAGCATTTTATTACTACAGCTGATAACATCATTACAAATCTTGCGCGTGCTCCCTACTCGTAAGTGGAATATCTATGATCCTCATGTTGTTGGTCAACTTGCGTGACATTCTCACTTTTTGTCCTCTCCTCGAGCCGAAAGGTCACTGCTCTGCGATAAAAGCAGACGACATGTTACAGGAAATTAAGTTTTTCTGGCGTAAGCGCCGAAACAAGTACAATTTAACCTTACAGTTATGAAGTAATTAATCTTTACAACGGTTTGTTTTATAGGTAACTAATTACGATTTCTTTTAATAAAGTATATTGAAACATCTTCGCCTCCACTCGTTGGATACAAGTGAAACTTTATCCTTTTTAACTTGTTCGCGGCTTAGTCTGGGAATTACCCCAAGGGTGGGCAATTAGAATGGGCGTGGGTATGGTATAAACTCAATAAGCAAACATAGAAAGAAAAAGGGAAATTGAGCGCCACTGTATCTATATGGACAATACAAGAAATTCAATACTCCTATGAGAAGATACAGAAACTCATGGGATTTAAGCACCATAAAAAACTTACAACTTAATGAACTAACACATCTGGAAACCTCTTAAACGTACCTAAATCCTCTTCTATCACGATGATCCTGAAAGAAAAAGTTACACAACAAATTTTCTATTAAAAAGACACTATTTGTGCATAATAATAATTATGAGTTGATAATCTTGAGATTACCACACCAAAGGTATTTTAGTTAAAATTGGATATCTAGAATAAATCAGTTGTATCATGTCTGTACTTTTATGTTGTTTCAGCATTCGTCTAATTTCGTTACTCAAAAAATTTATTTTCTCCAAGATATTCTTATTAAAATTAATTATTCATAGAATAAAAAACTTGAATCCAAAAATGTAATTTAATGTAGATTCTCTCTTTTCGTTTTTTTTTTGTTAAATATAGTTACAAATACAAAATAATAAAATTGAATTCTGATTTTACTTATAAATCTGTTTTGACATAACAAGACCTTACTTTTAATAATACTTTAAAACAAGATTCATGACACCCGACGAACAGATCTGTGTATTGGTTTACATATGCTTCAAATAAGTTTAGTTCATATTCCTTAAAAAAATTTAAATCATATGTAGCTAGCTTAAGTAAATAGAATTTCAAATTTATTCAGATATAGAAATGACACAATGACCTTACTAAAGATTAGACAACTGTAATGAACTTTTTAAAAAACAGGAAGTGGACTTTAGAATCACAATACTTTAAACACATGTATATTCCACGTGTCTTACAAAATTACTTTAATATTACTTCCTAACAATCATATTTCACGTTATTTAAATTTGTTTAGCACAATTTTAACAAATAACTTTGTTATCAAATTAAAGAAATATTACAATTTTATGATCTCACGCAAAGTTAATTCGTGCACAAAATTTAGCATGAATAAGCAATCTTCTATTAAAATTTAATATGAACACTTTTAGAAGTCTACCAAACATAGTAACTGAAAGTTTTAATACCTGAGCTTAGTGAAGAAGTTACCCCTTGCTACCGAACTGCAATGCACAAGTTGAGGTCCTGCATACAAAATTTGATGCCTAGGGTATAACGTTGATGACCAACATCTGTTCAGTACGTGTTTACCAAGAAATGTCGAACAACAGCTTTACATACATCTTTAACGACAGTTGCTTTAATTGCTAAATATAACCCTGGTTATTCCATGCGCTAAGGAATTAAGGATATTTTGTTTTAGTATAAAATTACTTAAATATTGTGGTCTCACCGTTAATAATCACCGACCTCTCTAGCCATTTTTATTAGAAAGCGTGATCAATTGCCTTGCCGGAACTACAAGAAGAACAACTTTTCTTGGGCCCCCAAGACGACCACGACTCCTATGCCCCTACCATAATATGTTTATTCGGAGGCTCCACTTGACACGCGCTCGTGTCCGCATCTTCTTAAGTTTGCAGCTTCGTTCACATGTTAAACTACAATGGCGAATTTGCCTTTTCGTACCGACCACGTAGAGAACAGCTCATATGTATTGCGCGTCACCTCGTAACACTATTTACGCAAGCGCTATCTTAATTTAATAACTGAGAGGGTATAATTCGCCTACGGATTAGGCAACACAAATGACTTGTTCCTTTTATAAACACATTTTCAGAGTGTCTATTGCTATTACATATTTCCTAGTAATGCATTTAAAACTAATTAAATGGTAATAATGTCCTGTTCTATTGTGGAGTTGTTTCCTTCAGACATAACTATATCGAATACAAAAATCAGATATCACCGATCTACTATGAATAGATGTGATCTCTTTAAAACCAGTGCCACAGAATATATATTCGTTACAATATTGCAGTGCAACTTCAGTAATTTTCAATACAACTTCCGTAATTTTCAACATAACGTCAGTAATTTTCAATGCAACTTCAGTAATCAGCAAAGGTTCTAATGGAATATTAAGATTATTCTACTTAGTTGATGCGTAAATAAATTTTCTACATGGAAATCCATTTCGTACAAAATTAGTAAGCAGATTTGTTGCATAGTACCGACACGTGACAGGATGCTGACGTCGAAACAAGTGGTAACAGGTTGTTAGGTCATTCAC
This sequence comes from Platerodrilus igneus, assembly GCA_036346225.1. Lineage (NCBI taxonomy): Eukaryota > Metazoa > Arthropoda > Insecta > Coleoptera > Lycidae > Platerodrilus > Platerodrilus igneus. Next base: position 220,061 of record JARFIW010001613.1, on the reverse strand, counting down.
GCCGGTGGGTAAGCCCATTTGATTTCCTGAAATTTTGCTGCACGTGCCGTATTTTATTTCATGTACACATATATGACTCGACGTAATATTTAATGGTTCATTTGTGAATTACTTTATGCTTTGATATACAAATACGTTCCCGTACAGATAATTTAGCAACCTGTTTATTAATAGAAAGAAGCTTAACTTTTAACGGTTCAATATTTAAATATATAGAAGAATTTTATTTTATTAATCACATGTTCAAATTTAGAAGTCATTCTTTTCAAACTATGTATAAAAAGATATTAAGTTACATCAATCATAATAACACGTTGTTTGCAGCATTTGTTTAAACAAATGTAATTCTTATCTTGTTTACCGAAACCTTATTTCAACACGTTGTTTGCGTGCTTTCATGAAATTTTGATTAGAGATTAATTAACAAATACAATATTGCATGTATAAAATATTTGAATTTCTTGTAAAGTTCCCGTAGCGCTACTTCGAGCTATTAAATATAAATGAATATTGTTAAATAAAATACAGACTTCAATTAAAATTCAGTAGACATAAAAAGCTAATTTTACATCTCATGAGTAACGTAATAATTATATTCGTAAGAATGTATCTTTGTTGAGTTGCATTATCATGTACATAATTGTTTAAAATGAGAAGATAGAAACCTTTTTTTCTTCAGTTCATTTTTTTTTATAAAAATTTAATTTCCCCAAAGATTTTATGACTGTTAAAGGAACTGATATAACGATTCAGTGATTAATATTTGAAACAAAATTAAGGGACTTCGTATAGTCACAAGATTATTAAATAAATTACATGTTTGCTAGTAGTAATTATGTTTCAGAGCCATCCTAGAGCTTCGTTAGAGCAGAAAGAAAGTAAGTAGCATATTTGTGATAATCAATCTTGTATTTGAAGTGGTTTGTGATAATATAGGTTTCCAAATTTTTCCTTTAAGCAAATCCATTTAGTCAATTGCTTTATAAAAATTTAGGTGGCGTCCATTATCTTATTTTTTTTAACTTTAACTTTAACTGACCCAATCTCATGCGACCGTGGGTTAAAAGCTCAGCTAGCTACAAGTCATAAGAGTTTTCTTTTTCTAAAAGCCGCTTGTCATCCAACCTTACCCTGGGCTTATTACAATTTACAAGAATTCTCGATAGGTATAGAAAATCAACCACGATTTTTTGATAACTTACTACTGCCCATGATTTGGGGCGTGATCGTAGGTTGATTAGAAATTTTACATTACAGTATGAGTAAAGTACTTTTCATTGACGCGGCATAATTACATAAATTGCACGCGAATAGACGTTAGTTACTGTGCGACTTCATATGTATTTGTAAAGTACTTTTCATTGATGCAGCATAATTACATAAATTGTATGCAAATTGACGCTTATTAGTGTGCGATATCATATGTACTTTTAAATTACTTTTAAATAGTGCAGCATAATTACTTAAATTGCACGCGAGTAGACGTACGTTAGTGTGCGACTTTATAAGTTTTAGTAAAGTACTTTTCATTGATGCGGCATAAATACATAAATTGCATGCGAATAGACGTTCGTTAGTATGTATCTGTATATGACTTTTTAAAGTATTTTTCCGTGATGCGATATACTCATACAAATTGCATGTAAATGAACGTTTGTTAGTATAGGGCATCATGTGTCTTTGTAAATAACTTTTTAGTGATGCGACATAGTTACATAAATAGTATACAAATGGATGTAACTGTGAATACTTAACTGCTTTTCGGAGATTCCGTATAATCATACAAATTGCATAAATATTCACGTTCGTTAGTATGCGACTGCATAGGTAAATGTAAAAGATTTTTCTGATGTTGCAATGTCACTAGAATAGTATACAAATGTATGTTCGTCAAAACGAAAACAACATATGAGTTCTTAACTTGCTCTTACAACATGCAAAATGTGCACATAATAAGTATGCGAATGGCCCCTCGTTAGTATGTGAGTACACACGAACTTTAATGAAGCCTTTATAGAGGGAACAATAATTTCATAAATTATAAGTTAACGAACGTTCCTTAGCATGTTACCGAGCTATATATTGGTAAGTTACTTTTCTGCTGTGCAAATAATATTTAAATGGACGGTGCTTAAGGGTGAGAACGTACACTCGCTAATAGGTCAATTACTGTAAATGTACAATAAACAAACAAATACCTGTCTATACAAATAACGTATTCTAATAAAACGAGTTGGTTCAATGTTTATAAAGGCATTTCATCCTAATATGAGACATCATCTCTTACTAAACGATAAATTCTACTAGACACTTTTTACTACAGTATTGGCTATCGATCGCGTCCTTCACAGGAGCTTGTTTAAAAAGTTAAATACTAAGAATTCATTTGACTTAATTTTTTCTGTAATTATGTAGATATTAAGTATATTTAAAGCTTAACAATATTTAAATCATTATCAACGTAGCAGCCATTTTCATAAATGTCCTTGAAGGCGTTGCATAAAATTGAATGATTTTTATACTACGATATGGTTTTTAGTAAAAACAGAGAGCTTAAGCTTACAAATGCGCCAGTGAAGTGCTTGGAACTACTTTAGGATTATTCTATTGGAATTATTATAGCAATTCATCTGCTCTTTATACATAAACCATACCCACACATATGATGACTTGCTTTTATGCCTTTAGCCCTTGTTTATATACTACGTAATATAAACAAGGCTTTAGCTCAAAGTGAGCAAACTGGAATGGTTGTAAGAGGTTGTAAGAGGAAATCAATGGAAGAAAGGTTCAATATCGATTAAAACGACTTTGTCATGGTTTAGCATCCCACGCTACGTCGTGTTATTTGGGTCACCGGAATTGTAAACGTTTCATTAAAAAATGCGAAACAGTCAACAAATGATGTGTAAATTTGATAGCTCTTAAGGTTAGAGATAATTTATTTTTGGTTAATCTGACGATCATCGTTTTTAGTTGTCAAAGTAGTTTGTACGTAAGTGGTATTATTTTACTTTATACAAATAGCTGGTTATGGATCCACTGGGTGGATTAATCAATCAATCATCAATCACGATATTCCCTTTCGGGGTAACCAAACCTGGCAGCCCTCCCTGGGGAATATGTAGAGTGTAGCTTGAGATTATTACACAACTTTTACTTCCAGCATCATTGACAATCATTATCCACATCCCTCGGTCCGTACACTTTTCTTTTGTTTTTACAACATTAATACATTGCTTTTGGCATGATCCTTTATTTATGACTTCTCACTTGTCGTTTTTTCGGTACCTCCTCTACTGCATCCAACTATTTTTTATGTGGTCTTCCCATTGCAGCTTTACCGATCACCTTACTAGCAAATTGGAACGAGAGACTCAAGAACGTAGTTTGCGACGTCTATGCCGCCAGAAAGAGACAAAGCAATATTCTAGACATTGGGATCGTCAGGATGTGCGGGTTTAATGTCTGTGACATGCCAAATGCCTTTGGCACCGGAAGAATCAGTGAGTTCGTATGCCCAAGAAGAAACAGTTTTAGTAATAGGGAAAGGACCAAGAAATGTAAGAGCGAGCTTGGCAATAAAATGGCGTGAAGCGTCGGAGAGCAAAATTACGGTGCCAAACGATCAACGTGCATCAATCAACATACAACGCGCAACGTACCACGCATCACTTACAATATTGATCGTGCAAAGCGTAAAGTGCAATGCACATTGTGCAACGTGCACATTATTAAAGCTTTTTGAGGACTATCGTAGGACACGGCTGCAACAGAGCTTGTCGTTGTGAACTCGTACTAATATAAAAACCAAGTAGTATTATTGACCAAACCTGATAGAAAACACTATAAAAATTACCCAAAGTCTACCATTAATTTCTCAAATATTTAGGATACCAGATCAAACAAGTTGAAAATGCAAGGCATTGTCGCAACGAACTTCCAAATGTAGACTTACTTTAAAACAATTTAAAGAAATTAAAATTATTATGTTGTAATAATTATAAGTATTCAGATAAAATACAAAAATTTATAAACAACAAAAGAGACATTTTAATATATTTTATTTTATTGAATAAATATTTTAAAAGCTATATATTAGTTCTCATCAATAAGATAAGATATTTTTTTTTATATGAATCTAATTATTTTCGGCAATCAAAATTTAAGTTTAAACAATGTCTATAATATTGGAATAATTGGCATAAAATGCCATAAATTGTTCAAATATGTGTCGCATATTGATTTTAAACTTATTAAAAATTTTAATTATCCCTGTAGATTTTCCCGCGGGCTCGGCGTCCCCGTGGCCCGATTTTAACTGACATCAAAACTTAAGCTCTGGACACCGAGCTGAATCGATTGATGTATCACACATTGATGTCCGACCATTAGAAAGGCCTCGGACGGACAGACGGACAACAAATCGATTTCATAAACGAACGAAGTTCGTTGAAAATTGTGTTAAGTTTCCTTATTTTTGGGAAGCATTTGTTCAAAATAAAACAGTCAATTTAGTTTAAGTTATACGTTGTATAAATCTGTATTTTTTTGTTTAATAATTTCATTTACGAAATATACAATAAATATTCACTATAGCAAAGCGTTCAAAAAGCGGAAGCAGGTTTAACTTTAGTGGAGTATATCTTTTCTACTAATTTCATATCAAAGCAGTAATTTTTTTATGTAACAACATTTAATAGAGTTCTTTGATATTTAGATCTGTATATGCAGGCTCACAACTATACTGGAAATTTTAGAACTACAGGTTAAACGTAAGTTTAAAGTTTAACGATTTCTTCAAATATAGCCCAAAAAAGTTGTACTAATCATAACCTAAAATATGGACCCTATTGATCATTTACTTAAGTATTAGGTATTAAATTTTAGATAAAATTAGCATAGCCTGAGCATAGCAGACCAGATTACTTGAAACGTAATAATTAATACTTTAAATGGAAATTCTTATTGCATCATAATATAAACAAATATTTGTTAGCTCAACATGCTTGTGTATATGTGAACAGATCGCTGGACTACATGTATAAAGCTATTCGCTTACCTTGAATTAATAGACACATTTTGAGAGGTCACACGATAACACGACGAAGCCATATACTTCGTAATGAAACAACCAAACAAGTAAACCTCTTACAGAAATTTTCGGAACTTACATTACCAAGAAATTGAATAATTACGCTGTCTTCTATATTCTTGAAGATAATTTCTTAATTAAATTTATTTTTAGCCGGAACAACATACGCAGGACGCTATATTTATTCATGAAGCACAGACATCGTGGCTGTGCAATCTTCTTAAAACTAAACCATGGTTAACTGAGAAACCAAACCTTATATGGGACCTACCTATCTCACGGTACAAAATCAAATGGCGATACCCATATTGCTCGATCGATTTCTTACAAGATCAATGTTTATTGTTTCAAGAACCGGGAACAAGTGTTCTCTGAGTTGACGAACCAACGAAACGATCGTATGTTGCTTGTCATAATGAACAAACTTCAAAGAACCATTCATTATAACATGAGCCTATATTAAACATTTTAAACTATACTCCACTCCTAATTGGATTAAATTATCAATGATTGTCTTATAATTAATATTAAAAAACTAATTACTGACTTAAGTAATTGGTTCAGTGAGTGTAGTAAACTAAAAAATCTATGTATTTATAAATTACGTCAAAACATATGTTACGGTATATTCAGGATGTATCATTGGTAACGGAATGGTCCCTTTAGCTGGCATTTCGTTTATTTTATACGAGTAATCTTGCAATTTTACACCCCGGCACTCGTTCTTTATACATTTGTATAAACAATTCCCAAAAATTTTTATTTTGAGACTCCGTGTTCATTATTATTATTCTAAACCATCAAGTTCCACAAATAATATTAAAATGAAATAAAATCACTTTACAACAGTCGTTGCAGTCTTCACACGTTATAGCTTGTTCTGTAAGCTAGTCGTACTTTAGATTTTGCGGATAGTTGGTACTGGGCATTGCACTACAGGTTGTACTACAACCCTACTAACTTGCAATTATCGTTGAAACTGTCGAACCAACTGCGATCGTACCACAGATTGTACGATAGATTACTCGTCCACAGACTGTTTAGCTTTTAATTAGGTAATCGAAAATGCGTAGGAGTTTATACGTTCTATTTCGTAGTTTGCATATTTTTTCCATTTAACACTACGTATTCTATTTTAATAGATGTTTATTTTCACGTTTGGAGAAGTGTTCAATTATTCAATATTTAATGTGTTAAATGACTTACTTAATCAGTAACTCGATAAATCGACTTTGGAATCTTTGGCTGCTAGAAATATACTTAAAAATTGTTACTATAATGGGTTTTACATGAGTGTTATTGTGAGGCAGTTTTATAATACATTCGTTAAACTGGATCTATTTTAATATTCGAGCGTTACTTTGCGCGAGTTCCTTACGAATAACTATTATAAACCTAACCGAGCATTTAAACAATCTTTATGCTGTTGTAGGTTCTTGAACCAATGCTTTCTTGGTGGTGATACAAAAATCTTATATTGTTGTTACAACACTTTTGTCTAGTTGTCGTTGTATGCAGGTTAAGTAAGATGAGGTAAGTAGATTGCAGTTACCAAAAACACATAATCCATAATTATCTACGAACTTTTATTTAAAAAATTTTAGCTTTTCAGTGATGTAAAGTAACAGTAAAAGTTAATTTAAATACTTAGCAATTGTCATATGTGCACAAACTAAATTTGAATCTTCTTTCAAATTTAACGAATAAGCAACCAACAATTAAACGATAGTCCGTATTAGGTTTGCTTTCTAATAAGTTATTGAAGCACAACACAAATTGGCGTGATTATAGAAATGCATTTTTGCAAACAGGAGTTCCTTTGTATGCAAGTGAACTGTATGTAAATGAACATTCGTTATTATGCGGTCGTATGTGTTTTCCTGACTTTCTTTAGATACAACCGAATTACGTAAAAAGCATGCACACCGTCATCGTTAGTGAAGGATAACACATATGCTTTCTAATTTTTTTCCGATACGAAAAAATGACACATTTGGAATAAATGGCTGTTCATCAATATGGGTCTGCACATGTTTCTGTAATAGGTTTTTGCGTCTTGCACAATAATCACACAAATTGCATGGGAATGGACGCTCGTTAGTGTGCGATTTTATATGTTTCTGTAAATTACCTTTTTGTGATGCGGCATAATTACACAAATTGCATCAGAATGGACGTTCGTTAGTGTGCGACTTCATATGTATCTGTAAACTACTTTTTTGTGATGCGGCATAATTACACAAATTGCAAGGGAATGTACGTGCGTTAGTGTGGCACTTCAGGTGTATTTTTAAATTACCCTTATGTGCCGTGGCATAATTACATAAATTGCATTCGAAAGGACGTTCGTTAGTGTGCGACTTCATGTGTATTTTTAAACTACCCTTATGTGCCGTGGCATAATTACATAAATTGCATTCGAAAGGACGTTCGTTAGTGTGCGACTTCATGTGTATTTTTAAATGACCCATACGTGCCGTGGCATAATTACATAAATTGCATTCGAAAGGACGTTCGTTAGTGTGCGACTTCATGTGTATTTTTAAACTACCCTTATGTGCCGTGGCATAATTACATAAATTGCATTCAAAAGGACGTTCGTTAGTGTGCGACTTCATGTGTATTTTTAAATTACCCTTACGTGCCGTGGCATAATTACATAAATTGCATGAGAATGGACGTTCGTTAGTGTGCGACTTCATATGTATCTGTAATACACCTTTTCGTGTTGCGGCATAATTACACAAATTGCATGCGAATGCACGTTCGTTAGTGTGCGACTTTATATGTGTCTGTAAATTACCTTTTTGTGATGCGGCATAATTACACAAATTGCATGCGAATGCACGTTCGTTAGTGTGCGACTTTATATGTGTCTGTAAATTACCTTTTTGTGATGCGACATAATTACACAAATTGCATGCGAATGGACGTTCGTTAGTGTGTGACTTCTTATGCATTTGTAAATAACATTTTTTTGATGCGGTATAATTACACAAATTGCATTCGAATGGTCGTTCGTTAGTGTGGCACTTCATGTGTATTTTTAAACTACTTTCATGTGCCGTGGCATAATTACATAAATTGCATTCGAAAGGACGTTCGTTAGTGTGCGACTTCGTGTGTATTTTTAAACTACCCTTATGTGCCGTGGCATAATTACATAAATTGCATTCAAAAGGACGTTCGCTAGTGTGCGACTTCATGTGTATTTTTAAATTACCCTTACGTGCCGTGGCATAATTACATAAACTGCATGAGAATGGACGTTCGTTAGTGTGCGACTTCATATGTATCTGTAATATAACTTTTCGTGTTGCGGCATAATTACACAAATTGCATGCGAATGGACGTTCGTTAGTGTGGCACTTCATGTGTAGTTTTAAATAACTTTCATGTGCCGTGGCATAATTACATAAATTGCATTCGAAAGGACGTTCGTTAGTGTGCGACTTTATATGTGTCTTTAAATTACCTTTTTGTGATGCGACATAATTACAGAAATTGCATTCGAATGGACGTTCGTTAGTGTGGCACTTCATGTGTAGTTTTAAATAACTTTCATGTGCCGTGGCATAATTACATAAATTGCATTCGAAGGACGTTCGTTAGTGTGCGACTTCATGTGTATTTTTAAACTACCCTTATGTGACGTGGCATAATTACATAAATTGCATTCGAAAGGACGTTCGTTAGTGTGCGACTTCATGTGTATTTTTAAATGACCCATACGTGCCGTGGCATAATTACATAAATTGCATTCGAAAGGACGTTCGTTAGTGTGCGACTTCATGTGTATTTTTAAACTACCCTTATGTGCCGTGGCATAATTACATAAATTGCATTCGAAAGGACGTTCGTTAGTGTGCGACTTCATGTGTATTTTTAAATGACCCATACGTGCCGTGGCATAATTACATAAATTGCATTCGAAAGGACGTTCGTTAGTGTGCGACTTCATGTGTATTTTTAAACTACCCTTATGTGCCGTGGCATAATTACATAAATTGCATTCAAAAGGACGTTCGTTAGTGTGCGACTTCATGTGTATTTTTAAATTACCCTTACGTGCCGTGGCATAATTACATAAATTGCATGAAAATGGACGTTCGTTAGTGTGCGACTTTATATGTGTCTGTAAATTACCTTTTCGTGTTGCGGCATAATTACACAAATTGCATGCGAATGCACGTTCGTTAGTGTGCGACTTTATATGTGTCTGTAAATTACCTTTTTGTGATGCGGCATAATTACACAAATTGCATGCGAATGCACGTTCGTTAGTGTGCGACTTTATATGTGTCTGTAAATTACCTTTTTGTGATGCGGCATAATTACACAAATTGCATGCGAATGCACGTTCGTTAGTGTGCGACTTTATATGTGTCTTTAAATTACCTTTTTGTGATGCGACATAATTACACAAATTGCATACGAATGGACGTTCGTTAGTGTGCGACTTCATATGTATTTTTAAACTATTTTTAATGTGATGCGGCATAATAACATAAATTGCATGCGAATGACGTTCGTTGGTATGCAACTGTATATGACTTTTTAAAGTACTTTCTGTGATGCGGTATAATCACACAAACTGCATATAAGTGGACGTTTGTTAGTATGCGGCATCATAACTTTTCCGTGATGCGGCATAGTTACATAAATTGCATACAAATGCGTGTACATTAGTTAATATGCAGCTGTGTATTTTAGTACTTTTCCGAGATTCCGTATAATCATACAAATTGCATAACTTTTGTGATGTTGCATTATCAATAAAGTTGTATACAAATGTATGTTCGTCAAAACGAAAACACATATGAATTCTTAGCTTCCTCTTACAACATGTAGAATGTGCACATAAAAAGCAGGCGAATGGCCCTTCGTTAGTATGTGAGCGCATAGGAACTTAAAATGAAACTTCAATAGCGGGATCAGTAAATACATAAATTATATGATAACGAACGTTCCTTAGCATGTGACCGAGCTATATATTGATAAGTTATACTGTCAATGGACAGTGTTTAAGGGTACAAACGTACACTTAATAGGTCAATTATTGTAAATGTACAAAAACACATAAATTCCTGACTATACAAATAGCGTATTCCAATAATACTCTACTTTTGTAGGCTAGTTGGTTCAATGTTTATAAAGGCATTTCCTCTCAATACCAGACATCATCTCTTACTAAACGATAAATGCTTCTAGACACTTTTTACTTGAATATTGGATATCGATCGCGTCGTTCACTTGAGATTGTTAAAAGCATTGAATACAAAGGCTTCATTTGACTTAATTTTAAATACTTTTTTCTGTAATTATATTGATATAAATTTACCTTACGGTGTTCTTAACGTATACTTAAAACTTAACAATATTTAAATCATTATCAAGGCAGCTGCCATTTTAATAAATGTCCTTGAAGGTATGTCATAGAATCAAATGATTCCTAAACAACGACTTAGCTTTAGAAAAGACAGAGGGCCTAAGTTTATAAATGTATTAACGGAGCGTTTGAAATTACTTTACGATTATTTTATTGGAATAATTATATAAAGTCATGAACCACCCACCACACATATGATGACTTGCTTTTATGCATTTAGCTCAAATTATTTAAAATCGAGTGGTTGTGAGAGAATAAAATTGATTTTTTTAGTGACAATAATCAATAGAAAAAAGGTTTAATATCGAATAAAACGACTTTGTCATGGTTATGCACCCCACACTATCTCGAGTTATATGAGTCACCGGCATTAAAGATGTTTCATGTAAAAATCTGTGATTTCACAAATGATGTGTAGATAAATTTGATACGCGTTAATGTTAGTGATAATTCAGATTTTGGTTTATCTGACGATGCTAGATCTGACGATTTACGTTTTAAGTTGCCAGAGTAGTTTGCATGTAGGATAAATGCCCCACTAATGGCCAAGACTATTATTTAACTTTATTTAAATGCGTACAGCTTGTTATTAACGTTTTTTTAAATGCAAATTTATAAGACTCTACCTTGATTCAAATCTATACTGTATGAACTCGAATACAAATAAACATAATTTGCTTAAAATAATCTTTTTTAAGTTAAAACATACACCTCACACCAGTAATGGTCATACATGCTAGAGAAGTTATCACCCATTTACATTGGTACTGAATATACTCAGAAAAAATATTGAACTTGATTAATTTTAATACATTAACATTAATATAACATTTCTAATCACGTAGTCATAAGTATTTTTTATTTCAGGCACATCTGTTGTGTTTTAATATCGGTTGTTTATTTATTCAAAGATATCTTCATCATAGAATAATAACACCCCCAAAAGAAGTGACACTCTTTAAAAATCCTTTGTTTTCATGTACCAAAAATACGTGACATTCAGCCATTATTCTGTAGGTACACAGATGCAGCGGGAAATTCAAAAACCTTAAGTTAGAAGTTGCTTTAAATATTTAAATTGATTATGGTATGCAAAACTGCTTAATTTAGGCTCTAACGTAATAAAGAAACCTATTGAAGTGAAATTACAACGTAGAACAAGAACAGTACAATAAACTTAAAGAAGGTTGAAGGATATACCACAAAATAATAATAGACTACACTAGCGTGTGTATTATTATTCTATGGATTATACCAACAAAATAATGGCGGTTTTATACATCCGCAAAGAAATTTGGCCTTCCTAAAAACGCCGAGTGTCGCTTCTTTATTATTATTATTCTATGTCTTTATTAAAATAATACAACGTGTCATGTTTTTTAGGTCACTTCGAAACAAATCTTACTCTCTTCATAAATTTTTCAGCTCCTTCCGAATCCATTTTCAAAACCACTCCTGTAACAAACAATACTTTTAACAATGCGTTATGTAATTACCTAGATAGGAATCTTCACCATACTTAACAATATGATCTCCAATAGCTAAATCTAACATTTTTTAGTCACTGATGTCAAGATCTTCATCGTCGAATTTTATTTTGGACTTATTTGATACAGATGCAGACTTATCAGGTACCTCTACCAGTTTTCTTTTATTAATTTTTTTATTTGGAGTGTTTGTCTGCTCATAAAAATTTCGGTATATCTTACGTGAAACAACTGCTGGAAAAATAGGTCTTTTGCTTTCATAGGAACATCTTTCTTGGAATTTTTTAGAAAAACCAAACGATTCTAAACAGGTGTGGGAATTTAAAACCCTTCGCTTTTTTTTAACATACAAGCATACGCTGGTTTTCTCTGGAGGTTTTCAACAAGGATCAAGTGATTGGTGTATTAGAAAAAATCATCTTTTCTGTACAATTCACATTTGGTCTTCACTATTTACAATTCCTACAGGTATTTTAGTGGATCTACTAGCTATTGCATGAATTGTTTCTGTAAATTGTCATATTTCTGTATTTACAATTCTAATTGCTACCCACACTTTAAAGGGTCAATATGACCGGTCCAAATCGACGGGTTTGAATAGGCGTTAATAAACTGCTCCAAAACATCTTTTTCTATTTTTTTCTTCAACTGCTGCAAGTTCTTTGTTACTAATGCTTTCTTATTTACAGTTCACATTATTTAGGATACATTTGGGATAATCAACACCAGCTCTGTCGAATGGATATAGCCCGCTCCTTCTAAACCCATTTATTATTGTTTCCTTTTTAGCATATTTTGAAAAACTACAAATAAAGTGTTGCCAAATGTGCAACGTGTAACATATTCGGGGAAGTTGTCAAACTTCCATTTTCGAACTTCATATGTCCAGCCTGACTTCAAGGGTTTAAAAACAGCTACATCTGCAGGTTACATTATATAAGTCGTGTTTGGATATAATGAAATTAGTATCACCTCACTATCATCACATAGTTGGCTGACCTCCTTGGTTATTTGGGATCTATGGCCAATTAGAAAAAGAAGTACTGGTCAGGATATATTCTGAGACTTTATATATGGTATAAAGTGGTTTGCAATATTCATAGCAAACTTCATAATTTATCCATCCTAAATTAGATCATCCTAAGACCTAAGCCCCTGAAAGCTATTCAACATTAATTCTTATAATTTTCTAATATGGAAAATTATCATAAGAGGCACGACTTTACCGTCAGTAGCAAAGTTTGCTAAAAGTGTTATTTGTTCCTTTTCTGAATGAACACGAATGTAAAAGTTCTCCTTATTATCAGCTAGTCCCAATACCTTCCCACTTTTAGGACATAAGCGGAAACACTCCTCATCCGCATTAAATATTCTCTCTGGATGTTCAAGAATATGATGAAGCTTTTCTACTTGTATTTTATATCTGAATGCGATGTAAAGGTTATAATTATAAACCAGAAGCACTCTCTTGATCTCACATATTTTGATACTCCTTTGTAAGTCATACTAGGACTTTTCTTCCAGCATCCCTGCAAGATTATTGTAGCATATATATGATTGGGTATCGTTGTTTGGATAACATTCAAGTGGTTTGTTAAACTATTAGAAATAGATGTTTAATGTATAGGGAGCAGAGACACTTTGAACGAACAGATAAGAATATTAGAAATCAGTTGCAAGTTCATTTGTTTTTTGATTTGATTCTTCATGTTTGCTGATGTACCATAATATACTTATGTATCAATACACAATAATGGCCTAGTATAAAATTGCTTTGTTACGAAAAATTTATGTTACGAACATCGTAGCCTCACTTTGAATCTATCAGAAATTTGGTTACGATCTGGAATTCAACAGAAGCGAAAGATTCAAGAAACTTAAACGATGACAACCAGGACCACTAAGGATTGTACGAGGAGCTCCAGAGTCTGACAGACCAGTAAAGAGAATCCCAAAGATATAAACAGACAGATATGCACATTGGTCGCCCCGAACACTAGTACACAGGAAGTTTAACATAAAACGAAATTGGTTCTTTGGACCAGAAAAAGGAATATCCGAGGAGCCCTATTGACGGTTTAACGACGCTATAAATGTTGGGCAGTTAGGTTGGGTAACCCCCTTCCTACCACAACCATAAAAATATCGGACTAGCGGACTAGGTCAACGGGTAGAAATATGCCCAGTTTTGTCACAATCGAAGCAGGTACCCTAACGAGTAGAAGTAGACGTAAGGACAGGAACAGACGATACGGCAGCAGAAACGTTATATCGAATAATAGGTGCAGGACGGGCCTTGATAGGCGGTTATGACGACTAAATCCGGTTCTACATATGAGTTTTTGTCTTGGCTAGAAGGTACATAGTTCTCAACGCGAAATTTCTTACGTTGTAATTGCAAACATTCGGTTTCCAATTCTTTTACAGATCGAACAGTAGGCAACTGGGTGAGATAGAAATGAGATAAATTTCGGGAAACAACATCCAATTGTACATCGTAGGGTATACTCCCATGACGACGGAACATGGCAGCCATGGGAGCTAGGTACTTGATAATACCTTCCGTGGAGTTCTGTGTTCGTTTTAAAAATCCTGAAATAATCGACGTTTATAATCCGGGGGTTCAAAATGTTGCACCAGTAAATTAAACAGCGACTTCCAGTCAAAAAACCTATGCCGGTTACCAAAGTAACGATTTAGGCTCGAACAAATACACTGCAGACTCAAATAACTGCAATTCTGACACATGTCGAGCTCGTCGGAGTTCTTCAACCCGCTTTAAAAAATTATGTATGATAAGAGTGTTTGGGTCACCAGAAAATTTCAAACTCCACTTCGACACTGATTGGCCTTCGTGGAAAAACCGAAAAAGAAGTAGCGGCTGACTTAGGCACTGTAACAGAGGCTAATTCCAGTTTCCGTTCAGTTTCCGATTCGGAAGTAAGTAAAGGAGGTTCCTTGGAATCGATACTAGTAGTGTATGCCAGGCTATAGGTAGCTATCGAAGTTTCCGATAAAGTAATAGTGTGACGAAACTTTTTAATTTTAGTCGCAAAAAATCCGCGGAGATTAACTAAAGTAAGATGTAATTGATTATGAGCTTGGCGTTTCTCCTACGTTGGAGACATCCTAAAACAGCGTCGTTCTGTATGCAACCGTAAGAAGCTAATGCGTTTAAACACATGTAAACACTCGTACCCACTAAATGTAGCAAGAGATTGTTTTAGCTCTTGGATTGCAGATGTAACCGCTACCAGTTCGGAAGCGATATCAGATTCAACGGGAATAGAAACAAGTTCTTATTCATGTTTCATGCGATTCCTACTCTGTACGGACCTACATAATTCGTTACATAATCCTCAGGATTAAATCCGCAAGATTCTAATCCATATTGGAGCTCGGTTTTCCGTAACAACTTTACGTGAATGCCCTAAAATGCCATAACACACACAAAAAAAAGAACCGATTAGTAGATGTCAATCCGACACTCACGTCACAACAAATGAAAGTTTGTGATCCGCATGACAGTTTAGAAACCCACCACGTTTAAAGGATAAAAAAACCCAATTCTAGAAATGACAGGGAGAAAAAGAGGGGTATAGAGAGAGAAAAAATTGGGCGCCAGAGTTTTCGACGGACTGCAATTATCGGCAAAAACACAATCCCGATGATCTGAAATGAGCCAACTCATAATATTGAGCAATCAAGAAGAACAACGAGAATTTCACAAGATTAAACCCACACAAGAAATAAAGAAAATCGATCCCCATGTGCTGAACACCTAAGAGCCGAAAGAGAGAAAACAAAATAGATACCAAAGGATTGAGTGAAAAATTATACAGCAAGATCTTAATCAACCAGTCTTCGAACGTAAAAAATATGCAACATCAGGCCAAAAAAAAGCGGGTAATGTAGGAAATTAGGCCGTAACACAAAAAAAAAATGAGGCCAAAAGCTAAACAAAACAATATCGGGGCCTAGCGTCAATGTAATGAACGGTCATACCCATTCCAGGAAACTGTGACAGGTACAATTAAAATTAGATCATTTACGAAGAAAGGTACATTTTTAAAACTGAAAGCACTTACCATACAACGGTGTGCACAACATTTCTGTAAATAACGAAATAAAGTATTTTTTGTGGTATAGCTACAAAAAAATAATCTAAGAACTGGTTTTACAGCAAGAATTAAATATAATTCCAGCGTTATCAAACACACAGGTGTTAATAGAAACTCGAAACAACCTTTATCAGAGAAGTGTGATCTATTAGTTCAAAGAGTCTCTAGGTTGGGTATTATAAGAATTCTTTGTACTCTGTACTAATATGCACTAAAGCGACGTATACCTAAAACAAGATAGGTTTAAATGAAATTGTAGTAAAGCGTACTCATTGTCGTAATGTTTAATATACAGGGTGGTGTATGAATGTCAATAGCAGAATCTATATGCATGAATAATGAAATAAAATGGCGTAAAGTTTAGTACACCGTTGAAAGGTGGACGTAACAAATCCCCTCCCAGCAAAATTAAAAGGTCGGGGTCCGAAACCAAAAACAACGAAGTATGCAGTACATTACTAACAAAGAGGGAAAAAAATCGTTTGAGAAAACTCAAAGAAAAGCAATAAACCAACGAAAATTAACTTATATCCGGCTCGAAAGCCCAATATACACTATTGGGATAAACCAAAAGAAAATTCGCTTAAAAAACACAAGAAACACTCAAAAATCAACAACAGAACTTTTATCCAGCTCAAAATTGAAGAGAAACATAGAGAAAGATTGGTAGGTTATACCAATGAGCGAGGGTAAAGTTAAAACGGCGTCAGCGCTGCCAAAGTCGTCAAAGAACGGATGCTTCTTCCGAAAAGAAACAGTAGTCTTCAACCTCAAAAGACTACAGAGAAATCAAAAGTAAAGAAAAGATGCGAGGAAGAAAACCAACAGTAATAGCCAAAATAAGACAAAGGTGCCAAGCCTCAAGTATGTTCGGGCACGACAAAAAAAGGAAGACCGGGAAAAATAACGATGGGCTTAAAACTGTGGCCGTAAGAAACCGTTTAAAACAAACAAATTGTTAACAGACCCTAAAGTCGACCAAGTTGTAATTTCCAAAGGAAGGAGTAGATCTAAAAAGCATATGCCACAGGAAGCAGATAGAAATTCTAACTAAGTACAATAACTACCAGCAAAGAAAACCAATCGAAGAAAAATGGGATGGAATGTGAAATGGAAGAAAACCTAGAAAGAATAAAAAAAATAGCATGTCATAGCACAATACGAAGAAAAGTTCAAATTCTAAAAGAAAATCAAAGAAACTCGAAATCGTCATTCGAAATTGGGAGACGAGAAGATGACGGGCAAAATTTGCAGCGCTTCCGTCATCAGTAGGAAAACAGAGGCAGATCGGTGACATTAGGATTGTCAGGATGGGCTGGTTTTAGGTCTTTAACATGCCAAATAGATTTGTGACCGGAAGAATCGGTAAGTTCATAAGACCAAGGAGAAACAACTTTAGAGATAGGAAAAGAACCAACAAATTTAGGAGCAAGTTTGGTGTTAAAATGATGTGAAGTGTCAGACAGAGCGAAATTACGGCGCCAAACGGAATCATCTTATTTGATAAGAGACGAGACAGTGGCGGAGATTGTAGCGGCTGTAAATTTTTCGATAACCGGCAGAAAGTCTTTTGAGAATGTGGGAATCTTAAAATGTTACATCCTAGGTTCCGTTTCCAGTTCCATTACCCTTCCAGAGTTCGTCATTATCGTTGACACCCTTGTTATTCGCCACGTCTCCCACGAACTTATACTTGACATAGATTTCTAGAAATCTTGTGCAGTGTCTATTCAGTTTTCAGGATGGTCTATGGAATTTTGCTCCTTCTTTCTCCTTGGTCATCACTAGTTACTGCTAGAAGATGTAATAATTAGGTGGCATCCAAGGTATTTCCCAATCAAGACCACATTTCACACCCAATAGTATACTAAACCCTCGTCAAACAGTTACACCACCCGTCTCACTGAGTTATTCAGCGGAACAACACTTTTGTTCGTACAGTCGAGACTTTAGATATTTTATCAGCATGGAATTTTTAGCAGAGAAATCTACTGAATTTTCTGTGAATTGCCTGCTAGATATTCTAAAGGCCAAACATGTACGTAACAAGTTTTATCTAAACGTACAAATGTTGTTACATGCCAAAATTGGCAATGTGCATTGTTGAATATGTGAATAAGTTTCCGCGAATATTTTCAAATAAACTGGTCATTTTTTGTCGTCCCCGAGTCGCGCCTGCGCGGAGGGAATGGCGTAGTGTGATACGACGTCACTAGACTACGAGGCTTGAAGCCGATAACAGCTACCTGCGTAGTGTGTGTCTTTTCTCTTTTTTAGGATGTAGGTTTCCTGCTACCTTATCTTCGCATTCTTTATAGCTGGTAATCCTTCTCGTCCCATCTACAAACGAGCAATAAAGGATGGACAGATAAATTTGGACTCAGCAAATGGCGTGACGTAACCCACAACGAGATGGCCCTGGGATATAACTGTAAGGTGCGATTAAGTGAGTACATTGCTTTTATTTATATTTTAAAAGTAAATTTGATCATTGTATCACTTTTACACGTGTTTTGTATTTGATACAAATGCCGCGTAATCATGTTATAATAAACGATTGCACAACAATATGGCGCGGGAAGCGTAAGAATGTATTCGCTACCTTGAATTTATTAAATTATAAAAATTACAAAATTTCTATGTTTAATATCTGATTATCGAATTATCTGGATATCCAAATATCGAAATATGTAAATTTCAAAATATCAGAAAATAAAAGTATGTAAAATAAGTAAATTTTTAAGATATCGAATTATCGAAGCTCTAGCGTTGTTATTGAAAATAATTACTTACTTTTATGCATTAACGACGTTCCTTTTCATTTTTTATTTGGTTAGAAAAGTAGTCAGTTTGGAAACTATCAACCAAATTGTTTTTTCAATGACATTGCGTTAATTTGTTTCAAAATTACTTAAAAATTTTAAAACCTTACGGCTATCCATTTGCCTTTTCTTTCATGGTATTAAAAACATTCTTGATACTCTTGACACTGACCTTCTTGATTCAATCATTTCCAAGTTAAATCCTCATAAATCTTCAGGTCCTGATAACATCCCCAAAATAATTATTCAAAGGTTATGGCCAGTAATCCGTCAATCTAGCCACAAGTTATTCCAAAAATGTCTAACCACCGGTACCTTTCCTGACTCCTTTAAACACGCAAATATCACCCTACTTTTGAAACCTGCAAAATCCCATGAAAACCCACGCTCCTATCGACCAATTACCCTCCTTTCAACCATCGGTAAACTTCTACAAAAATTAATTTTACACAAACTTCAGTCCCACATCGATAGTAATACCCTAATTTCCAACCTCCAACATGGTTTCTGTCAAAATCAAAGCGCTGCACAAACACTCCACTACTTAACTTCTATACTCCAATCATCACAACTCAAATACGTCCCAGTAATTTTCCACGGTTTCCACTCCGTTTTTGA
Organism: Platerodrilus igneus; assembly: GCA_036346225.1. Lineage (NCBI taxonomy): Eukaryota > Metazoa > Arthropoda > Insecta > Coleoptera > Lycidae > Platerodrilus > Platerodrilus igneus. Next base: position 200,529 of record JARFIW010001613.1, on the reverse strand, counting down.
TTTCCTCTGGTGGTCCATTATCCGTAATCAACTTAAGATACTAAATTTCCCCTCCAATAACTACAAAGTCATACAATCATTTCTAACTTCCCGTACATCAAGTCTTAACACAAACTATTTTCCATAATAGACTCGCCAATCAACACACCTCAAAATCGAATAGACTTGCCCGGGAATTCCAATTCTTACAATACAAACATTAAGTATAATGATCAAGGCAACGAGTTTTCGTTTATTGTTGGAAATATATTGACAGACAATAGCCTGGAGCAAGCAATGGCTCCTGATCTTCTGAGTTTAGCGTTTGTTCACGGTACACCAAAGCCTGGAGGTTAAACCAGTTGGTTGTGTTTCATGTACTAACGTGGATACTCCACGTCATACCGGCAAGGTGCACAAAATCCTACCACCAGGGTCTGGATTTCCACCAAAGGTAGTACTTCGTAAAACATTTTGATATCAGCATCTGCTGCTGAGCGCGGTTCACCGAGTCGTCTGTGACGTCCTCATCTTTACCACCCACTATCACTTAAGCGGACCTAGCTGCATGGACGTGTAAATACCACACACCGTATCAGTTCCGACGTCTTTTGCGAAAAATCCGCCAAACAGTATGCCGTTCCACGCCTCGTATCACGGATAAAGGAACCCGCACATTACATGGCACCTGTTTTGGTCGACCTGCCACGTCGAGCGCCGTATACCGACGTCGATCCAACACAACTGCTACCTGCAGATCCAGATACGACAACGTATCTGTGAATACTTACTCCTATGTTAATACGTTTTAACGCAGGTTTCTTTTTGAGCAGTGTTTCTTAATAGAAACACGTATAAAAGTTCAAAGTGAATCTAGCGCGAATTCCATTTATCGTGTACAAACATTGTATTCATTCAAAGTTACACTATAAGTTTTCTAACGCTAAAGGACATTTGCATTTCTAGCGTTAACAAAATTTGTTCACATAAAAGCTTTATTCTCATGCATAAATTCAAGGACCTTTGTACATTGCATATGCATGTTAGAATCTTGTGTAACTGTTATTTCTTGCAGCCATTGTAGATAAATTATACACATGTGTTCTTTCTATGCATTAACCAAACGAAAGGTGACCCCACAAAAATACAAAATCGTGTCTGAACACGCACAAATTTATAACTTTCCAGTGTTGTACAGCAAACGGTAAACGTTAATTTAAATACTTAGCGGTTGTTCATATGTGCACATACTAATTTGTTCTTACAAACTTAACGAAAGAATAATCAACAATTAAACGATGGTCCTTATTAGGTTTGTTTTCTAATAAGTTATTGAAGCACAATACAAATTGACGTGCGCCGCCGGAAAACGGCATCCGGGTGTTAACCGGAATCTGCAATGCCATGCTGAGGCTCCGCTACTTCCCATCTCCATGGAAGAAGGCAGTCATAGTGATCCGGAAAGCAGGCGAATCAGCGACACTTCCCGCAGAAATACCAGACAATTACTTTGCTGTCGGTGGTTGGGAAGATATCGGAAGCAGTTTTCCTAAGAAAACTGCAGGCAGGGATGCAGGAACACCGCGTGATCCAGGTCGAACAGTTTTAGTTTCGTAAGGGATACTCCATCCCTCACAAAATACTGCGAGTGGTGGAGCTCATCGCGCACCGTGTGTAGATTTTAAAAATAATTTATTACGTTTACTTTACGATGGTCCGTTAAAACCTTCCCATATTTGGCATTTCATTATTCATTTACTTAGTTTCTGCTTAAATCCACTAACAACATCCTGTATATTTTACCTGTTCACAATAAATACGCTTTCTAATAATTTTCAATTTCAAATTTATTTACTTTAAAACGAAAAGTTTATTCTATAAATTAAATAGGCAACACCCTGTTTTAGGTATCCGTGAACTTGCTACACGATACTATAGCGTACAATTAAATTCTTATACTGTTACGACCGAAAGACTCGTGGAATGAATGTACTGAATTATTTGATAAGCCTGTTGCGAGTTTCTAATTACCTTTGATAAGGCGAGGATTGAAGTTTGAATTCTTGTTATTTGAACGCATTTTTAATTTAAGTCCTTTCTAAACAGGACCTAAGTACTCGTTACATTTACTACTCGTTATTTACGACGTTTTCGTGCACATACTGTAAAGTAAGTACTTTTGATTTTAAAAAAAAAACTACACTTTCCTTCGTGAAGGGTCTAATCTGTGACTACACTTTTTATAGCTTCCTCCTGGGAACAACCGTTGTATTGTCCCCGGACTGACGTGTCTGTTCTAAAGATGGAGTACATCTGTACCAACTGAATGTTAAAGATGGAATAGCAAATAACCACTTAAATCACAAAACTAATTTTCCTATTGTATAAAGTGAGACGGAACATCATCCTCAGCTGATAGTTGCACTACAACCGTCGATGACTTCACCAGTAATAGATTGGAATTAGACTGTGTTTTTTGTCTTGTCCTTTGTCAAATTTTGGGATATTGGAAAAGGATTTCACGTCTCTTATAACAATTTTTTTGACAATTATAAAAGCTTATAAATTTAATTATATAATACATTGCACTATTTATTCAAATAAACAATTAATTTTGCGATATTAATAAATGTTTAGATCAGTACCGCATAGCCCAATCACGCGGCGTATATTAATTAATAATAATAATATAGGCTCTATTCGTATACGTTGGTTGTTTAAATAGCATTTTAAATGTCAGACGATTCTTGTGCCTTATGCACATACCGTCATGTAGGGTCAGTCAAGCTCGAGCATTCACTTCGGTGAAACGCAACGTGGCTCAGAATTTGCTTCGAGCTAGCTACTTGCGAATCGTCATAGACATGGCAACGCAATCAGGTTCTGAAAACACTTGACTTTAGTTCTGTTTCTGATAATGGTAAGCAAATTAAATTATTATTATGCTAGACTAAATGATTTTATTGTAGCGCTCACGACTGTACAGATTATTAATTTTTAATCTCACGAAATCACAAATTATTGATTTTTAATATTACGAACTTACAAATTATTAACTTTTAATTTCACTAATTCATGATTTATAAGGTTACGGAATTACAGTTCAGATATAATGTTTGAATTTCTGAGTTTATCGTTAAATAATCCCGCTTTAACGTAAGAGAAGCCGAAAATAATGCATTTTGGGTAGCCCGTTTTATGGATCAGTTTTGTGTTTCGATTTGCTCTAATGGATTGTACAACAACTTGATGAAAATGGTTCTCTATAATGGTCCAGTATTACACGCAGTAATGCACTTAATTCGTAATTAATTCTTAAGAAGAAGATTAAGCTTACGCTTTGTAAGTGCAGATGTGGAAAGTTCGCTGACGTTTGTTTGTCGAAGGATTGCAGGCTAGCACATGTGATTTCGACAAGGTATTTGTATCAATGAAGTCTAAAGTACCAGTTGCCAAGGTAAGCGTTTTTCTAAGAACTTGCCCCGCAACAGCTGTTTGTTTAATTTGACAGCGAGGCGAGCAATTGAAACTAACATGGTAGCGTTTTATGACTTTTGTTTTACAAAGTAATTATGAGAACTTTTCTTGTTTAGATTTCATTACAGTATAAATTATTGCTTACATTTGATATTAGTACAAATAATTAAGTTTACTAATCTCTTTATTTAATCCTGAAAAGTATTTTATTTAAATTCAGTGAAAACTAATTTCATTTAACTCTAAATACATAACACATAATCGTAAACCAAGGTAATAGATCTGTGTATTTTCGGTAATTAATGTACAATTTCGTCTATATGTTCGATCGATTACGTCATGAAAAAGCCAGGTGACCACGCCAGTAATGTACAGTGAGTCGTATAAAAACATTTCCTAGAATCTCGTATTGTTGGGATATTACATGCATTTAGTTTAAATTTTATTAAATATTAGTTAGTAGAAGATCTTATGTTATGCTTTTTGAAAAGTTAGTTTAAGAGCCAAGTATAATTGAAATTGATCTTTAGAATTTGCATATTAAGTAGCAAAGTTTCACCGAAAATCAAATTTAATTATTATAATATATAATGACCTTGTAGTCATAAATGTAAATCGCAGGGCCTCAGATCTGACCACCTTCACCTTTCGATAACCTAAAATGCTTTTGTTATGGAATAAGAATTAAATTTAATACTTGACAGAACAGTTAAAGAGGATTAACCTTCATTTGATTTTGTATATATATAACTCTTTTCAGAAAATAGATGCTTTGAGTTGATTTAAAAATTATTTATTCAGGTTTATGAACATATAAATTGACATAAAAAGAGGAGTTTTAAACTACGTAATTATAGTTGTACAGACCGCTTCAGAGATAATAGAACTTGATTACAGGTATCTATTAAATGATTATAAGAACTGGATGCTTAACTTCCACCTGTCGTGTTAAAAATTATAGTATGAGGTTATAATTCATTAATTTGAAAACCAGGAAAAAGCAACTCCATTTGCAAATTCCTAAAGATACGTTATACACCATAGAGTTTCTACTTTCGCGCTATAGTGTTGTGTTGTAAGGTAAATTAAGAAAGTAGTGGCGCCGAAAAATGTCCGTAGAAAAAGGACCCCCCTGATAGTCTTTTCAAATAACCGAGGGAGATAGAGTCCCAAGCTAGTCCGGAAGATCCCAAAGGTCATATAACTACGGAAATTAACAGCTTTGCCTAGTCCTTTGAGGATACATTGAGAGTTGATCGTAAGGTATCAACCATCCGGACCCAGTGTCCCGACATATTTAGATAATTACTTCTGATTAGTATATTGTTAGTCGGGCACGTCTCAAAACAAAAACAACTTAACCTGTTAGAGGTTACACAAAATGCCGCCCAACGTGAGTTATGTAATCCCTCATTTGATATATATATATATATATATATATATATATATATAAATAAAAGAAACTAATACTTAAGAAGTTATTAGAAATATTAGGAAATGTGCAACAATGTAATTAAAACACATTTTATTCAGTTTATTATCGTTCATGGAAACGGAAACGCTACAAAGTAGCACAAGGATAAGTGACACTGCAGATGTCAGGTCACAGACGGTCGTAGACAGTCACGTACCGAGATTACGCATAAGTAAGCTCGCAACAAAGTAGTTATGAATAGATTTAAGATAGCAACTATGTATCGTAAATAGAGTCAAGTGTAAGCAGACATTAGGTCTGCAAGTTTCCACAAAACTGTGAGGGGGTAGGGAGATTATAAAAGGCCCGGGAGCTCCACTCGCAGTCAGTTCATCAAACGTTCAGCTTTTGCATTGCAGTTTGTAGATAGCTCATATTGTACAATTAATTAATGTATTTCGACTTAGACTAATTATTCAAGTTTGTCAAAATTCCAATTAATTTCTGTATAATCAAAAATAAATTTGTTAAAGTTCAAAAGTCTTTTTAAAAAGGACCGCTCGAAGCTACGAACCTTAACTCGTGTAGGCCTCGAGCTAGAAATGCATTGTAACACATAAAAAATTACACCTTTCGTGAGAGAATAAAAAGCAATTTACAATCAAAAATTTTTGTTGTTTCCGTACACCCATTTAGAAAATTTCCATAAACCAAAAAAAAACAGAAAAGTGTCCAGAATGTCAGAAAGTATTAAAGTAAATTTTTTGTTAAAAGACGAGTTAAATTACGAATTACGAATAAGAGGTATCATAAATAACAGAGAAATTTCAGAGAAACGTAAGATGTTGAGTAGGAGGTTAGCAAAAGAAGTAGAGAATCCAGGTTATCTATTTGATTTAATAAAAAATCCAGAGAACTTTGAAATTGAGTGTAGGGAAATAAAGTCTTCTAGCGACTCTATCCGAGATATTTTAGCGGAATTTGATAAAAATTCGTCCGATTCCATTTTCGAAAGGATCTCCACTAGGTTACTCCACCTTACTGGCCGTATAGAACGTATGGTTATGCCCGAGTCACAAATCGAAGAAAACTTAGAATTTAAAAATGAAGCTCTAGCCACAGTACTTGTACTAGAAGCTGATCTTTTTGAAAAAGTAGAGAGATATGAAGGAGTAGGAAGAAAAGTCGAAGCGTTAGTTTCTCCTACGGTTATTAATCCACCTTTACAAACTATAACGTATATACCACAACCCTTATCTATTGATACGTGGGGAATTAAATTCTCAGGTGAGCCTGGTCAATTGTATTCATTCTTAGAAAGGATAAACGAACTATCCATAGCACGCAAAATAAGTCAGAAAGACTTACATAACTCGGCAGTAGATTTTTGTTGTGATAGTGCTCTTGTCTCTTATAGAAGTGTCAAACATTCCCTAGATAGTTGGGATTCTTTAGTTAAACGGTTGAAAGAAGATTTTCTACCTGCACACCTAGAGGATGATATATGGGAAGCAATCAAGAACCGCAAACAAAAGAAGGATGAGCCAGTAATTTTGTTTATAGCACACGTAGAAAGTTGATTTAATCGCCTCCCAAAAATCCCTGCTGAAGTTACAAAGGTGAGCATAACGGAAAACAATTTACTTCCCGTATATAGTCTGCACTTAGATTTGTCAGAAATTACAGACATTCAAACTTTAGTTAAATTATGCAAAAAACTAGAAGAAGCATCTCCAACGAAAAAGAATGTAGTTTTTGAGTCTTCAAATAACTTTCAGAAAGAATCCTGTGTTAAATCCCCATCTCTTACTAATAATTCACTCAATAAGCATGAAAAATTCACCCCAAATACTTATAGAAATAATAACTTCACACTCCAAGTTAAAACACAACAAAATATAGCACATTATTCGAACGATAGGAGTTTAATAATATCTCATGCGACGAAAAGTAAAGATATCTGTTGGAATTGTTCGCGTTATGGACACAAATTTAGCACGCGAGTTAAAGTTCGGGCCTTTGGAGCTGGTTTTTTAAAAAAGCTTTAAAACTTTAACACATTTATTTTACTTTGAAACAGATGAACTTGTACATAATACTAAAATTAATTACTGACTAGTGAGTAGCTCAAACAACGAAGTATGGAGTTTGAAGACTGACTGCCGGGCATTGAGCTCCCGGGCCTTTTATAATAACCTGCCCTCCACACGGCTGTGGGAACTTGCAGATCTCATGTCTGCGTTTCACTTAATTGTACACTTTATTACAATGTAACAACTTAATTCTAAGTAATTGCGGTCTGTTGACCGCCTGTGACCTGCCACCTGCAGTATCACTGCCCTCACGGATGCAAAGTTGCATGTCCGTTCACATGAACTGTCGATAACCTCTCTGGGTTATCCTTGTGTTACAATGTTGCATTGAACTTATACTTTTACATAATAATTCTAATAATTCATATTAGATTCAATATATCAATATATATATGTAATTGGGGATACATAACTCCTCCACCGTAAATGAAAAATTAAGGTTTTCTTAATTTTAAATACATAAAATTCATTATTTAAATTCATTTAAAATTCATTGTTTCTAATGGTGTGCTTATTGTTTCCTTTTTCTCTTTGTTTCCTTAAATCTAGAACTGTTTCCTTCATTCTTATATCTAAGGTACATTTTGTATAATACATACATGATTACAAAATTATTAAAATGATTAATACAATTGTCCAAACACTTATATTATTATAATGTAACTTTGGCGTTTTGATTTCACTTAATTGTTCTTTATAACTTTCCACTAATTTCACGGCGTGGTTGAGATCGTCCAAGTCTAGATGCTCTAGCTTCATAGGTTTCTTTATTATTTCTTCGTCTTCTTGTTGTATTTTGAATTGTAGTTCCGGTAGGTTTGCAAGTTTCTTTGTTGCTATGGGATCTTGATAAACTCTGATTACTTCATCTTTCAATTTCACATAACAATCTTCTTTGAGGGTAATTAGTTTGCTTCCGATTAATGCTTGGTTATTTTCATCTTGGTTGCAGTGGATGGTTGCTATTACTTCTGTTGGGAAAATGGCTATCCATTTGTTATCTGTAACCTTTTGAATTTTCATATTAGTTATTTGCACTTGTTTAGTTTCACAGTTTTCGTAATGATTTGAGAATTTTAATAGTTGTACTTCACAAGGGCTGTCTTCTTGAATGGTTGTTGTCGTCATCGATTGACATAAATATTGGTTTGGTGTTACTTCAGTACATTTTTCGTTTGTATAACCATATCTCAATTCATTTAGGGATAGGAATTTGGTTTTGGGTATGATTACTTGGTATGTGCTAGTAACCTTTGTTGGAAAAGCAAATAAATGATAATATTGATAATTGTTACTTTCTACTATCGGGATTTCTATTAAAAATATTATTTCGTTTTTCTTAATGTTGCTAAAATTTGTTGCATTAAAATAAGGTTGGATATTATTTGAGTAAATATTGTAATTTTGTATACTGCCTAGTTTATTGGTAGTATACCGGGGTTGTTCTTTATTTATTATTTGGTTGTCCGTTCTACCTGGGTAGAGGTTGACGGTAAGGGTGATGACTGTCCATCTGAAATTACAGGGTGTCTTAGGTTTTTTAAATGAATGTATTTAGTTATTTTACCGTTGTCTACTACTGCTATGTTTTTATCTGATATTTTCTTAATTTTAAATGGTCCTAAATTTCTGGGTGCTGTTTTATGTCGCTTGCTTTGAAAGTTTTTCTCATATACGGTTTGTCCTATTGAAAATTTATTTGAGTCGGTGTTTTTGTTTCGGGTTGTGGTGATACGTTCTTTATCGTTTTCTAATTTATCTTTTACCTTGTCATAAGTTATTTTTAGTTTCTGTTTGTGATCTTTCGCATATTGTTGATATACTTCTTTATTGTAGTGTATGTCATAGGGATTTCGTGAATCTGAATGTCCTAATGTTAATTCTAAGGGTGTAAAATTTGTTGATGAGTGAATTGTGTTATTATAGGCGATTAGTGCGTATGACATTAAATTGGTTATATGTTCCTTTTTATAATTTATTCTTAATAATCTAATTTGTTCTAGCAGGGTTAAATGTAATCGTTCAATTAGTCCGTTTGACTCAGGGTGGTTTTCCGTTATGAAATGAATGTTTATTTTGTGTAGTTCTAAAGTGTTTTGTATTGTCTCATTTTAAATTCGCTACCATTGTCTAAAGTGATTGATTCGGGTGTTCCGTAAAATGTGAAATATTGTAAAATCCTTGGGTCACGTCAATGCTATTTTGGATGTGATTGGTATGGCTTGGCCTATTTTTGTGAATGCGTCTATGATTGTTAGATAGTTTTGCGCTTCTACTACTAGAGTATCGGCATGAAGTTTTTGAAATGGTTTGTCGGGTGTTTTGGTTAACATTAAAGGTATCTTTGGAGGTTTCCTGTCGTATTTCGCTCTGTCACATAGTTCGCATTGGTTAATGAAATCTGTGGTCAAGTCCTTCATGTCTTTAAAATAATAACGTCTTATGAGTTGTTTTATTGTTTCGTTAATTCCACGATGGTTGGTTTTTCCTTCGTGTTGATTTCTAATTACATCGTTTATTTCGTCAGGGTCGTCTAGTGTTATTAGTTTTCTAGTACATCTGATGAGTTCAGGTCCAGAGTTATTGAATAGTTTAATGTATAATTCTGAAAATCTTTGGTATAAATGTTCGGTGTTGAAATAAAAATAAAATCGTTTTTTCTCGGGGGTGTATTCTTTTAAAATTTTAATAATTTGTTCCTCATTATCATCTTTAGTTATTTGAATTTGGTATATCTTTTTGTTATCTACTTTTGTATATTTTACTGGATTGGGGTTATTTAAAACTTCTGTTATTATAAATTGATTGGGTTTCATATCGATTGCTTCGTTTAAAATTTTAATCGCATTTTTTGGTTCTTCGTTTTGTGTCGAATGTATAGTGTCGATCTCGTCTGGATCTTCCCTTATTTCTGTATCGTCTACGTTTCCTATAATGGATTCCGTTTCTAATGCATTGAGTTGGATTCGGCTTAAAGCGTCTGCGTTGTTGTTATAAATTCCCTTTTTATATATAATTTCGTAATCATACTCTTCGAGTCTGATTCTCCATCTTTGTAATTTTGAATTCGGTTCTTTCAGTTTGCATAACCATACTAGTGGTCTATGGTCGGTATATATGTAAAATTTTCTTCCGTATAGGTAAGGTCTAAAATATTTTGTTGCCCAAATTATGGCTAATAACTCTTTTCTATAGTGCTATATTTTTGTTCGGTTTCATTTAGGGTTCTGGATGCGTAGCTGATAGGTTTATCGCTACCTACTTTTCCTTGGCTCAATACTGCGCCTAATGCTACATTCGATGCGTCTGTCGTCAGTATAAATGGTTTTGTAAAGTTTGGGTATTCTAATACAGGGTGATTAGTTAGTATGTTTTAATTTTGTCTACGGCTTTAATAAATTCCGGGTGTGTTCAATTTTGTTTCCTTTTTAAACAATTTGTCAGGGTTTGGTTATCTGAGCGTAACCTTTAATGAATTTGCGGTAGTAACCACTAAGTCCTAGAAATCCTTTAATTTCTTTGTTTGTTTTTGGTAATGGGTAATTTAGAACTGCGTTTGTTTTGTCTGGATTTGGCATTACTCCTTGGGGTGTTATTACATGTCCTAAAATGCTACTTCTTTTGTAAAATTCACTTTTGTCTAATTGTACTTTAAAATGTGCTTGTCTAAGTCTTTCGAATACTTCTGTCAATCTTTCTATGTGTTCTACCAGTGATGTGGAATAAACTATGATGTCGTCAAGGTATACAAGGCATTTCTCATTGTGTATTCCTCGTAGTATATTGTCCATGACTCTTTGGAAAGTAGCGGGTGCGTTCTTTAGTCCAAATGGCATTCGTTTGTATTCGTAATGTCCTCTAGGTGTGCTGAAGGCTGTTTTGATATGTCTTTTCTTCCATCTCTACCTGATGGTATCCTGATGCTAGGTCTAATGTTGTAAAATATTGGCATTTGCCTAATTTGTCTAAAATTTCGGTAATATTTGGTAGTGGATATTTGTCATCTACCGTTTTTCATTTAACTTTCTATAATCTATTACCATTCTGTACTTTCTCTTTCCGGTTGCGTCTAATTTCTTGGGTACTATTAACACGGGGCTGCTCCATGGTGAATTGGAGTGCTGGATTATGTCTTGGTCTAATAAGTCTGCTACTTGTCTGTCAGCTTCTTCTTGGCTTGCATGAGGTAGTCTATATGCTTTTGTAAAAATTGGTTTATTGTCTGTTAACTCGATATTATGTTTTACTGTGTTGGTGAATGTTAATGGTATTCCTTCACAATGGAATATGTCTCGGTATTCAAAACATAAGTTCTTAATTGCTCTTTCTTCTTCTTGATTGATATCGGTGTTGAAGCGGATGTTAGTTAAATTTTCTCTTAACATTTCGTCATGTTCTATTGGGTTGTAGTTATTTTCTAAATTCTCGTCTATTTCCATTTCGTTAAAATTTAGTTCTTCTATGTTAATTGGGTCTGTCAATGATAATTCTACGGGATAGTCGTTTGAATTTAATATTGTTGTGGTTGCAAAGTTATCTTTTATTTGTACTAAGGCGGTTGGGGTTTCTACTCCTTGCTGAAATGTCATATGATTTATTATTCCTAAATTTTTGTTAGATTTTACTGGGATTTTATTTTCTTTCCGTTCGGGGTTCTATAGTGTATTTTTGTTCAACTTGTGTGTTTTGAAATTTAATTGGGATTTTTCCGTATTTTGTCCTTAATAAGCGATTTTAATGTCAATGTTGGCTCCTAATTTTCTTAGAAGATCCATTCCGATTAATCCGTCATATTTATCGTTAAATTCGAATACACAAAATTTATGTTTCATTTTGACATTAAATGTTCTCGGTAAGGGTATATTTGCTACGAATTGGTGTAGTGTCGTTTGATGAGTTGTTTTGATTTTGAATGGTTCTCTTTCTACATAATCTAAATAATGTTTTGTACGGTTCTGGGGCTAATTAATGTTTTGATGATCCGGTGTCAATTAATAGTTTGAATTTGGCGTGGGTATTTCTATGTATGGTAATACTAAGTGATTTATGTTATTTAAGTTTATTAAGTTTGGTTGTCTATGAACGGGTCCATTTGAAAATTTGAGTTCGAGTTTTCTTCATCATACTCCTCGTAAGTTTCGTATTGTTCGTCACGTTCATAAGTTTCTGTATGGTTTGATTCATTGTTCGTAGGTGTCTCAATGTCATTATTCTGGTCAGTGTCAAATTTTTCTATTTCTTGATGAAATAATTCTTCCGATGTAAAATTACGTTTCTGATGAGGGTTTGGTCGGATATGTGTTATTTTTGTGTTTTGTCTGGTGTTACCAGATGAGGTGTCCATTGGTGTTGGTTTGTAGTAATTGTTAGGGTTGTTATGAGTATTAGTCATTGGTGTATTTCTATTGGGGTTTGCGTTGAATGCTGGTCTTGGTTGGTTTAGATTTTGATTAAATCTCGGTTGGAATGCGGGTTTCGTAAAAGTTGGGTTGAATATTGGTCTTGAAAAATGTTTATATTGATTATTAAAATTGGTATTGTTAAAACTTGGGTTGTTACTTCGCGGTTGATTTGTTTGTGGGTTAAAGGGTGTGAATTTTTGTTGAGGGATTGTTTGTCTTGTAGCTTGTATAGTTTTTGTTGGTGAATAGCTTTTATTCGCGTTGGGGTTGTATAGTCTGTTGCGGTAATACATTACATTTTCTTCTTCTATTACTAGGCTCATAGCTTCCTCTAAATTTTGGGGTCGTTGGAATCTGATTTTATCCGATAGTCGTTCTGGTAAGGCGTTTATATACGTGTCTAGTGCCATTTCGTCATACATTTTTGTTTTTAAATGTCTAACGTTTTGATCGGGTTCTTCGATTTTTAATTTTGTTAAAATTAAACTTCTCACGTCTTGGCATTTCATTCCGAATTGGTAGGGGGATTGATTGTGTTCCATTCTAAGGTTTATTAGGTCTCGTACCAGGCATTTTATATTACGTTGGTCTCCAAAATATGCAATTAGTAGCTGTTTAAACTGGTCCCATTCCGATAAATCGTCCCTACTGGCGATTAATGTTAGTGCCCTTCCGGCTAGTTTACTTATTACTAAGCGTATAAGCAATGAATTTCTTGCGTTATCTCCGGGTTTGTAAAAGGTTTTTAGGAACATTTCGGCTGCTCCAATGAAATTTGAGAGATGGGCTTCCGTGCCATCAAACGTCTGAATTGTCTCTAAATAGAGACGTAAGTCTGTGTTACTCATGTTGGTTAAGGGTTGTTTTCGATTTTTTGGAAATTTCAAAATTTTTTTTTTTTGAATTAAGCTTTATTTCGCTATTTGTAATGTTATTTTGCTTCGGATTTATTAATTTTCCGTTTGGGTTGTAAAATTTCAAATTTTGTAAAATTTGGGGTTAGTTCTGTTATTTGTAGCGTTTATTATGCTTTGGATGTATTAGTTTTTCTTTTGGATTAAGTAATTTTGGATTTTGTAAAAATTGGGGATGATTTTCCTTTTTATGACGTTATTTTTGCTTTGGTTTTTTAAATTTTCCTTTTTAGATTGGATAACTTAGAGTTTTGTAAAAATTGATGTTGATTTAGCTATTTGAAACGTTAACTTCGGTTTTGGTTTGTTAATTTTTCAATTAGATTAGGTAAATAAAGATTTGGTAAAGGTTGATGTTTATTTTGTTATTTTTCGGCGTTATTTTTTAGTTAGGAATGGTCAATTTTCAGTTTGGATTGGGTGGATAAAATTTGGTAGGAATTTGAGATTAATTTCGTACTTGTAGTATTAGATTTATTAATTTTAAGTTTATATTGCGTCGAGTTATTTTTAAAATCGTAGTCGTTCTTTGTTTATATTTAATTACACAGTGCAGTGATGTTCTTGTGAGATTTATTTCAATAATGTTAGAATAATTACCGTAGTCTGGGATTTGTCTGTTTTTAATGCAGCTTTTACTTTGTCTTGAGTTCCTGTTTCTTAAGGAATCTGAAATGGATTTATTCTCACTTAGCTTTGTTTTGGTTAAATTCTGTTAATTAATACTCTTTCCGTGGGTTTCACTGAGTTGCGTAAACGTACAGTTCGTCTGTCTTGTGTTCTACTTATAACTTAAGGTTGATTACTCCTGTACTTCATGGTTGAAATTGAATACTTTGTTGAGGTAATTGCACTTACAGGTGTTAGTTTATGGAATTAGATAATTGACTTTCCGTACTCGCTAATGTAAAGTGTTATGTCTGTTTTATTTTTAGATCTCTTGGTATTATAATGCTTGTTGGTAATTGAATCTCTCCGTAATGTGCGTTTTCAGGTTTACAATTATGAGTGTATGATAACGTTTTAGCGTTTTAATTAAAGATTCTTATGATGACCGTTTTACTGCACTTTATAATGCTGATTAATTAGTTGAAAAACGTTTAGAGTTTATTGCAATTGTACACGCTTTTATTAATATAGAAATTGCGTCGATTTTATTATTCCGTGATAGATTTAGTACTTATGATGCAAATTGCTTTAGTACTGAAAGTTCCTGAAAGCTATTTCTTTAGTACTGTGCAAGAATTCTGAAAGCGATTTTCTCTGAGTTTTAACTGTATAATAAGGAATGCTTTCTTCGCGTATTTATCTTACAGTGGTTTTAGGTTACCGTGGTTTTAGTTAATGCAGAGTTCCTGCTGTGATTTATTCAGTATTATAGAGGTCAATGGTTTAATAATTGTTCCGTGATTGCTTAAAGGATTAAATTGCGTTCTGTACAGTTTGTTCGAATTAGCTTTAGCTTTGAAATTAATTTCGCGTTAGTTTACCGGTTTATAAACGTGGGTTTGAATCGCGGTGGTTGATGTTTCTTATTTTGGTGTTTATTGAATGTGCGCCCGTTATTTTTTGGATTATTTTGAGTTTGTTTTAATTATGGTAAGAATCTCTTAATATTAATTCTCATTTACTTTTTAAAGAAAATCTCTTTTAAATTCAATTCTTATTTATTTTAAGAAAATCTCTTTGTAAATAATCAAGTCTCATTTGCTTTTTAAAGAAAAATATTTCTTTAACATTCAAGTTTCATAAAATGTTTTATAGTCTCGTTTTGAAAATAATTCACTTTGAACTATTTTCAAGAAAATATTCATAAAATACAATTCATAAACAGTAATTATAAATGGTACTCAATAGTTATAATACTAGCATATATCAATTATAGTTTATGGTTTGAAATAAAAAGGTTATGGAAATGAACTTACATTAGTTTCATCTGTTTCTTTGGTGGGTTCGATCGATTCTGTATCTTGTCCACCTTGGTTTGATTGTTGGCCTTAGACGATTCTTGTTCCTTGTCCAACTTGGTTTGTTGCTGGATTCAGACTATGCTTGTTCTTCTTCCAACTTGGTTTGGGTTCTGCCAAAATTTCGAATAAAATTCTTGGTCACCAATCTTCCGATTTTTGGATTTTCAGTGCCCTTTTGACATCCGTTACGACTGCGCCAGTTAAAGTTCGGGCCTTTGGAGCTGGTTTTTTAAAAAAGCTTTAAAACTTTAACACATTTATTTTACTTTGAAACAGATGAACTTGTACATAATACTAAAATTAATTACTGACTAGTGAGTAGCTCAAACAACGAAGTATGGAGTTTGAAGACTGACTGCCGGGCATTGAGCTCCCGGGCCTTTATAATAACCTGCCCTCCACACGGCTGTGGGAACTTGCAGATCTCATGTCTGCGTTTCTCTTAATTGTACACTTTATTACAATGTAACAACTTAATTCTAAGTAATTGCGGTCTGTTGACCGCCTGTGACCTGCCACCTGCAGTATCACTGCCCTCACGGATGCAAAGTTGCATGTCCGTTCACATGAACTGTCGATAACCTCTCTGGGTTATCCTTGTGTTACAATGTTGCATTGAACTTATACTTTTACATAATAATTCTAATAATTCATATTAGATTCAATATATCAATATATATATGTAATTGGGGGATACATAACTCGCGTAGGGCCCCAAAAATATTATTTTGTTATGGTTGTGGCGTAAAAGGTATTATTCGTTCGAATTGCGTTAGGTGTACAAAAAACGAGTAACAAGACAGGTGTATTATAGCCGGCATCATGTCTTTTCATTAAAGGCTAGCAGATCGAATCGTAAAGATAAATCATTTTGTGGAGAAGATTAGAGAAAATGGTTGGTCACAGTAAAAATTTTTTGTTCATCTCCTGGTGAAGACAAGACCGATGAATTGTTCGAGAAGAAACCCCGAGATAACCGTCCATACATTACAGTTTTATTGTTTGGAAGAAAGATTTGTGGATTGTTAGATTCAGGATGTACTGCAACTGTAGTAGGTTCATTAGCACTACCGTTGTTAAAAGAGCTAAATATAAAAGTTTTCCGCTCAAGACGTAAAGGAGTATCTACGGCTGATGGTTCGGTTAAAGATGTAGTTGGGTCAATTGATTGACCGATTCAAATTGGCAAGCATTATCGCATGTTCAACGTTTTAGTTGTTCCTTCTCTTCCGCATTATTTCATCTTTGGGAGCGATTTCACAAAACTTTTTGGGCTGGTTGCCGACTTTAAAAACGATAAGTGCCACATCTATGACGATTTGGCAAACGATGTTTCGTATACTAATAGACAAGTAAGTCGCGTTAAACAAGGTCACTAAACATGACAGCTATCCGCTGCCAAACGTCGACAGGATTCTGAACATGCTAAGAGGTGCGAAATACATCTCCTGTCTAGATCTGCGGAAATCATTTTGGCAAATCACCCTCACAGAAAAAGCTCAAGATAAGACGGCGTTCAGTATCATTGGCCGAGGCCAATATAAATTTGTTGTTGTTCCATTTGGACTTAGGAATTCCGCCCAAACACTACAAGGACTTGTAGACACAATTTTTGGTCCACGTTTTGAACCCTCCGTATTTTGTTATCTCGATGATGTGATTTATGTTCCCCGACATTTGAAGAACATCTAAGGCTCCTCCATGAAGTAAAGGAACGGTTAAGAGACGCGAACTAAACCATAAATTTAGAAAAATGTCAATTCTTGAAAAGTCCCTGAAATTCTTAGGTTACATCGTAGGTTCTAACTCACTTCAAACTGACCCCGAGAAGGTTTTGTCTATGGTGAACTTTCCCCGTCCTACAACTACCACTGAGGTTAAGAGGTTTATAGGCATGTGTAGTTGGTATCGACGTTTTATTAAAGACTTTTCAGCGTTAGTATCGCCCATTAACGACCTCTGAAACGAATTTTTTGTTCCAAAAATCTTCCGACACAACTAGGGGTCTATTCCTGGGTAGAGCAATGAGAAGTGGGGGGGAGTCGAATTTTGTTTGCAGATCAAACTTAAGCTAAATCAAATAGGCGCCACCAAGTCCTGATGTAATCACGATAATTGCATAGCATAGTTCTAAGGGCGGACGTGGAGACACAAAGAAAACAAAGATCGCCTTCGCTGACAAAAACCTGTCTTAATAAAATAAGACGCAGCTCCTGTAAGAAATTGTGATAGTTAAATAAATAAAAAAAGTGGGACACCATTTGTGTCCTGTAAAAATACATAAAGAAATAATAAAAAAAGTATTTCCAATATAACATTGGCATCAATTTATTACTCAGATGGGTTTTAGCTTTATGTAATAAGATTTGATCACACTTGATCAAAATAAAAAAACCTTTAACCTTGAACCAATTGTTTACTAAAAGATCTCTTTTAAAATAATATAACTTGTAACAAAAAATTTAATCTTTAACTGCATCAATCTTAAACTTTTAACTTTCATGTTTGTCTTTATCATTATCAATCAAACACTTTACTTTAAAACATGAACTTGTCCAAATAGGGTTCTGACCTAGGCAGATCTTTTCAGCTCCTAACAATATTAGCATTTGAGCTTTCAAAATTATGTATACTAATTTTAATGTAGATAAAGCTGATCACAAAAATATACATGTTTACATATATTGTACTAAAGCTGTTCAAAGCATTTGCTTTTAAAATAACATCTGTCAGCTATACAAAGTAGAAAAATATGACGTCAGTAACACCTGTTGACATTACTGACGATTCATATGGAGCAAAGCATGTTGTTTTTAGAACGTTAAATCAATGAACTTTCGTTTTACTACTGGTAAATCCAGCTCAACAATTAGTTGGAAATTTTTCAGTGTACATGTATTACGCATCAAATCAAGTTAAAGTGTTCCAAATTTTGAAACACATAAAAAGAACTTATAGCTATTTACGAACCAAAACTGCAATTGTCGCATTGTGACAAAGGAAGACGGGATCACCGTTCTTCAAGCAACAATAACAGCGTTTGCAATTTGAAACCAATTCATCCAAACCAACTTCTATAATTCCTGCATTCCACGTGTCGAATCATATCCTGTCGCCTTACATTCAGCAGCAATCGTACTCTCAAAGTTGAATTACGTCATCTTCTAAAGGTAGCATCTTACATGTGTTTTATTGTGTCATTGTGTGTTTTTAAAAATTGCATCCTACTTGTCGCGCTAAATAAATTATCTCAAATTATACAAGTTAGCAAAATATATACATTACCGACCGTTATTCGAAAATATCCTAACTATTTGAAATGGATTCGCAGATTGCCGGCCTCCAACCAAGGGAACATGTTGATATCTCTATCACCTGTGGCCGACTATCTTATAACCAGTTCGGGCGGTCGCGCCGTCAGGAGGGGAACAATCAAACAGAGATGTGCTTGTAAATAGCTGTATACTACACAGATATCTGAATATAACTAGATTATTAAAGGACGATGCAGGCTTAGCGTATTACTTTTGAAATTGAATGCAAATTATTATTGTTATTAATAAAATTGTTACATTATTCTTGAAATTATATGCAAAGAATTATTATCGAAAATAAAATTGTTACACCTCCTTAAGAAAAGGAAGAAAGATCAATCTGTTTTTTGGAATAAAGATGCAGAGTCATCTTTTATGTTGTTGAAACAAGCTTTAGTCTCTGCCCCCTTGCTGTCGCAACCAAATTATTCCTTACCATTTACGGTGGAATGCGATGCAAGTGACACAGAGCTAGGCGTTGTTTTGGTACAAATTGTAGGTGGTCTAGAACATGTTATCTCTTGTGCCAGCAAATCCCTCACTAGAACTGAAATAAATTATTCTGTTACTGAAAAAGAGTGTTTAGCTGTAATTTTCGCAATTGAAAAGTTTCGACCTTGGATAGAAGGTACACGTTTTACCGTGGTGACCAACCATTACTCATTATTGTGGCTTACTAAAATACAGAACACCACAGGCAAACTAGTGAGATGGGCCGTACGACTTAGAAAGCACTCTTTTGAAATAGTACACCGCAAAGGCAAGTTTAATGTTGTTCCCGATTGTCTTAGCCGTTCAAATAACGAGGTAGATCCAACTGTTGATATAATAGATATAAAAGTTGAACAATTAGATAAATTGTATACATCTTTAAGATCAAAAATTTTAGCTTCGCCTTCAGGATACCCACGATGGAAGTAGAAAACGGGTTGGTTTATAAATTCTTTCCATCTAAAATGTCATTATCTTCGAACGTAGTAGAATGGAAAAAACTAGTTCCAAAATCACAAAGAGAGGAAATTATTCGTTCGCTTCATGACCCTCCGGTAGCAGCTCATTTCGGGATCTTTAAAACTATGAATAGAATTCAAGAGTATTTCTACTGGCCAAAAATGCAGAGCGATGTAGTGAAGTTCTGTAGGAGGTGTTTACATTACATCAAGCATATGAACGCTCTAGGCGACATTATAATTTGAGGAGGAAAGAAGTATCATTTGCTTTTGGAGACAAAGTATGGAGAGCTAATAAAGTGCTCTCACACACTGCAAATGAATTTTCTGCGAAGTTAGCTCCAAAATTCGTGTAATGCACAGTCAAAAATAAAATTTCAAAATTAGTTTATGAGTTGGTGAATGATGATGGTTCTAATGCTGGTCGTTGGCACGTCAAAGATCTGAAGCCATGCCATGCAAACGATCTCGGTACTGAAGAAGTGTAGTAATAATACAATGTTAGGTAGAGTTATGTTTTTGGAAAGAAAAATATATTTTTTGTTGAGAAGATTCATAAATAAAAGTCTTCGTAGTCAGATAGTGACTAGTTGCGCATCTGGTTAATGGTAGGTTAATTATAAAAAAAAGAGAAAATTTTTTGTTGCTCGTAGTAACATGGTTATGTCGTATAGACGACAAGATAATAGTGTACCCACCTAAGGTCGCGTGGACAGTATAGAAGTACACTCGCGTTTGTTGGCGTATAGATACACGTTATTGAGATTCTGTTGCTGCGGTAGACCAGAAGTTTCTATATTTATTATATGTTTGTTAGTATATTAATATACGTTATTAAGATTCTGTTAGTACAGTGGACAGGAAATGTTATATATATATATATATATATATATATATATATATATATATTGCTGTGTTAATTCGCCCTACGGTTGGGCGTACATAAAATGCTGTGATATAGCCCTTATATCACTCAAGCACTTGTGAAAATGTTAATTTATAATTTTCTTTGCCTCGACTAGCTGATTCAATTAAATAAAGCAATTCAACAATACACAGTATAATGATTAAATATTTACAACCCTTTTAAATATCTTCTCCCTTCTTAAATTATATACATTTGTCAAATCTTTCAAAAATCAAGCCATCAAAACGAGTTTTTATCACTTTTAAAGACCTATTGAAACGTTTCAAGATATCTATAACTTTTCAAAAATTTACGCAAGAAACCTCAATTTGTCGGCTTTTACACTTTAAATTATTATTGAGATAAAACAGTTTTAAAAATAAATCATATCAAAAATATGTAACCTGAAGTGGTTTTGTAGGTGCTCTGCATTCCTAAGAATTGAAGTCGATATTCAAATCGTTATTGGTGCGTTTATTCCAATGAAAGGTTTTTCATTTTCGCAATAGAATATTTACCATCAATTTGCTTGAACAGGCAGCATTCTCCAAAATTGTATTTCAGATCGTAATGGCTCGTTATTTAAAGTTTTAACAGGAATCGTAACGTTATTTTGATTGTAATTTAAGATTGTAGTGCCAGTTAAGACGACAATTAAGATGGTGATCAATATGGTAATTCGGATGTAATTAAGATGTTATTAGGATGTCATTTGGATGTTGTTTGGAGCCCTGTTTTATTTATTATTAGAAATGGTATAATTTCACTAAATCTTATCTACTTACGTCTTCAGAAGTACGGCTCGTTTGTACAATTACACACTCTAGAAGTTCACTTGTAATTTAATTTACTATTTACGTAAATATTTAGCACTTTCAAGTACAGTAACTGCCCGGTTTCAAAGTATACTAACTCGATAGTCAATTGTCCAGATATTTATAGGATCGGCGAGACCAAGCGTCTTATCTATTGTTATTTTGGAAAAGTTTACCAATTGTATGTATTTTAATTGCATGAAGCGATGCTCTTGGTTACGTAATTTAAATGTTATACCTCACATCTAATTCAGAAATCCCAGGAATTTTGTTCATAAAAGCACGTACTAATGTTGTTGGCCTTATTCTAATCGGAATCGAATAAATTTGGTGTTTGTTTATTTCCTAATAAATTAGATTTTGAACAAATGTGATTCTTATAGATTATGTACACTTTTAAATAATGCATAATTTCTGCGTGCGTTTACGATGGCATCTTAACACACTTTTTGAATATTTATCTAGCTAATTCATGCAGGCTTTTTACTGATTTAATTTTAATGTGTTTCGTTACATTTTTAAATTCTAATCTTTGCTAGTAGCTACTCTTGGATATGTGTTTTAATCGCTTGTACTGCTATATACAGTGTGCTTTCAACTAATAATATTTATAATGACTCATTTACTCTTCTAATACCTATAATTATGTTTTTGTTACTTGGGCGTTTCTCTTGTTTATTCTACGACCCATATAACTTAACCTACCCCTAAATTAACCCTATAATTACAGCAACATATATATGTATATATATATATATATATATATATATATATATTATCTTAGTAGAAGACTACTAGTAAAGGCGCGAGGAAAGATCTCTTAAGGATCACCTTAATATTAAATAGTGTAGTTGTATATAAATTTGAGTTCGTATCATTAAATTGTCTCGACCTGGACATGAAAGTCATCTAAGTTAGGTTAATTAAGTTAGCTAAAAAAGAAAATGCGGCGTTTCGAAGCATACATTAGTCCTTTTTTTGTGTTATAGTAGAGTGTGTGTCTTCATAACGAAGCTTATGATAAGTAGTAGAGATTGGCGAGTTCCAAACCTTACCAGTTAGTATGTTGGTAGTATCATGTAAATTGAAATACTTCCACATAATAGTAATTCGTTGTGAATGGGATTTGTTTTGGAGTACTGGACCCCTCAAAAATGACTTCACTATACCCGATTTGACTTTTCTACTTTGTCCCCAAATTCAATTTTGTCGTCTAGTACGCGTAAGTTACTCACTCGCTCCAAAGTTCCCATCCCTTAACTTTGTGTTGCAATTAATGATAGGTTTAACATTAGTGAATTAGTTTTGTTTCTATTGTTTTTAAATTTAAGAATATCTTAAAATTATAAAGTTTAAAAAAAAACTTTTTGGTTTTAGTAAATTCCTTTTACCTCAAGTTTTTTCCTTTTGTTGAGAGGCAGTGAAACAGTTTAATTGTTTACAACCCTTAGTAAAGCAATATTGCAAGGAATCAATTAATTTTACTTTACAATTTGTCCTACCAATAAAATATTTCGCATTATAAAATTTTATTCAACACCCTAATCTTGTATAAAATTCATAAGATAAATTTTGCTACATTCGACAGAACAGAAATAGAAAATTATTATAACAAAGTAAATAAAGTCATAAGTTCAATGCGCATCTACCGGTTTGTAGCATGTCACAGGTTGTTGTACGATTGAGCACTGCCGGCTGCATGGAAAATCCACCACATGTAGTCAAAATACCAGGCCGTAAGCATGTATTTGTTAAGCACGCTGGCGGCCAGTCTACGCCTAGCAATCCTCCTGATTCACCGGTATAATTAATAGAAGCCACTTAACCAATGGTTCGTATAATTTCTATACATAAAATTTAATAAAATATTAATTATTTGTAGCGCAACTAAGCAACTATGTAACCACGTTTAAACACAAGTTTCACTAAAACAAAAATTAACTCATCAATAAGCAGATTTATTATCCTTACATATGAAGGCACTGTGAAAGGCAGTAACACGATTTCTTAACCAAGAGGTATTTAACTACCGACACTAACCCTTGAACCCAACATATTAAAGCTACGACACGTTCCAAAGTCATAAACAACGATGCAGGCGAGAGGCTCCTTATAGGATTTCGTCCATATGTTCGATCGATTACGTCATGGAAAAGCCAGGTGACCACGCCAGTAATGTACGGTAAGTCATATAAAAACACCTCCTAGAATCTCGTATTGTTGGGATATTACATGCATTTTATTTAAATTTTATTGAATATTAATTAGTAGAAGATCTTATGTTATGCTTTTTGAAAAGTTGGTTTAAGAACCAAGTATAATTGAAATTGATCTTTAGAATTTGCATATTAAGTAGCGAAGTTTCACCGAAAATGAAATTTAATTATTACAATATATAATGACCTTTTGGTCATAAATGTAAATTGCAGGGTCTCAGATCTGACCACCTTCACCTTTCGATAACCTAAAATGCTTTTGTTATGAAATAAGAATTAAATTTAATATTTGACAGAACAGTTAAAGAGGACTAACCTTCATTTGATTTTGTATATATAACTCTTTTCAGACAATAGAGGCCTTGAGTTGATTTAAAAATTATTTATTCAGGTTTATGAACATATAAATTGACATAAAAAGAGGAGTTTTAAACTATGTAATTATTGTTGTACAGACCGCTTCAGAGATAATAGAACTTGATTACAGGTATTTATTAAATGATTATAAGAACTGGATGCTTATAACTTCCACCTGTCGTGTTAAAAATAATAGTATGAGGTTATAATTCATTAATTTGAAAACCAGGAAAAAGCAACTCCATTTGCAAATTCCTAAAGATACGTTATACACCATAGAGTTTCTACTTTCGCGCTATAGTGTTGTCTTGTAAGGTAAATTAAGAAAGTAGTGGCGCCGAAAAATGTCCGCAGAATATTTTGAGGATACATCGGAAGTTGATCGTAAAGTATTAACCACCCGGACCCAGTGTCCCGACATATTTAGATAATTACTTCTGGTTAGTATATTGTTAGTCGGGCACGTCTCAAAACAAAAACAACTTAACCTGTTAGAGGTTGTAACGGGTTTTGAGTCATACGAGACTACAAAAGTATTTTTGCAATACAGAATAATCACACAAATGAATGTTTCTCAGAATGCGAGAACAAATGGACTTTCACAATAGTTCTTTTTTATGTGAAACAGCCACAAATTGCATGAGAATACACGTTTGTTTATATGCGATCGTAGATGTCTTTGTATATAACTATTTTGTGGCGTAGTATAATCATACAAATTATACGTACCAGGACGTTCGTTATTATGCGACCGAAAATACACTTGTAAAGTACTTTTTAGTGATGCGCTATATTCACACAAGTTACATACTAGCGAACGCTAATTAGTTTGCGACTCCATATGTTTGTGTAAATCACTTTTTCGTGACGAGCTATAATTACACAAATTGCATGCAAATGGACATTTATTAGTATACGACCAAAAATGTTTTGTAAATTACTTTTGCGTGATGCGGTTTAATCACACGCATGCGAATGGACGTTCATTAGTATGTGACGGAAAATGTCTTTTTAAATAACTTTTTCGTGATGTGGAATAATCGTACAAATTGCAAGCTAATGGACGTTCGTTAATGTGCGACCGAAAATGTGTTTTTAAATTATTTTTGTGATGCGGTATAATTACACAAATTGCATGCGAATGGTCGTTTGTTAGTATGTGACCGACAATGTGTTTGTAAATTGACTTTTTGATGTGTGTAACATTCACACAAATTGCATGCGAATGGATGTTCGTTAGTATGCGACCGAAAATGTGTTTTAAACTACTTTTTTGTGATGCGGTATAATTACACAAATTACATGCGAATGGACGCTCGTTAGTATGCGACCGAAAATGTTCTTGTAAATGACTTTTTTGCCATGCGGTATAATTACACAAATTACATGCGAATGGACGTTCGTTAGTATACGACCGAAAATGTGTTTTTAAATTACTCTTTCGTTATGCGGTATAATTACACAAATTGCATACGAATGGACGTTGGTTAGTATGCGACCGAAAATGTTTTTGTAAATTACTTTTATGTAGTATGGTAAAATCACACAAATTGCATGCAAATGGGTGTTCGTTAGTGTGCGACCGAAAATGTGTTTTTAAATTATTTTTTTGTGATGCGGTATAATTACACAAATTGCATGCGAATGGTCGTTTGTTAGTATGTGACCGACAATGTGTTTGTAAATTACTTTTATATGGTGTGGTAAAATCACACAAATTGCATGCGAATGGACGTTCGTTAGTATGTGACCGAAAATGTTTTGTAAACGACTTTTAGATGATGCAGTATAATTACACAAATTGCATACGAAATGGACGTTCGTTAGTATGCAAGCCAAAATGTCGTTTTAAATTACTTTTGTGATGTGGTGATAATTCACACAAATTGCATGCGAATGGTCGCTCGTTAGTATGCGACCAAAAATGATCTTGTAAATCGCTTTTATATAATGCAGTATAATTACACAAATTGCATACGAATAGACGTTCGTTAGTATGCGACCAAAAATGTCTTTTTAAGCGACTTTTGCTTGATGTGGTGTAATCACACAAATTGCATACAAATGGACGTTCGTTAGTGTGCAAGCGAAAGTGTTTTTAAATTACTTTTTTGTGATGCGGTATAATTACACAAATTGCATGCGAATGGTCGTTGGTTAGTATGCGACCGACAATGTGTTTGTAAATTACCTTTATATGGTGTGGTAAAATCACACAAATTGCATGCGAATGGACGTTCGTTAGAATGCGATCGAAAATGTTTCCGTAAATAACCCTTTTGTGATGCAGTATAATTACACAAATTGCATGCGAATGGTCGTTCGTTAGTATGTAACCGACAATGTGTTTGTAAATTACTTTTATATGGTGTGGTAAAATTACACAAATTGCATGCGAATGGACGTTCGTTAGTATGTGACCGAAAATGTTTTTGCAAACGACTTTTAGATGATGCAGTATAATTACACAAATTGCATGCAAATGGACGTTCGTTAGTGTGCAAGCGAAAATGCGTTTTTAAATTACTTTTTTGTGATGCGGTATAATTACACAAATTGCATGCGAATGGTCGTTCGTTAGTATGCGACCGAAAATGATCTTGTAAATGGTTTTTATATAATGCAGTATAATTACACAAATTGCATGCGAATAGACGTTCGTTGGTATGCAACCCAAAATGTCTTTTTAAGCGACTTTTGCTTGATGTGCTGTAGTCACACAAATTGCATGCGAATGGACGTTCGTTAGTATGCGACCGAAAATGTTTTTGTAAACCACTTTTATATAATGCAGTATAATCACACAAATTGCATGTAAATGGACGTTCGTTAGTGTGCAAGCGAAAATGTGTTTTTAAATTACTTTTTTTGTGATGCGGTATAATTACACAAATTGCATGCGAATGGTCGTGGGTTAGTATGCGACCGACAATGTGTTTGTAAATTACCTTTATATGGTGTGGTAAAATCACACAAATTGCATGCGAATGGACGTTCGTTAGTATGTGACCGAAAATGTCTTTTTAAATGACTTTTATATAATGCAGTATAATCACATAAAAAGCATGCGAATGAACTTCTTGTGTGGGTATTCATCACGTGCCGTATTATTAGACAATTGTTAAGCGTTATTAACTAAAGATCAGTTATTAATATAAATGTTCTTTGCTTCAATTTATGATTCATAGCATCCCTGATCGTGTTTACGTGTAAGGTGGTCCCCAATATTTTCTTTTAGGGGAATTTGCGAATTTCGCACTAAAAATTTCAGTTGATTTTTTTGCGTACGTGAAAATACGAGTGTTAAAATGCGAAAGAATTGCATTGCAATACGTATGCGTTAAATAATTTATATTTCTGGCATTTATAAATTCTTAACCTATTTGCAATTGGCGGAAACTGAATAATTCATATTTGGTTCAAATAATAATTTCTTTCCTCACCTGTAAGATGGCAGCACGCAGAAAAGTCGGCAATACAAATTGAAAGCGACAGAAACCATAATTAAACCTAACATAACCTCAAAACTTAATTTACGAATGTTGATGAACCTTGAATTTTCAATAGGAATTCAAATAATTAACACTTAGGTGTAAGTAGGTTTTTAATTCATTATTGTTAATGTTAATTTAGGGAAGTCCTTTTAGTTAGGTTAGCTTATACGAAGCACTGATCGTATTTATACTATCCTAAGTGAGATTTGCTTCAATAATTGACACAACCAGACAAAATACACTTTGCAATCTTCTTCATGCATTGTTGTTAGTTAATTTTAGATTATTAAAAATTTGTCTCGCAAATTTTTTAATTTTTATGTATATAGAAGACTGACATTAAATATAAATTGTATTTTCATGTAAGAGCAGTTTTGTAGTGTATTGATATTTTGTTTATAAACCGTTTTACATTACTGTATTTTTAATTTGCACTTTGTTTAATACACGTATTTTGCATACATTTATGTTTATTGGATATCGCACGTTTCCAGAGTTAAGCACCTTCTCGCCGTCGTTTATAAAATTTTTGAGTAATTTATAGAAAACCCGGAGTTGGAATATTTACTAGGTGCATTCGCAAATGCACTTCACATACCTGAAACGCGCCATTTAATATAAACAACGACCATACCATGTTGAAAAGCACACAACAACAACAACATAATTTTATTTAGATATTAACAACTTAAACAGCACAAAACAAACGAAATATAACAATATTTACACTAAGTAATGTACAATTTTTATTCGTATGCGTCATACGGCGGTACCTGCGGGTATATCCGCTTACCCGCCAGTTTAATTGCTCCATTATGACCACGGCCTCCAAAGTTCGGGATCACGGTGTGGACCAAAAAACTCAATCGGTTCCATCAACGCATGTCCTCGGTTATTGAAGGTGGTCTCCGACCAATGACTATGCGGTAAACATAATCCCATTACGGCGCGTATTGCGATGCCAATCATACTTGAGTCGGTTGAGGAAAAATATTAGCCAAAAAAAACCTCATCATTTAGGGTAGTTTTAAGTTTTCAAATATTAATTGATCAGAATTTAGTACTGAATATAGGTAAGCCTTGGTAGGGAAACTTGTGTTTATATTTCTGTGGTAAATTATTATGTCTAATCCTAGTTACATTTTTAACTAAATTATTATGTTTTTCCCTCCATGTCTGTTCATAAAATTTTTGTGACTGTATTTTAATAAATTCATCAATTGTTCTAAGTTTGGATTCTTAATTTTTAATTTTTTCATAACATTCTTTGTTTAGTATTAATCGCAAACATTTGTTTTGAAATCGTTGCAGCTTTTGTAAGTGTGTTTTTGCTGCACAATACCAGACAGGAGCAGCATATGTGAGAGTGGGTCGGATCATTGAGGTGTACAATAACTTTTTATTTTTCCAATTCATTGCACTTTTTTTACTTAATAAGGAATATAACGTCATTAGTAAACTTAAGGCTTTCTGTATAGTGTGCTCTATGTGACATTGAAAGGTGAGTTTTTTTATCTAAGTGCACTCCCAAGTATTTTATACTGTTTGTGGTAGTTAGATTTTCTTCAAGAATCTTTGGAGCTCGGTTCAGCTTATTACTTTTATACTTCCGATGGAACAAAATTGTTTCGGTTTTATCGGTATTTATATTAATTTTCCATTTATTGCAATACCTGCCAATACTGTCAACGTGTTTTTCAACCATGTCTAGTGCTTGATGTGGGTCAGCGTCTGAGGTATATATTGCGGTATCGTTAGCATACAAAGCCAGATTTGTTTTGTCGGTTATAGGAATGTCGTTAATGTATATAGTGTACAAGGTCGGGCCGAGTACGGATCCCTGCGGCACCCCGGCTGTTACGGGTGTATTGTTAGGCATTGCATCACTTATTGAAACTGTGAATGACCTTTTGGACAGGTAGCTGAGAATTGTTTTAATTAAGTAACTTGGAAATTTATAACTAATTAATTTATGTAGTAAACCGGTAAGCCAAACTTTATCAAAAGCTTTCTCGTAATCCAGAAAAGCCATAAATGTTACTTTTCGCTGATTGTAACTGTTAATAATGTCAGTGACAATTCTTGTTACCTGTCCTGTCGTGCTGTGCCTCTGCCTGAAACCAAACTGATTATTTACTAATAGTTTATTTTTATGTAGGTGCTTATATATTCGAACATTAATTACTTTTTCCACGATTTTACTTAATGTTGGGAGTAAGCTAATAGGTCGATAACTATTAGCCAATTTACGGTCTTTTCCTGTTTTTGGAATGGGTGTAACTACAGCAACTTTCCACGCTTTCGGGAAATAGGAACATATCAGTATCGCATTTATTATATAATGTAATTGAACAACGGCCTTTTGTGTGAGGTTTTTAATGAGGATGTTAGAAATATCATCTTTGCCAGGTGCTTTGTTAATTTTAAGATTTTTAATTATAGATTTAATTTCTGATGGAGAAGTTCTGGAAATTTCTTCGGGAACTTGTAGGGCTTTAATGATATTTAATCCATCATTAACCTCTTGCTCAATCTTATCGTGCGCGTGATCGTTGCGTGTTGTCAGGTGATTTTTACTGAATACGTTTGCAAACAAGTTTGTTTTTTCAGCGTTATTTTGTGCAGTCCTTCCGTTATGTGTCAGCGTAGGGATTGTATTATTTCTATTTTTTAAGTACTTGGCCATTTTCCATATAGAATTATCATGTGTGTTGAGATTTTGTAATTTAGTTGTCCATTCCTTATTTCTATGCACCCAGATATCCTTACGTACCTGCTTAGTCAGTGCATCTAGTTCTTGCTTGTGTTGTTCCGTGTTATTGACCTGCAATTCTCTCCGTGCGCGATTTTTCCGTTTAATGAGCTGAATAATGCTATTTGGTAATGTCTTATCTCCTTGTTTTACATAGACAGTTAGAATTGCCTCCGTTTTCGCCTTCTGGATCGCATGCACGAGTTTATCAATTTCAATATTAATCTCGCATTTGTTATTAATTGCTCGATTAATTTGCACGTGCTGATCCAGTACTAATCTATATTTTTTCCAATTAGCATTTTTATAATTTGTGAATGGTGTTTGCGGAACAATGTCGTTTATGACTTGTAAGTTAAAAATTATAGGGTTGTGGTCAGAACTAAGCTCCGCAGGTGAAAAAACATTTTTAATATTCGGCACATTCCTTTCAATAATTATATCAATGGTTGTCGGGGTGGTCCTATTTGTGGGAAAATGAGTTTTGGAGCTTGGATGATGTACCTTAGTGTCGGTGTGCTTTGTTAGATTGAAACGGGTTATGCCGTTACGGTTATTTTCATGACAGTTCCATGCAACATGTTTGGCATTTAAGTCGCCGACAATAAGAGTTTTACGATCTGTACTTTGTAACAACCGATTTTCAATCGCTTTGTTGAGCATAAATTGTATCATTATTTCTTATATAATGTTACGCTACTGCGTACCAAAACTTAGATTATTATCAGTTGACACAATTTAATTATTACTTGTATATTTCACGAACCGTGGTTGAATTATTATTTGTACGTGTTACAAAGCCTGCATAGACCGTGGTGGAATAATCTCATACAAGCGAATGCCTCTATATTTTAAAAAGGTTTCGTTTTACATCTACGGTACCTGGGATCGCATAATATTTACAATACAATGTATTGAGAGGGTTTAGTTTCTGGTATTTAAACATATGGTGCGGCCACAGGGCCGGACGGATTCATTGGGGGTTTGCAGGAATGTGGGCAGATGTAAAGAAACGGCAATGATTCCCGGCTTTTTTTGATGTGTGGTCCTTGGGTGTAGACGTGTTTGAGTGTTGCTTAGAACACGTAAGTATTTATTTTGTTTGAAAGGACATTTATTTTTAATAATGCAAGTAACCCTTTGCTATAAATTTCATTTTGATACTACATCGATTTATGTAGACCATTATTGAATTGTAAGGAAAGACTGATTTTATTTTGTGATGGCTGTTTCATCATTCGGTTACAGCACATGTTACATTTATATGAATTGAACAAAGCAACCCTCGTTAATTAATTTTACATAGACGCTAACGACGGGGTGCGGGAGCTGTTGTTGCGATCTATAGGCCGGTCTGCTTTTGTGGTGAGTTATATTGACAGTAAATTACGTTTCGCGTGTTCCGGAAATAATCAGTGAAGAGAGCATGCGGTATTAACCCCTGGAATCTTTGATTTAATTTGTACCTCCGGATACCGTGTTGAACGGACGGTATTGCATAGTTGTGTTTCAAAGTGCTTTTGTTAAATTAATTAAAGGTATTAAGTTAATCATAGTTAGGCTAAGATTAGGTATATGTGACGACGTACACGTCCCTAGATAACAATTAGGTTAGATAGAGTTACGTTATTTTATGTCGGAATAGTGGGCCCTGTAGGCCTTATTGCATTTCGAGTTCCAGACTGTTTATTTATTTGTTATATATGCTTTTCCTGACAGTCGATGGTATAATAAAATGTTATTTCTTTTTCTAAACTACGAAGTTTATTTCATGATTACTTTTATTAGGTATCAGTGCCTTTCCGCTGATTGGCGCCCATGTTTATTATAAATTGTTAATATCTATATTGATGATTTTTATTCATATCGCATAATTGGTAAGTACAAGCAAGGTTTTAGTTATGAGTTTGAACCACGACCTACGCCGCTGAGTTTAGTCTGCCTGGCCTTAATTAACCGTCTTGACTGGTCTTTACAGACCCTCGACGGACGGTTGATTATGTAAATATTTCAACTTTGCAGGATCTTTAT
The DNA here is from genome assembly GCA_036346225.1 of Platerodrilus igneus. Lineage (NCBI taxonomy): Eukaryota > Metazoa > Arthropoda > Insecta > Coleoptera > Lycidae > Platerodrilus > Platerodrilus igneus. The sequence continues at coordinate 168,444 of JARFIW010001613.1, read as the reverse complement.
ATCTCTTTCAGAGAAAGCATTTGCAGGGCTATTGTATGCCGCTGCAATGTTTATTCCATCTTTAAGTCGGAAAATTATACTTTCAATAGAGCTTTGCGGATTTAGGTGTATTTCAGTAAATTGGAGGTTTTTCTTAATCAGAACTAAAAGGCCACCTTTATGTGTGTTTATGTCTTTCCTAATTCAATTATAGTTCCTAAAATTAATTTTATTCATCATCATCATTTTGTTTTCGACCTTACTTATGGTCGGTTTGACGTAGCTCTATCTTCTTTTCTATTCTGTGCTAATCTAAAAAGCTCTACATATCTACTCTAAGTAATGACCTTACATTCCAAGTCCCTATCACTAAATCGAACTGTTGTTTTATATTCTTACGATGACGAGCCCCAAGTACCCCCTCCCGGAGATCCGAATGAGGGAGTATTTTACCTCCGGACAAGAATTTTACTTGTGAGCTCTCCATCATATGTATTTCGTGTTTTAGGCCACGCACACCTGGGAAATATTGTGGTAGGCTCCCATATCTTTCCACAACACAGTTTTTAAAGATTTTAGCAAAAAGCCGTATCCGTCACGGCCAACCCCCAACAAGCTTGTAAATTATTGAATATCGCCCGAGACCAACCGACCCTCCTCCAATATCTTTTAGCCAGCAAGGCTGCTGCCCCTTGCTGCGCCTTTTAATCGCCTTTTACGATAAGCAGGCTTACTATAGTAGTATTCTTTATCCCCTACTATAGGGATATAATTTTTTTTTTATTTAATTTTATTATTATGATCTAATTTAGTCTCGCCAATTAGTAATATATCTCTCTTAAGCCTATTTAAAAATTCTACTACTTCTTGTATTTTATTTTTCAGACCGTTAGCGTTCCAATAAGCTACTTTTACATCACGACCCATTAATCTAATTTAGCACAGAAGCTTCTGAATGCCATAAATTTAGCCAAATTGTCTCCACAGGTATGTATAACTTTATTATATATATTATATATATATATATATATAATGTTATTTAATTCCTTAACAAGGCTTAACATTCGGTCAACATCAATCAATTTATTTAATTTATTGATTTCCCCAACCAATTCGTGAAAATTAGCATCGCTTACCTTTTCTGTATTATTTTGGGATGATAGTTTTTTATCTTCAGGCCTCTTGAACCATGCATTTGAAGTGGGCGGTGGGGCGGCGATCCATTTTGGAGCAGGAAAGTCTTTTGCCGTGTTGAGCATTCGAAGGCGTTCTCCGGTTTTGTTCTGCTTTTGGATTTCATTTAACCTTTGTATGTAAACGGGGCATTCAATATTATTAGCAGGATGCGCACCCTCGCAATTTGCACAAGTCGCGGCTGTTTCTTTTGTTTTCGTGCATGTAAACGTAAAATGCCCTTTAGCACACTTTAAACATTTTGGGTTCGCATTACAATTTGACAAAGAATGACCCCATAACTGGCACCGGTGACATTGTATCATTTGTTTATTGTTTTTATACTGTTCGAACCGCACTTTTGTGTGATACAGATACTTCACGGTGTCATTCAGGTTTTTTGTTTTCACCGAACTTGACGTTGTGTTTAAATACAGAGGCTGCTTGGTGTTCTTCATAATTGCAGATTTTAACAATTTGATTCCATACCCATTTTCCAATTCTGATTGAAGCTCTTCTGGCTCCGTACCATTAGCAAGACCATATATAACATGTGTGTTCCTCTTCTCATTTTTGTTAGAGTAGGTATGGTATTCAGTATTTTGCAGTACCCCAGTTACACTCTTATGCTCTTCCTTTAAATTTGTGTAAATCGTCAAATTATCTTTACCGTATTTGATATGAAAATTTTCTTTTACCTTGGATTTAATTATTTTAATAAATTCTTTGTGATTATCAGTTTTCCCGTGTATCACAATAGGCGGCATTTTTGTTTTTATTTTATTTAACGATTTTCCATTTCCTGCGGTATTGTTTCCCTCAGCACCATTAGCAGTTGTGTTCTCGTCCTGCTCCATACTTTCAGAGAATGTTGGTTGTAGATCACTAAGCGGCTTAAATCTGTTCTTCAGTTCCAGTCCATCCGACAAGATTAATTTTTTTTGGCATTTTGCTAATAATGTTGTCTGTTTGGCTAACTTTCCGCTTATGGGGTTTTATCAGACCAGAGAGTAATTCGCTCTCATTCTTATGGTGTTCGGATACCTGATCCACACTAATTGCTAATTGTCTATAAATTATGTATTATAATCACACACTAAACTATTAATTTTAACTGTAATGTAAACTAACTTATGATAACTATTGAATTAATTTCGTTACGAAACCTAGAGAGCGGCGTCGAGAACATGTCCTCACGCTATAAAGGTTCTAACCGTACTGATGTTGAAAAGCACAGTTTCTCGTCCGATCACTGAAGTTAAGTAACGTTGGGCGCGGTCAGTACTTGGATGGGTGACCGCTTGGGAACACGGCCGTCTTTTTTTAAATATAATTGGCACGTTAGTAATGTAAACAGCACAATTAAAGAAATCGTTTTCGTTAGTACCAGCCTCGTGTCATAGATGGCAAGTCAGTATTAAGGTTCTAATTTTTATAATGGAGGTTTTCCTTCTATTCCGTAAGGTATATTCTATGCCTATATGTTAGGATGCCTAACGTATTACACGCCAACGAACTAAAGGCGTTAAGATCTTTTGTAACGTTTGTAACAACACTGTTGATCAATTTACAGAATTGAAAAGGATTCTGAATTCTGTATTAACTAGATTAGAAAATTTGGAAACGCGATCTGTTCAACATTCACAGTTGTCTCCTGAATCATTTGAAGCGGTTGTCCGAGAAGCACAAGAACGAATTAAACGTGAAACAATTTAATTATTTATGGCTTACCAGAAAATCATGATGCAAGACCAGACGTTGTAGTCAACAACGTTTTTCAAGCAACTAGAAGTAATATAAATTTGACTTCAATCTTAAAAGATAAGAAGACTTGGTGTTCAGAAAGATAATGTAAGTAAACCTCGTCCACTATATGTTACAATGGATAGTACTTATCAGGTTTATAATGTTCTTAAAAACAAAATGCTGTTAAAATCCTATTTCGATTTTAACCATGTATTTTTGAAAAAATGTGAAACACTTTATCAAAGAGAATTAAATGCTAAGTGTAGAAAGTTATTCAAAGAAAGAGTCGAAAATGGAGAAACTAATCTCACTATAAAATTTGTCCATGGTATACCTAGTATTGTACAAAAAAAACTAAATAAATCCTACAGTAAGGTCCTTATGTGTCATTATCAAAATGTTCAAAGTATGCGAGGCAAGATTGATGAATTTACAACTAATATATCTGATTGTAAATATGATTTTGGTGCCACAAGTAAAACATGGTTATCGAACGAAATTAAAATCAGGGAATTTACTTTCTGTGGTACTTTGTACAATATATATATATATATATATATATATATATATATATTGCTGTGATACCTCACCATTATTCGTGAACTACGGTTTTCGAATCGAGCCCCAGCGTTGGGCCGTCAAGATTTTGCTGTGAAACCTACAAAAAGCCTCACCAGAGTAAAAAAATATTCGAGCCTCTCGAATTGGGCACCAAGAGTTGCTGTGATTCTCGCCCTATTGAATCTCTTCTGATGGTCGACTTTTTACTCTTTCCGCCTAGGATGCTCACCTAGTTAAAACTTTCATCCTCATTCATAATAAAAAAAACACATTCCTACCACAAACATCAACGTTAACTCTATTTACATCAATATTCATAATACATTAAAATTTCAAAATTAAATTTCAGCATAAATATCAGTATCATAAAATTTCAAGTTTAAATTTGTCATCATTTTAATATGCATCCAGAATTACAGTCCTGGTAGGATGTATACTAATTAAGTTACAATATGTGCAGACCTAAGTCTGAATAAAAGGGAGCATCTCCCACCCCTTTACGTTAATTTAACAGGTTAGTTTAATTGAGCTCAAAGACAGACCCAAATTTTCATCATATTCAAAAACATAAACTGCTAAATACTCCTTTCTACTTATACAAGAAAATTTCACCTTAAAATTAAAAATTTGTTGTTTATACAAATTCACTACTGTCTATTTTATCGAACAAATCATAAAGATATCCAACACACACCAAAACATCAAAGTTCGAACAAAATAGTATAATTTACCTGAAGGTTACTGCACTCGTGGCTTCAATGCACATCGGATTTGCTAATTCCACCATTCCAGCTGATTTATGTTTACGGCTTTAGATTCTGAACGCTTTTAAAATTTTTCTTACACAACCATTCATCTAAATTGTTTCAGAGCTTCTCAGGAACTTATCTATGTATATCTAAATCTTGTTTTGTGGATCCAATCACGTTTACGAATAACACTTGATTACTCACCCCCGAAAGTTAGCAAAGCAATTCATAATTCGTTCACGCTATACAAAGCTGTATACTTAAATGTATTTATTTATCGCTACTACTTTAGATAATTGGTACAGTAATACCCGCAAATATAACTAGACTTTATTACCTTATCTATCTTCTGTAAGTGCACAAATGCATAATAATTTGTATCGTAGCACGTATTCTGCTTAAAGTATCGTATAACATAAAAAATAAAGAACAAACCTGTTTACAGTATCGAATCACATTAAAAATCTAAGAGAGCGAAACACCTTTAAATCCGGGTTTATATAACGGTCCGCCCGCGCGTCGGATTTGTCCCGCAACGGACAATTTTCAGAATTTCGCATTCTCTGTTCCTTTTTCGACGGTCCGGCACAGCGATTCTACTACATTTGCACACGTCCAAGTTGAAAATCTAAGAATTTTCTACACGACTCGCAACGCGTCTGCGAACAACTAATCAATTCCGTATAGAGATTGATATCTTTCCACCTCTCATATCTGCATCTTATTTCAACCAATCGTTTCCTCGTGACGCTGCTCAAATCACACCTTTTATTATCCGTGTCTCTAACTTGCGCATTTTATCCGTCTTTTTCTAACCTGGTCCTATTGGTGCAAATCGATATTCTTTACTATAGGTCATTTCAGTCCACGTGGATTCCTATGTTAATATAAGCTACTGTTTATTCGACCGTTTGCAATATACGCAGAATTTTCATGTTTATCCAAACAAATTAAACAGAAAGTGACATTTAAAATACGCAGGTGTTCAATCGTAATACTTCTATGATTTGGATATTCCACGTATTTTAACCTTCTTGATAGATTTGTATGCTAGCAACGCGTCTCATATTTGGTATTATTGGATTTTTAAAAGCTTTTATGCATATTATACCTTAATAATCGTTCAATTAACTCCAATTAAAATAATAATGAATGGCATTGACTTCTACCCTTTAATTTTTAGTGAATACAAATTAAATATTAATTATTATTTGTACCGTTTATTTAATACTCGTTACTTAAAAATTGAATTTATTGATATAAATTTCGCACGTAATTTCTATTTGTTTCTTTATACAAGGTGATTAAAATAATTTGATGTCGTTAATTAATTTTCTACCCTGGTCTAAATTTGAGTATATATATATATATATATATATATATATATATATATATATATATATATATAGATGTGACTGAAACTATGTTGCTAGAAATACATCATGTGGCGGTGGAGTTTTCCTAGCAGTCAAGAATTGTATTCAAAGTGAACAATTGGATTTATCAGACTTGCGAATTGCTTTGCCTATTTATGATATCGTTGGTTCTAAGTGTACATTATCTGGATATTCTTTAAACATATTCGTTATCTATATTCTGTATACTCCAACTGTAAACCTCAATACATTATTTAATCAACGAACTTCGTTCGTTTATGAAATCGATTTGTCGTCCGTCTGTCTGTCCGTCTGTCCGTCCGAGGCCTTTCTAATGGTCGGACATCAATGTGTGATACATCAATCGATTCAGCTCGGTGTCCTGAGCTTAAGTTTTGATGTCAGTTGAAATCGGGCCACGGGGACGCCGAGCCCGCGGGAAAATCTACAGGGATAATTAAAATTTTTAATAAGTTTAAAATCAATATGCGACACATATTTGAACAATTTATGGCATTTCATGCCAATTATTCCAATATTATAGACGTTTAAACTTAAATTTTGATTGCCGAAAATAATTAGATTCATATAAAAAAAAAATCTTATCTTATTGATGAGAACTAATATATAGCTTTTAAAATATTTATTCAATAAAATAAAATATATTAAAATGTCTCTTTTGTTGTTTATAAATTTTTGTATTTTATCTGAATACTTATAATTATTACAACATAATAATTTTAATTTCTTTAAATTGTTTTAAAGTAAGTCTACATTTGGAAGTTCGTTGCGACAATGCCTTGCATTTTCAACTTGTTTCAAATGACTTTTATGTGATGCAGCATAATCCCACAAATTGTATGCGAATGGAGGTTCGTTAGTATGCGATCGTAAATGTTTTTGTAAATTACCCTTTTGTGATGAGCTATAGCTACACAAATTGCGTGCCAATGGACGTTCGATAGTATGCGAGCAATATTCTTTTTGTAAATTACTTTTTTGTGATGCGATATAATCACACACACACACACACACTACATGCAAATAGACGTTCAATAGTATGAGACCGAAAGTGTTCTTGTAAACGACTTTTTTCCGAAGCGGTATAATTTCACAAATTGCATGCGAATGGACGTTTATTAGTGTGCGATCGTAAATGTTTTTGTAAACTATCTTTTTGTGATGTGCTATAATTACACAAATTGCATTGGAATGGACGTGCGATCGAAAATGTTTTTGTAATGCACTTTTTCGTAACGTAATGTAATTGCACAATTTGCAGGTAAGGGGACGTTCATTAGTATGCAACCGAAAATGATCTTGTAAGGGACTTTATCTTGAATCTGTATAATTATACAAATTGCATGCGAATGAACGTTGATTAGAGTGCGTTCGCAAATGTTTTTGTAAATTATCTTTTGTGATGTGCTATAATTACACACATTGCATTAAAGTGAACGATCGTTAGTAGGCGATCGAAAATGTTTTTTTAATGTATTTTTTCGTGACGTAGTATAATTACACAAATTGCATGCGAACGGGCGTTCATTGGTATGCGACATCAAATGTGCTTGTAACGCACTTTTGTATAACGTAGTATGATTACACAAATTGCATGCGAATGGACGTTCGTTAGTATGCGATCGAAAATGTGTTTGTAATTTCCCTTTTTCTGATGTGGTATAATTACACAAATTGCAGCCGAACGGACGTTCATTAGTATGCGACATCAAATGTATTCTTAACCCACTTTTGTATAACGTAGTATGATTACACAAATTCATGCGAACGGACGTTCGTTAGTATGCGATCGAAAATGTGTTTGTAAATTACTTTTTTGTAAAGTGGTATAATTACACAAATAGCATACGTACGGACGTTCGTTAGTATGCGTCCGAAAATGTTCTTGTAAACGACTTTTTGCTGAAGCGGTATAATTACACAATTTGCAGGCGAATGGACGTTCGTTAGTATGCGATCGAAAATGTTTTTGTAAATTGCTTTTTTGTAATGTGGTATAATTACACAAATTGCATGCGAACGGACGTTCATTAGTATGCGACATCAAATGTATTCTTAACCCACTTTTGTATAACGTAGTATGATTACACAAATTGCATGCGAATGGACGTTCGTTAGTATGCGATCGAAAATGTGTTTGTAAATTACTTTTTTGTAAAGTGGTATAATTACACAAATAGCATGCGTACGGACGTTCGTTAGTATGCGTCCGAAAATGTTTTGTAAACGACTTTTGCTGAAGCGGTATAATTACACAATTTGCAGCGAATGGACGTTCGTTAGTATGCGATCGAAAATGTTTTGTAAATTCTTTTTGTAATGTGGTATAATTACACAAATTGCATGCGAACGGACGTTCATTAGTATGCGACATCAAATGTATTCTTAACCCATTTTTGTATAACGTAGTATGATTACACAAATTGCATGCGAATGGACGTTCGTTAGTATGCGATCGAAAATGTTTTGTAAATTACTTTTTGTAATGTGGTATAATTACACAAATTGCATGAACGGACGTTCATTAGTATGCGACATCAAATGTATCTTAACCCATTTTGTATAACGTAGTATGATTACACAAATTGCATGCGAATGGACGTTCGTTAGTATGCGATCGAAAATGTGTTTGTAAATTACTTTTTGTAATGTGGTATAATTACACAAATAGCATGCGTACGGACGTTCGTTAGTATGCGTCCGAAATGTTCTTGTAAACGACTTTTGCTGAAGCGGTATAATTACAAATTGCAGCGAATGGACGTTCGTTAGTATGCGATCGAAAATGTTTTGTAAATTACTTTTTGTAATGTGGTATATTACACAAATTGCACGAACGGACGTTCATTAGTATGCGACATCAAATGTATTCTTAACCCATTTTTGTATAACGTAGTATGATTACACAAATTGCATGCGAATGGACGTTCGTTAGTATGCGATCGAAAATGTTTTGTAAATTACTTTTTGTAATGTGGTATAATTACAAATTGCATGCGAACGGACGTTCATTAGTATGCGACATCAAATGTATTCTTAACCCATTTTTGTATAACGTAGTATGATTACACAAATTCATGCGAACGGACGTTCGTTAGTATGCGATCGAAAATGTGTTTGTAAATTACTTTTTGTAAGTGGTATAATTACACAAATAGCATGCGTACGGACGTTCGTTAGTATGCGTCCGAAGATGTTCTTGTAAACGACTTTTTGCTGAAGCGGTATAATTACAGAAGTTGCAAGCGAATGGACGTTCGTTAGTATGCGATCGAAAATGTTTTTGTAAATTACTTTTTTGTAATGTGGTATAGTTACACAAATTGCAGGTGAACGGACGTTCATTAGTATGCGACATCAAATGTATTCTTAACCCATTTTGTATAACGTAGTATGATACACAAATTGCATGCGAATGGACGTTCGTTAGTATGCGATCGAAAATGTTTTGTAAATTACTTTTTGTAATGTGGTATAATTACACAAATGCATGCGACGGACGTTCGTTAGTATGCGTCCGAAGATGTTCTTGTAAACGACTTTTGCTGAAGCGGTATAATTACAGAAGTTGCATGCGAATGGACGTTCGTTAGTATGCGATCGAAAATGTTTTGTAAATTACTTTTTGCAATGTGGTATAGTTACACAAATTGCAGGCGAACGGACGTTCATTAGTATGCGACATCAAATGTATTCTTAACCCACTTTTATATAACGTAGTATGATTACACAAATTGCATGCGAATGGACGTTCGTTAGTATGCGATCGAAAATGTTTTTGTAAATTACTTTTTGATGAATTAATGTGGAGTTATTAATTAATCTAACATTTTAATAGTACAAATTGCGAACGGACGTTCGTTAGTATGCGTCCGAAGGTGTTCTTGTAAACGACTTTTTGCTGAAGCGGTATAATTACAGAAGTTGCATGCGAATGGACGTTCGTTAGTATGCGATCGAAAATGTTTTTGTAAATTACTTTTTTGCAATGTGGTATAGTTACACAAATTGCAGGCGAACGGACGTTCATTAGTATGCGACATCAAATGTATTCTTAACCCACTTTTATATAACGTAGTATGATTACACAAATTGCATGCGAATGGACGTTCGTTAGTATGCGATCGAAAATGTTTTTGTAAATTACTTTTTTGTAATGTGGTATAATTACACAAATAGCATGCGTACGGACGTTCGTTAGTATGCGTCCGAAGATGTTCTTGTAAACGACTTTTTGCTGAAGCGGTATAATTACAGAAGTTGCATGCGAATGGACGTTAGTTAGTATGCGATCGAAAATGTTTTTGTAAATTACTTTTTTGCAATGTGGTATAGTTACACAAATTGCAGGCGAACGGACGTTCATTAGTATGCGACATCAAATGTATTCTTAACCCACTTTTGTATAACGTAGTATGATTACACAAATTGCATGCGAATGGACGTTCGTTAGTATGCGATCGAAAATGTTTTTGTAAATTACTTTTTTGTAATGTGGTATAATTACACAAATTGCATGCGAACGGACGTTTGTTAGTATGCGTCTGAAGGTGTTCTTGTAAACGACTTTTTGTTGAAGCGGTATAATTACAGAAGTTGCATGCGAATGGACGTTCGTTAGTATGCGATCGAAAATGTGTTAGTAAATTACTTTTTTGTAATGTGGTATAATTACACAAATTGCAGCCGAATGGACGTTCATTAGTATGCGACATCAAATGTATTCTTAACCCACTTTTGTATACCGTAGTATGATTACACAAATTGCATGCGAATGGACGTTCGTTAGTATGCGTCCGAAGATGTTCTTGTAAACGACTTTTTGCTGAAGCGGTATAATTACACAATTTACATGCAGATGGACGTTCGTTAGTGTGGGACTGCATCATGTGCCGTATTCTTAACCAATTGTCAAGCTTTATCAACTAAGTATCACTTATTAATACAAAAGTCCTTTGCTTCATTTATGTTTCATAGCAACCCTGAGTGTGGTGCTCAATATTCTCTTTTACGAGAATTAGCGGATTTCGCACTATAAAGATGTTAGTTTTCTTGCGTTTTTTAAATTGTTTATAGATACGGTTTATAATATTATACTGTCCTGATGGTTTCAATCTTGCGCAAAATAATGTCTATCATGGTTATAACTTGCAAGGCGTGGAATATCCGATAACGTGACTATTATCGTGGTTTAAAATATTGTTATTATTTCATTTACGCTAACTAAGTACCAGGGGTGCAATTTTCGAATTATTTTCGTATACGAAAAGTGATCACTTCGTCCGAAAAGATACAAACTCGATTCTTGAGCGGGCGGATGAGTATCTGCATACGAATATTACATCGTCTGGGGTGCTTTTCTCAACTTCGTTCGTAAACATTCGCATTCGTATGTATTCGAATAGCTTATATACGAACAGCATTATTAGTTGGTATTCTCCGCACTCTTCGTAAACCCTACCGCTTCGAACACACTATAGACATTTGTCAACATTGCACTCGAATTATCTTTACCATGCTAACATATAATTTTATTTCTTTCTATTACCAAATAACCTAACTTAAAATTTTTGATCATTACGTTATTTGATTTGTATTAATATTTGGCCGGTGTTCGTATTTCTTGCGATTTTATTCTAAGCTAACATTAAAGTGATTTAGCAAGATGAGTAAGCCGAGTGGTAAGGAGGGTTGTAATCCTCCAGAACGCCAATGAACGGCACTGATAGAGTTTTTAAAGCAACATCAAAAATTAACGAGTGGCAAATTTTCAAATGATTTTACTTTTAAAGATTCAGAGTACCTTTGGAAAGAAGTTACCATTATTTTAAATAGCATCCCTAACGGCGCACAGAAAGTATGTCAGGAGCGGAGAAAAGTATAGCATTATTCCAATCGTATAGTATTTAACAATAAGATTTAATCCTTATTTTCTTAATTTTTAGTCTTGGCAGGACTTAAAAGTCTCGCACTAAAATAAAGTTAGTAAAAAGATTAATCATCGTAGAGGAACTGGAGGTGGGCCATATATAGAGGATGGATTATTCAAAGTAGAAGAAGATATTCAAAGTATTATTGGACCATTGCCATTGAAGGCCATAATATCCCAGAGTCTAAAGTAAAAGTAAATATTTCTACACCGTACGTTATTTCTGTTTATGGTATGATTGCCCACGATTAATGAACTAAAAGTTTTGAATTGGTTTTTAAAATGTTGTAAATAATGTAACGAATATATATTCTATAGCACCATGTTTGCAAGAATCGCTGCAGCATAATTTTATTTTGTGGTATTTAATTCTCGTATTTGATGCTATAATATCGAAGAGAAACAATTCTATATGAAAACAGGAAATCATGTTCGCTTAAATAACTTAAATGCTTTGCACGGAGATATTTAATAATATTATAGATTCAAGGAACGTATTTATATGGGGTCTAGTCGTTCTTGTTACCTACTTTACAGGCGGATTCTTCCTCTTCATTCGTTAGAATTAGAATAGCGCATGCGTGTACTGGTCACGAGGTAATGCGCCACGCAAATAAGGTGTCGTACTAGAACAGAACGAAGTCGGCCATTGCTTTTCTAAATGTAGACGAGTTGGCATTGTTTTCTTGAAAAGTATGAATCTTCAGGCTTTACAGAAGTGGGGCCTCCGGTTAGGCGTGATATGGTAAAGAAACTTTGAATTGTTGTGTTGGAATTTGTTAACGGTAAGATCGCTTTAACTAAATAACTTATAAAATATTTTTATCCCTTTAGCGTATGACAGAGTAGAATGACGGAGTAGAATGTTGGAAAAGTATATTTAAATGGTGCAATAATATAAAGATATGGTAGAACGGTGATATATTTGAATAAAGTATTGGAAAGCTGTTCGTTTATCAGGGCAACTACAGCTGTTGTTCAATGTTTCGTTACGACAATTTGATGAGCAGATTTCGGAGCATGTACGTCGACGTTTAATAATTAGATATGAAGACATCAACACCTACAGGTATCAAACCTTCTTTTTTGTTTTGTTTGTGAGAATTCGTGAAAGCTTACATAAATAGTTTTCGAGGGTCGTTTGGTCAAGTTAAATTTTGTGTGTATAGAACAGCGTGGGAGAAAATAGTCACGAAATGCTATAGTAATAATTTTATAAAATTTGCAGAAATTCATTTGTTAAAAATATGAGATTTCAAAGTCCATTTCTTGCTTTTTAGAAAATTTATTTGCAGATGTTAAATTTTAATAAGCTCATAATACCTGAATTAAATGAAAAATTGTTTGTCTAAGTTAACTACATGTGATTCAAATTTTTTAAGAAATAATTTATGAGAAACATATGTGAGCCAATACTCAGATCTGAAAACTTGGTGTCAAAAACTTGTTTTAAAATATTATTAAGGTCCTGTTATGTCAAGGGCAGATGTATTGAAAAACCAATTTTATTAGTTCATTTTGTAAACATATTTAAAGAAAAAACCAAGAAAGAGAAACTATATTAAATTTCATTTTTAGACTCGAGTTTTTTATTCCATGCATAATTAAATTTACTAAATTTTCAAAGAAAATAAGTTTGTTGAATAATGAAATTATACGAATGTTGAAGTAATTTAAAAAGCACAGATATGCTACAACTGGTTTGTTCTAGGTATTTATTTTTGATTTAAATATCTTTGGTGTGGTAATCTTAACATTATCCACCTGTAATTATTAGTATGTTTTTTTGGAAAGCACAAACTTTGTCTTTCTAATAGAGAACTTGTTGTGTTTTTTTTCAGGTTCATCGAGATCGGAGAGGTCGTAAGTATGTTCCAGAGGTTTCCAGATACATTAGTTCAGTAAGTTGTAAGTTTTTTTATTGTGTTCACATCCCGTGAGTTTCTGTATCTTCTCATAGGGGCAATGAATCTTTAGTGTAACCGTTCATACAGATACAGTGGCGCGCAACCCATTTTCCTTTTGTTAGTTTATTGTAGAGTTTAGACCATCCCCACACCCTCTCTCATTGCTCACCCTTGGGGTAATTCCCAGACTTAGCCGCGAATAATTAAAGCTTCACTTTATCCAGCGAGTGGAGGCCAGGAAATAAAAAAAAAATCATCACTTTATTGGCGCTCATGCGTGAGGCTGGCCAGCAACAAGGAAGCTCAAGAAAAAAATTACGCTTTTCTAAAATGGAAATTATTCGAGAACCGGCTTCAAGGGAAACACTTGAAACGGCGTACCAAGAAGAGAGTGAAGTTCTAGCAGAACCCTTGAATCCGTTAAAGGACACTCCCATTTCTAGAGTGACTGTGCGTAGAAAATTTTTTAAAAGGGAACGAATAAGTTGAAACACACATTAGCATCAGCGGGGGACTATAAAGAGTATTTGCACAAAAATTAGCAATTAATAAAAATTACTACAGTAAAAAATTGGAGCTAATGAGTCAAGTGCACACTCTTAAAGAACGCCATGTAGAAGCATTAGGGCGGGTTACAAATGCTGTTGCAAATAATTCAAGAAAATAAGAATTATAATTGAGGTTAAAATTATTTTGATATTATACACGTTTGATAATTTATGGTTTTTTTTTTTATTTATAATACAATTATATATGTATACAAGTGGTTAATAGTTGTTTCTGAAAAAGTTTTGTATCACTTTTCGACGGATCTGTCTATTTGCTGCAAGTTCGGGATTAATTCTTCCAATTGCATCAGGATTATCATCAATCTGATCAATAATACCTGTAAAGAGAAATATTGTTACTGGCGGAAAAGCTACTAAGTGTATCCTTTCCAGTCAAATTATAAAATGGGGGCGGCCTGTAAAACAAAATTAAAAGGGGGGTCACCGGCACTAGCTAGCGGAAGGTCGTGGATCATATAGAGGGTTAAAATTTTGAAAAAAAAGGGTTAAATTAAATTATAATATACTACAAAAATGTGGCACTTACCTTTCATAAAATATTGTGGCTTAATGACAATTGCCAAGGGCGCCAGACAAGTCGAGAATGTCCAAATGTTCGTACAAAACCTTGAGAGACTTGTCATCCCAAGGAGGACAATGGTTTCTTTTAATCAATTCATCACTTTTTTACTACTTATATAAAAAAATAAGAAAAACTATTGACTTAATCAACGGCAAACAAAACTATTTAATTCACAGAGCAATAAACGTGAACCTCTTACATTCATTGATTTAGAAATTTAAGTGAATAGGTGACTATGGAATTTATGAAAATTTTGAGTACATAAGTAGTTATCAAACACTTGTATATGAAAGAACTTATATTATAAATTGTACACTAAATTAATCCTACGGTTTATGGCCAAAACGTCCTAACAAATAAACTAACTAAAATTGGTCATGTTACTTAACTATAAAAGCTTACTTACTAATAATTGTCCATTGTTTGAGGGTTTGTTTTCCAACGTAGAGCAGTTATTAAATTTGGGACGAGAATCTCGCTTGTTGCTTCTGTTTGTAATGTTTAAGAAATTGACTGGCACACGAACTCGGCAGAATTTTTGACAATATAACTTACTTGTGCGTCACACGCCTACAAGTTTTTAAATATTTATCTTGTATCACTTTAAATCCGCGAACTATAGGCATAACCCTCGCGAAACTGGAAGAGTAACCTTCTTTCCAATTTTTTTCTAACGTGATACGAAGTTTAATTTCTATGTCATGCCAGAGAACGCTAACCGCGAAACTGCGTTTCTCTCTACTTCTTAACTACGGTCGGCCCCATTGGAAAACTCCTGTCTTTTGGCTAAGCCCTCAAATATATAGATTAATTCCTACTCTAATTATGAGCGTCATTTTCTGGTATCCAATGACTGAACAGAACCTCCCACAAAACAAGATTTCAGAAACCAAATCCAACCCCTTTTTTAGATGAGAGTCACGGAAGCAACTATTTTTCCCAAGAATTTAAATTATCTTTTTACCTTCTACGAATTACTTAAATATGGCAATGTGGAATCTACTCATGGCGACAGTGTCTGCCATTAACAAAGACCGGTAAACCTACTTGAGCCGAAATGGATTTTAAATACAAAGGATGTCTCCAGTACTTGTAATATTTGAACAATCAATTGGAAATAGTTTTGTGCTATTATAATATTTTGTTTTGTCTAACTTGCTGTAAATCAACGAAAGTATTAAGCTTTTCAAACTGAAATTGGTTTTCCTTTATTTACGCTAAAAAGGTACTATTACATTTTAATTTAATCGGATTTGTTAGTCTGTTACCGACCTAACTTTTAAGAAGTCTATTGTATTTGACTTATTAGGGTAGAGCTTTACATTATTATGACCTGCCGCTGGAATTTTAGTAGCCCGAAGCTATCGGTAAATGTGGTCTTTTTATTATAAAGGAGCCTGACTGAATGCAAAGTAATTTCTTGTGGGAATGTTTGTCTATACTTTATTCAAGTTACTGAATTTCTAATTAATTGATGTGTTTAATTGTTAACATTACAAAATAATGTTACAATATATATTTATAAAACGTTAGTGATCACTGTGTAAAACATTTTCGTTGTTTGTGCATTTAAAAATTACACATAGGCCACCAAAATATTGATCACATCATAACAAATGAAGTATTACAATTCAGCTTGTAAATACTTAATTAACTTAGATAAATGTGCTGGCGCGTCTTATTAATTTGTGGACTGTGTTGCGAAAATATAACAAAACGCGAGCTTTAAATACGAAAATTGTATGCATGTAAAAAACAAACAGAAGGCATAAATTCACTCACCAATATTGTCCTTGCTGTGTGGTCCTCTTCAATGTTGCTGCAATGCCACCGGGGGAGTCAGTTGAATGCACTGTTACAAGCACTATACTTTATTGTTTGCATAGCTTGTTTCGCACAACCGTCCCGCTACTAGGTCGAAAGAAGAGTCGTCGATAAACGTCACATAACCACTTTCGCACGTGTTTTTATTTTAAGAGGCGCAAGCGCACTGCACAATTTAAATCCACTATAGTTTGAGTTTTAATCAATACGAAACACAGCTTTTACATTTTTGATTAGACAGTTAATTTAAATCGATGTGAGTAAGAGCAGTGTAACTAGGTGTTGATAATCAAAATTTAGCAAAATTATCTTCGTCTAATTCCTCCTCTGCTTCGGGTTTTTCAATGCCATACTCAATACATAGATTATGTAATACCACATACATGCATTAATAATTTGGGAAACCACTTTTGGCAAATAGTGTAATACTCGATGTTTTAGTAAGCATCGAAATCTTGTCTTAAACATTTCATTACATTTTTCAATTGTGCTTTTTATTTTTATGGGCTACATTATAATGATGCTCTGGCGAATTGGGCACTGGTTCATTTTCTAGTAGAGTCAATAGCCAAGATCTCAACGGATATCCAGAATCGCCTAATATAAACAATTAATTATTTTCGTTACATATTTCAATAAATATTACCAAGCAAGAAATAGTCTGAAGCCCCATTATCATGCATATGTCGTAACATTTCTTGTAAATTAGATTGTTCCAAATAAATACATCATTGTTGCTTCCAGGATATCTTGTATTGACGTGTAGTACACACATAAATTTTTGCTATCGGGTTAGTGTAATATCAATTGTAATAATATAATTACCAATTGCACAGTTATCAAATAATATTCTTTCCGACTTACATATATATGTTCAAGATAATCATCATCGTCTATATTTGGAGGACAAATTGCCACATGGGTACAATCAATGCATCCTACTATCCCAGCAAAATGGTGCTTCTCATAAAATCATGTTCCTTGATTTTATTTAGATTTTATTTAGAGCCTCCACTACATCTCGCACACATCGTGACACTGATGGCTGCGATAAGAATAAATATTTATTGCATGCAATATCTATTTGATAGCTACTACTTGCAAATACTCTAAGAGCTGTTAGAACCTGTAAATATATTAATATAGCAAATGTATCCTGAACTAAATAATGTTTTAACGCTATTCAATATCACATTCATTTATAAATATGATTTTATTAAATGGCAATATTACACTAAATGCAATGTCAATATATATATATATATATATATATATATATATTGTAGTGGATTTAAAGGGTTAAATTTCGGGGTAAACAAAGCAATTTCAGAACACCCTGTGTAGAGAAAGGAACCATTTATATACGCGCAAAGTTTATTTCAGCTATTTAATCTAAATTAACAAGTAGTGACATAATTTTATAATTAGGGATTAAAAGGCAATAGGTTCATAAAGAAAATCAATTGTATAAGGCAATAGAAATTATTAATTAATTTAATTTAGTTTAATTCAACGAGTAATAACGTCAGAAAACGCATCAGAGCATGTAAAATCAATAATCCTAAGGCGAAAAGCTTTCTTAACAAACAAACAGATGTCGGTTATATAGAATACCGTAAAATGTAAGTTCCAAGAAACGATTATTAATTGAGCACACCTGCATGTTGGAAAGGACATCTTCCGCTTATTTGTGAACACAACAAGGCGAGCTTTGAGGAAAATATTGTTCAACCGTCGGTGGTTTCGCATAAACGCTAACAAAAGTTTCTTAAAGAGCAAAGGTGATACAAAATCAATGATATGCTACAGAATGAGACGGGTATAAAAGCATTCGATTGAGTACGCACGTATTCGATCCACGTAGAGTCCATAAGACGCGGGCAGCAATATCGATTTTCTTCAACTCAGGCAAGGTTAGAATGCGACATCAAATATGCATAAGACAGGAATAAAGATATTACAGACGGAGTTTTGTGACGTCACTGAACTGAATCATTGGTCGAAATAGGTAGTTTTAGAACAGACGAACACGCGACAGGTGGATGTGATAGTTTGAATAATATAGCGTGTTGACGAGGGAATGTTTCTGGGAATTTAAAGACGGTTTTACAAAATTTGTGGAAATGTTATTTTGCAATTAAGTATTTCGAGTAAAGCGTGGCCAAGGGGGCATGGTTTTATTGTATAAATACGGGAAGAAAATAAATAGGGCTCTTTTTAATTTCGCATCGCTTAACGACGATAATAATCAACTGACGAGGTTTGTGAGTATTAAAAATTTGTAAAATTCAGTAAAATAGTATTAGATTGTTTGTAGCCTTATAGTTAGTACCGCGAGTAGTGGCGAGTAATTTAAATTTAACTGAGGTCCAACGAATAACTTAACAAGCTCGTAAATTATAATGCAATAAGAAACAAGTTTAATGTACATGGATTTGAAAGTTGGAATTGATGTTAATTGGCAGCACGAAGCTCAGCTTAGACTGAGTTTTCATCTGGTGGAGCAGCGCGCATAATCACGAAACCGAGGGGTTCAGGAATATAAATACAACATCAACGCAGATGGAATCTTGAAGTTTTGCAAGGTAACGCATTTGAATTTGCTGTTTTTTTTTGTTGATAAACTGTTGAAATTATTTGTGATGTGTGAGTGAACTTTGATGGTTATTTTTGGTAATTTAACGTATTGAACAAGATGCGTATAACTGACTATTATTATGGTATTTTGAATATAAAACAAAAGGTGTACGTAAAGCTTATTAACTTTCATAATGAATTCAAATTTAATTGTTAAGAGTAGATGGGTTTATTAAGTTTGTAGTAATAGTATGCAAAGTGGAAAGCATACATTAATAAACTGGGTTATCATTAGCTCACCATACTCCAGTGTGTAGTAATAAATAAAGATAAGGTATTATTTGGGGCCCATTTACTCTAGTTGCATAAAATGTGTTTGAAATTACAATTTTAAAAACAAGGACTTTACAAAGATAGCATTTATTGAAGTGTAGCTAGAGCACTGAACTGTACATAACTATGAATTATTATTTGTAAATAGCGGTAAATAAATATTGTATGATTGTTGTATTATTTTGTTATCTTATTAAATGGTGTGTGAATGGTTAAGAGAATGATTGTAAATTTAGGTATCTGAGAAGAGGCACAGATGAGCTAGCCAGAGAAGCTGCTGAAGAAATTAATTTGTTGAAGCAGAATCCGACTAATAAATTTTGGTGAAAGATTTATATTTTTGAAAATTTTTTTTTTTAAACTGGCGAAGTTTTGAGCATAAGCTAAAATATGTTTTTAGAAGGTCCAGGTCCAGAGCAAAGATCCACGGCAATATATATATATATATATATATATATATATATATATATATATATAGGTATATCGCTGTGATACGCCCCACGATTGGGCGTTATATAAATTGCTGTAAATAGCTTTTCAAGCCACATTGTTGGGCGTCATATAAATTGCTGTGAATTCCCCTACGTTGCCGTCGCCTTTTAAAACTTTACTGTTGTGTCCGTACTATGCCTTTATCCTTTACGTCTCTAAATCCTATAATCCCTTAAATTTGTATGCCTCAGATAGCTCAATCGATTAAACACAGAGTGCCCTACCTCACGACAATAAAGATTATTTAACCCCTTTTCTTTCTAATACCTATCTGGTAAAATAATGAAAACGAAAATAAAGCAATCCAAAAACATACAATATAATAATCGATAATATGTACACTTTTATGCCTATAAATTATTAATTTGTTTAATATTCAAAAATTAGCCTTTGAATAAAATATAGATATTTATCTGATTCCACTAAAGTTTATGTTGCCTGAAACCCAGCAAAATTATTATCACTGTAATTACTTTTAAGTATCTTTCGAACGTTCAAAACCATCCTTCCTCTATTTTTCAAATTCTTAAATGATTTTTGGTGACGCTTTCAGATATCTGATATAACAAATATTAAATGTTAAAAAATTAAAAAATAGTCTTATAGTAATAATGAATAAAATCTCTGACCTGTGTTTTCCCTGCGTGTCTCTAGGAACCGTCTCTGAATATCGATGAATTGTTACAGCTTGACTCGTTAGTGTAGTTTCTTCACTTGTTGACCAGAATGATTAATTAATTGTTGCTTGAATTTTTCCTTCGGATTTTTGGAATGACTTGGAGTTTACTTGCGGTTTAATTTGAGTACCTTGACATTTATTTTATATTTCCTTGTTCGCTTATTTAGAATTTCCTTGAAGTGTTTTTGTAGTTATTGATTTAGACGGATATTTGTAGGTACATTCAGACGTTTAATTTGGAGGTACACTCAGGCGTACACTCAGATCACTAAATTTCTTAAATATTAAAATTAAATTCAATTAATAGTTTACCTTACGTTTAAAGATCAAAACGGCTCTTTCTCGTTGTTTTAATTGACACCTTTAATTTTTCAATATTACAATAAATTATTAACCTTTACTGCGTTTACTTCTACGTAATGTTTTACTTTCAATTGACGTGGTTGGTGTCTTGTCGAAGAGATACTGAATGTTTACAGAATCTCCATAGTATTTAAAGACTCCACCTATCAATTTCCTTATTGGTATGCATCGTGTGTTTGTTAATCAACGCGAGTTATGTTTCGGGCCTTAGAAACGGTCTTTTTAATAACTTCTCCAAAACTTCGTAACAAATTTATTTGGTTGAATAGAGGTTAACATGGAATTTTGACAATCTTGAATAAATTAAACTAAATCAGAAAATAATTAGTAATTGAGCTCATGTGTGTGAGTAGCCTTAAGCAAACTGCAATGCTAAAGCGGAAGTACTTATGATTGACTGTCTGCCGTGATCTGGGCTCTAGGCTATTTATGTTGTCCCCGCCCTCACAATTCTGTGGGAACATGCAGAGCTCGTGTCTGCATATTTTTAACTCTATTCGTTATACAATGTAACAATCTTACTTTCCAAGTGATTGCGGTTTTTCAACTGTCTGTAACCTGCTACTTGCAGTGTCACTATCGTCTTGGATACAATGTCTCGTATCCGTTCTCATAAACTGTTTATAACCTTTCTGGTTTATCCTTGTATTACATTGTTGCACTTGACTTAATAATTTCTTTAACAATTTCTAATAATTCCTAATTATTTCTATTTCGTTATACATACATAAATTGGGGGATACATAACTCCTCCCGAATTACGTGAAAAGTTAAGGGTTTTTTTTGCTTAATTTTTAATTCATAACTTAAATTCATCGTTTAAAATTCATTGTCCCTAAGGGTACATTTGTTTCTTTATTTATCTTTGCTTCCTTAAATCTAAAGTTTTTCTTTTAATTTTTATACCTAAGGCACATTTTGTAAAATACATACGTGATCAATAAAATAATTAATGATTAATACAATTGTCCAGAGGCCTATGTTATCGTAGTGTAATTTCAGCACTTCTAATTTACGTAAGTGTTCTTTATTTTTGTCTATTATTTTCATGGCGTGGTCGAGGTCGTCTAAGTTTAGGTGTTCTATCTGCATGGGTTTCTTGTTTATATCTTTATCTTCTGTTTGTTGTATCTTTAATTGTAATTCCGGTAAGTTTGCGAATTTCTTGGTTACTGTAGGGTCTTGATAAACTCTGATTATTTTGTTTTTCAATTTTAAATAACAGTCTTATTATTAATTTGCTTCTTGTCAATGCTAGATTATTCTCGTCTTGATTGCAATATGCGATTGCTATTACCTCTGTTGGAAATATGGCAATCCATTTGTTTTCGGTAATTTTCTGAATCTTCATGTTGGTGAACGGTGAACGGGTTTCACGGGTTTTGCTTCACAGTTTTCGTAATGATTGGAAAATTTTAGTAATAGTACTTCGCAAGGGCTGACCTCTTGAATGGCTGTTGTTGTCAATGATTGGCATAAATATTAATTTGTACCATTTTTCCGTTTAGTTTTCTATAGTCTATTACCATTCGATATTTTCTCTTGCCCGAGGCGTCTAATTTCTTGGGAACTATTAATACGGGGCTGCTCTATGGTGAATTGGAGTGCTGGATTATGTCTTGTTCTAACAAGTCTGCTACTTGTCAGTCGGCTTCTTCTTGGCTTGCCTGTGGTAGTCTGTATGCTTTCGAAAGGATTAGTTTATTATCTGTTAGTTCGATTATATGTTTAACTTTTGTTATATATGTGAACACACCTTTAGTCAATAACGGCGTTCTCTGAACCGACCTTTAAAAACAGGACATATTCATTCATGTGTGTCATGTAAATGTCAGTAACTACAATTAATAAGTTACAGTTTGTTATACAGTAAATTCATTCAATCATTGATTGTATTATATTTATTACACAGATATACAATAACTGTGTTGGTAAAGATTAAGGATATTCCTTATATAGTCTATTTCGGTAGTACATTACTTTTTTCTTCTATTTTCATGTTCATAGCTTCTTTTAAATTTTGGGGATGTTGAAATCTTATTTTATCTGATAGTCGTCCTAGTAATGCGTTTATATATGTGTTTAGTGCCATTTCTTCATACATTTTTGTTTTTAAATGTCGAATATTTTGGTCGTGTTCTTCGATTTAAATGTTGTTAAGATTATACTTCTTACGTCTTGGCATTTCATTCCGAATTGGTACGGGATTGATTATTTTCCATTCTATTGTTTATCAAATCGCATATTAGGCATTTTGTTACGTTGATCACCAAAATATGCGAATAGTATGCGTTTAAATGTCTGCCATTCTTCAAGGTCATCTCGACTGGCTATTAGTGTTAGTGCCCGTCCGGGCAGTTTATTTATTATCAGGCGTAAAAGCAATACATTTCTATCGCTATTTTCCGGGTTTGTAAAAGGTTTTTAAAAATATTTCGCACCCTGTGATAAAATTTTCGAGGTGAGCTTGGCCTCCGTTGAACTTAGGTATACTCTCGAGATAAATTTTCATATTTGAACTCATGATTGTTAAGGGTTGCTTTCGCCTTTAATCAATTTTTAATTTTTTGTAAAAGTTGAAATTTATTTCGCGGTTTGTACCGTTATTTTTTGGTTTGGTTTATTAATTTTCAGTTTGGACCGCGTTTGGTTATTCAAAGAATCGTAGTTATACCGTTATATAATTAAATTGCGGATTTGTACTTGACAATGTCTCGGATAATTGCTGTAGTTTTAAATTTGTGTATTTTAAACTTTGCGAATGTTAATTTTGTCGTAGGTTTTACTTTCCAAAAGGTTTCGACCTAAATTAATAATTTCTGGCAGTAATTACTTTACTTTATATGTTTTTTTGCGCCAGTTATGACTTTATTTTAATTCAATTTTGTTGATTTAATTAAGTCTGTTATAGTAATCTCTTATCCGTGGGTGTTGTAATTTATAAGTGTATAAGATGTTTCCTGTCAGCTGTACTGTCTCGTTTACCTTGAATAAAGTTGCAAGTTTTCAGTCAATTGCTTTATTCAATATTGTATTTATAATTTAATTACAAAGTAACCTTGTCTACTGAAGATTTTATTTTAGTCTCGTGGTAATTTTAAATAAACTACGTAAGGCTTTTTGTTATAATTAGATATTTCCGTACTGAGAAATAGTCAATTACTTTATATAATTTGCGATGCGTGTTTTTAAATGGGATAATTATAGCTTTTGTAAAGTTTATGATGAACGTTCCTGAATGGTTTTATTCAGTACTTTTTTACTATAATTACATATATTCGATGAGTTTCCAATTTTATCGCGCTGCACGCTTGTTTTAATTAACGATGAGTTAATTTTATTTAAATAAATTGAAAAATGTTTCTACAGTTACGCACTTTAGTCAATATGTTGCAAGGTTGGGTTTCGAATAATTTGTTTTCGGTTATGAGACTGGTAAAATTTAATGCGCTTTATCTTTGTAATTTAATTTTGTTGTCGCTTTTCAATTAATAACGCTTGCATCAATTATGTTTCGTATTATTTTAATTCGTAATAATTGTTTGTACTAATAGTTGCGTAAAAATTCTTTTTTAAAAGTCAATTCTCTTAAAATGGTTTTCGTTTGCTTTAAAAATAATCTTTTCGTATTTGAAAATAATTCCCTAATGTATAAGTAAATTATTTTCATTAAATGGCATAAAATTGCAATAATAATAGTTAAAATCTGTACATACATAAAAAAATTCTTTTACTAGCCAATATCAAAAATTGTTTGTGAAAATAAATCGGTTTTAAAGAAATGAAATTACATTAATTTCTTCGTCACTTTCATGGACTCGGTCGATTAATGTACTTTGTCCACGGTGGTTTGGTTTGGATTCGATCGATGTTTGTATCTCCTCCAAGTTCTGTTTGTTTAGCTAGATTCGGTCGATGCTTGTACTTCTTTCAACTTTGTTTGGGTTCTGCCAAATTGGGAATTGAAATTCCAGACCGCCAGTTCTCTGATTTTTGGATTTCCTAGTGACCTTTTGACATCCATACGCTGCGCCAGTTACATTTCGGGCCTTGGGAGCGGTCTTTTTAAAAACTTCTCCAAAACTTCGTAACAAATTTTGAAAATCTTGAATTAAATTAAACTAAATCAAAAAATAATTAATAATTGAACTAATATGAGTGAGTAGCCTTAAGCAAACTGCAATACTAAAGTGGAAGTACTTATGACTGACTGACTGCCGTGATCTGGGCTACCGGGCTATTTATGTTGTCCCTGCCCTTCACAATTTTGCGGAACTTGCAGAGTTCATGTCTACTTATTCTTAATTCTATTCATTATACAATATAACAATCTTACTTTCTAAGTAATCATGGTTTTTTAACCGTCTGTGACTTGCCACCTGCAGTGTCACTATCGTCTTGGATACAATGTATGGCATTCGTTCTCATGAACTGTTAATAACCTTTCCGGTTTATCTTTGTTTTACATTGTTGCACTTGACTTAATAATTTCTTTAACAATTTTTAATAATTCCTTATTATTTCTATTTAGTTATACAAACATAAATTACATTACTCGCGTTGTACTTTACGCCTATCTCTGCAGAAATCGGTATTTCTAAAAATTTCTTGTACCGATTCTTGTTCAGACGCTTGATCTCACACGTAGATGTTCAACTTGGTGCCATATATTTCTCAGAAATTTCAAATTTTTATTGCATTCTGTCACGTCTTTCATGTTTGTGTCGACCATGGTTCAAACCTTATCAAATCAATTTCTAGACCCTTCACAAATACTTCTTCACCGGGTCTGATAATTTGCATCAAATAAAGCGCTATATATGATGACATCATTCCAGCCGTTGAACATTCATCCCAAGAAAAACCATGAATATTCTTTGTCACCCAGTCGTTATGTTTTATATGATCTTGGCTCAAACAACTAGACTGCATTGGCAGTTTAAAAATGTGATGCCAAACATCACCTAACAACAAGTCCAAAACCGCAATTTCTTTACACACAAACTCGTTTTTCTTGTATTTAAATTCCTGAATATCAATTATATACATGTTTGTATATGTAAGTATGTAAATATATGCAGTAAACTTCGACTAATTAAATTAATATTAGGAGCAATCTCCTTATATAGCAGATTACCACCATCTGCGTACTTTGCCAACCCACTTTTCAACCTATCACAAAAGTGAACACATTTTGAATTGAAACCGGCCCATGTGTATTTGCAGCCTATAAACATAAATAAAAAACATAAATCAGAATCCGCTTTAATTAAACACAATTGACTTGAATGCGATATTTTGCATCTGTTATACTTTATAACTTCTCACTAGAAAACCAAATTCAAAACATCTACACACATTTTCTCTGCACTTACATTTATCAACATACGTGTGTTTTGAAGTATGTTCCATTGAAAGTAATATAAAGCCGATCCTAATTCAAAACGTGCCCACAAGTATTTTACATTTGAAAGTATATAAGAATTCATGTTTTCACAACTATTTTACATTGAAATGTTTTTACAACTATTTTACATTGGAAGTATATAAGGCCGATCCTAATTCAAAACGGTGCACGTGTATTTTACATATGGAAAATACGTCTGAACACGTTTTGAATTAGGACCGGCTTTACCCCACTACTTAGGATTATTGGCGAAAACACAAGTCCAATAATCTGAAATTAACCCACTAATAATATCAAGTGTAAGGGACAAAACATAAGTAATATCAAGCCGAGAAAATGCGGGCCATATATGAACTTGGACCGCAAACAAAAAAAATCAGAGCAAAAACTAACTAAAACAAAATCGGAGCTAAAGTTACTTGAAACAAAATCTCGGCACAAGAAAATTAACTTAACCCAAACCGCAGAAGAAATTAACTAAACAAAATCGCAGCAGAACTTAATTACAAAAAAATCGCAGCCCCACTCACGTTGGGCGCCAATATTTTATGTTACGTACATTGACGTAATTTATAAAAAAAAAAAAAGAAGGAAGTAGTATGAACGGGCTCAGTCGACGAGTGGACGAAGTATTATACGTATAAGCACGTAAAGGTAAGCCTGAAAATATAGAGAAAAAATATACATATACACTCACTCATTTACACTCAGAAAAAAACATACGAAGGAACAGAACACAGTATTCCCCAACCCAACAAAAAAGTCAATGTCCCCAATTTACATATACATTATGAGAAACCCCTAACAGTCAAAAAAAATTAATCGTAAAAATGGCGAGCGGCAGGTAATTACCCCCTGACATTATTTATTAAAAAAACAAACGCAACCCTAAAAACCACGGCTCTAGGTCATCGTAAATATAAATTTAACCTATAGTTACAAATACAATGGCAACAACGTGTTCACACATGCCAACAAGTCTTTAAACTATTTTTACATTAATTAGTAGTATATTTTTAGTTAATTAAAAATAGTAAAGCATTAATATAAAGGCAGTAAATACCAAAATAGTTCAATAATTTTCGTATATAAGAATTAAATTTGGAAATGCCTGATACTTGAACGGTAAAATCCCAGGCGATCTAGTTCCAAAGTAAATCGCAAGAGAAAACCAAAAAAAACTCACTCTCGAGTTGCTGACGTCGGGGTTGAGCCAGCAGTTGGTCTACGTCAGCGAGTAGGTAGGCCTACGCCTAGGAAGAATGCGTTTGGCCTCCCATTACAAGAAGAAGCAACAACTCAAGGGATTAGCGTGCCCCGCAGGAAGCTATAATAATTACATACAATAGATTAATTTATTAAAACCGAAAAGTAGTGTTTTACAAACCCTAAATACTCACCACGCTATAATGCGTGTCAGCAATTCGCATAACGAAAAAGGAACAAAGCAAAACAAAACGGATGTTTTCTTATTGCTATTCGAACAGAAAGTAAATATTAAATTTGTTTAGCTAAAGCACCAAAGCTCAACGTAATCTTGTCGTTAAGGAAATAAAACAGGAAAACCCGAATTTATTGAATTAATTTCGCCGAATTCTTTCAAAAAGGAAAACACACCAGCATTAATTATTGAATACTTGGAAAGACGTTCTCTCCTATCTAATTATTGCGTAAATTCCACGTTAATGAATTCTTAGAAAGGATATTTATTTTTCTAATGAGCAGAAAGATTTATCAAGTAAAATATATAGGATATTTATTATTAATTACAATACAATTTTCAATACGCAAAAAGATTATTTTAATGTACGGAATTAATTTTCGCGTTTAACGCCAAAGGAATTTAAGTTAAAAATTATTGTATATAAACTAATCAATTATTTACGAAAATGAACGTAACAAATGTCTATTCACACGCAATTTGTGTGGTTATTCCGCATAAAAAAGCTACTCTAAGAGTCCATCTGTTATCGCTTACTAACAAACATTTATTTGTGTGATTAATCTATATTCCAAAATTACTTCTGCAGCCCCGTATTAATCAACACCCCATTTGTTTGCAATATGTGGATTATTTCGCATAGGAGAAGAATAAAATAAAAGCAAATGTGCGATTCCCTAGCAGTCAACGATCATTTTCATGCTTTATATGTAAAATGCTACAATAAAAAGAACATTTAGGAAGACTTAAACGATTGTATATTAACCTTTCATTACCCGCGTCGTGGGTTTTTCCTAGTGAGATTTCTTTTTTTTATATTTTTGTCTATCAATTTATGCCAGATATTTACTACTTTTATAAAATAGGCTCTGTTAAATGATACTGTTACGAACTATTAGGCAACCCGTCAAACACGCAATCTCCGAAGTGTATTCTACAGAAGTGTAGAACATTTAAGCAAATACCACACTATGAATTGTAGGGTATAGGGTATATTTAGGGTATATATAAGATCGGTGTTAAGTGTGCATCAGTTAGTCTATATCCAAATGTCTTATATAAATCATGTCGTGTATAGTTAGTTAGTTGTGCTTTTGAAAGTTCATAGTAAATATAAATTTGTGTTATGTGAACGTGCATATCGTACCGCCAGCTTGTACATAAATAGACAAAAGGGTAATAATAGTTATTCATTATACAAGGGAAAAAAGCACTAGATTTTAGCTCACGGTGTGTTTGTCTCCCGACGCGAAGCGGGGGGAGACAAAACACGGAGAGTTAAAATCTTACATTTTTACACGTGTATAATACACCTTTCTTTTTCTCTGACAGGCAAAACGATGATTTAATATTGAAATAGTATATTATACAACGAGGCTATAATGAAGGCTCTTATTCCCGAGGATGAAAGATGCTACACTCGCTCACTTCGTTCGCTCGTGTAGTAATCATCCGAGGGAATAATCGCCATTATACTGAGTTGTATACTATACTTTATCTACAACTAAGTATTAGTATAAGAGAGCGTAATATATATAACTTGACTTTCCAAATTATCGAAATTCTACAATAAATTAGCGAAAACCAACACGGCTAGTTGTTTGTTTTATTGTATTGAGACATAGTATTTGATATTTAGCATTTGACGCATGTTTTAAATTTCAAATGTATTGGGATTTAATATTATTTTCCAGTTGGTCTATAAAAGGGAATAAAGAGCCATTATTCCCTCTGCTCTTCATTATTCCCTAGCGTGATTAATATATAGCATTATACTGCAAGAACCACAGGTGTAATACGTATGTTATATATTAGTTATAGATAATAGTATATTATTCAACAAACGGTAATGTAAGCAATAACTCACGCAGATGAAGTTTGCGGCACGAGCCGAAGGAGAGTGTCGTAATTCATGAAGTGAGTTATTGCCATTACCGTATGTTGAATACTATACTTTATCTACGACTATAAGCACAGTAACAAGTAACATGTAATCAAGATTATTTTAAAAAGTTATAGTACAAAATAACATCTACTTATGATAAATTAATCAAGAACATGTGTAACGCAGTTTAGTAGTTTCTAATTATTCTTATTATTCAAATTAATTGTAATATTGGAGCAGATGATGAGCTGTATGGAAGGTGAAGAATTATCCAAGGTTATTGTTTCATTTGTAGTAGGTTCTAAGTAGGTAGAAGTACAAGCACTTGGAAGTGGATTAATAGAATTGTAAGTTTTTTTTGCTGTATCTGCTTTATTTTTTATAGATTCATCTATGTATCCTTTTGCTGCTGTCGATGATCACCAACCACCGTGGCGTTTCAGACCTGTGATATCACCGCCAGCGTCAACCAACAAAGTAACAGATGAACGAAGAAAACAATGTCCAGTGTATAGGTTGCCATTGCAACGTTAGGGGTGTTTGTAAATTTCCAACTGGTCAGTTTCTCTTGTATATATTTGACAGCGATTTTAAGTTTTGTGACATTGAAATGACGTTTGTTGTTAACAATCCGACCAAATGTGATCAGCGTGCTGTCATTCAATTTCTGTGTGTTGAAGGTTTACACCATTTCGAATGGACCTGCACCTTGCCGAAGTTCTAGATTACTAGAACAGGTGAAATGGCTTGCATGTTCTAATGAGCTAAAGAGCCAAACCACAGGTCCAACTAAAGTAGTAGGGTCGTTAGTGAAGAACCAGACTAAGACAGGTCCCTAAAAGACAGCAGCGGTTCTTTCGGTACTTAAATTGACAGAGACCATAGGGGTCAGTATGCCAGTGTAAAACACAGTACCGCGATGCGGAAAGCAACGGGAAACCACCACATTACCTCCTAAGCACACAGTGTACCTAAATTATAATAAAATGATGGCATTCTCTGAAGTAAAAGATTCCGAAGTTAAAAAAGTCCCCCATTTGAATCTCCGGAAGGGGACTACTTCGGGGATGCGATCGAAAAGTTAAAAATAAGAGTCGGGAACATTTTGCGAGTCGGAGCGTGGAATGTTAGAAGTATGAAGCAAGTAGGTAAGCTAGAGAACCTAAAAATCGAAATGAATAGGTTATCACTAGACATAGTAGGGATCAGCGAAGTTCAGTGACCAGAGGCGGAGTATTTTTGGAGTGGAGACTTCAGGGTAATACATACAGAAACAGAGGAAGGAAATTTGGGTGTGGGAATGGTTATGCGGAAAAAGATAAGATACTGTGTAGAAAATTACTTACAAAAGAATGAAAGAGTACTCATGGTTAGATTAGAATCTAAACCGGTAAACACAGTAATAATACAAGTATACATGCCCACCTTCAGCTACAGTGGCAAAGAGGTAGAAGCGATCTACAAAGATATCGAAGACATATTAAGATACGTAAATGGACACGAAAGTTTAATAATTACGGAGAATTTTAATGCAGTGGTAGGTGAGGGTAGGAAGGAGCGGTAGTAGGTTTATTTGGTCTAGGCACAAGAAACGACAGAGGAAATAGGTTGGTAGAATTTTGCGACAAGAACAATTTAATCATCACAATCACATTATTTCAACATCATGCTAAAAAACGATACACGTGGAAGATGCCAGGAGATATAGGAAGATATCAAATAGATTACATTCTTGTTAGACAACGGTTTAGGAATCAAGTAAAAGACTGTAGAAGCTACCCAGAAGCAGATATCGACACTGACCACAACATAGTAATTACGAAGGCCGCACTTAGATTTAAAAATTTGAAAAAAAGAAACAGAAAAAGGCACTTGGACTTAGAGAAACTAAAAGATAAAGATATTCAAGAAAGATTCGAAAAAAAGTCAAATGAATTGCCCAAAGATAACAAGAGAATATCTGATACTAAGGAAGTAGAAACCGAATGGAATAACATTAAATCCAGCCTAGACATGGCGGCCATAAATATTCTGGGGTATTCACAAAAAGAAAATAAGAAACCATGGATAACAAAAGACATCCTGAATTTAATAGAAGAAAGGCGAAAATAAAAAAATTAATCAGACGAAACAGGAAAACAAAGATACAAAGCCATAAAATGGGAAATTATTCGCAAATGCAGGAAAGCTAAAGAACACAGGATTGATGAAAAGTGCAAAGAGGTACAAACTAAGATGGAAGTAGGAAAGACAGATGAAGCATACAAACTAATTAGAATCAATTTTAAGGATATAAAACCGTATAGCAAAAATATAAGGGGCGCGGGAGGAAAGGTCATTATAGAGAATGTAGAGAAAGTGGGTAGATGGCAAGAATATATAGGTAATTTATATGCAGGAGAGGAACTAACTGCATTAGAACAGGAATCAAACATTGAAAATGATGACGTGGGATGTCCTATACTTAGAGATGAGTTTGAATTAGCATTAAAGAGTCTGAAAAATGGTAAGGCGCCGGGTACAGATAAGGTGCAAGCATAAACTCTAAAAGCCGCTGGACATGCAGTAACAGAACGTCTCTTCAAACTTGTAAGCAATATGTATAAGACAGGCGAGATACCCAAAGATTTCAAACGTAACATCATAGTAACTATACCAAAAAAGAAAGGCGCTGATAGATGTGAAAATTTTCGAACAATAAGTTTGACAGCACACGTGTCAAAAATATTAACTAGAATTGTACAAAGAAAAATGGAAAAACGGGCTGAAGAGATACTAGGAGAAGACCAATTTGGGTTTAGGCGAAACAGGAGAACACCGGAGGCTATTTTAGCTCTGAGAGTGATAATGGAGAAAGCAATAGAAAAAGGGGAAAGCATGTATATAGGATTTGTAGATCTGGAAAAAGCATTCGACAATGTAAAATGGAAAAAAATGTTCGAAATACTCACAAAGATTGGAATGAGTAATAGGGATAGACGAATAGTACATAGCTTATACAAAGAGCAAACAGCACTAATAGAATTAGAGCAGGAACGTAGTGAAGTAAACATTAGGAAAGGGGTGAGGCAGGGATGTGCCCTAACCCCATTAATTTTTAACTTGTACATTGAAGAGGCAATGAATACTGTCAAATGTAGGAAGACATTTGGAATTAATATGCAGGGGTAAAAGATTGATATGCTTAGATTTGCAGATGATAAAGCAGTATTAGCATCTAGCAAGGAAGAGTTAGAAGCTGCTCTTAACGAAATGGAAACAGTTCTAACGGAGGGATATGGTATGAAAATTAACAAAAATAAAACCAAAGTTCTAGTATGCAAAAAAGGGAATAATAAATCAAAAACAAGAATACAAATAGGTAACGAGAACTTACAAGAGGTTAAGGATTTCTACTACCTAGGAAGTCAAATAACGCAAGATGGGAAAGGCACAAAAGATATGAAACAAAAATTAGCACAAGGTCGTGCTACATTTAACAAGAAAAAGCTGCTACTGTGTTCAAAGACAACAAACATAGAAACAAGGAAAAGATTGTTTAAAACATATGTGTGGAGCACAGCACTGTACGGCTGTGAAGCCTGAACAGTAGAAGAAGCGGACAAGAAAAAGGTGGAAGCCTTTGAAATGTGGTGCTACAGACGTATGATGAAGATATCATGGACAGACAAAGTTAAGAACGAAGAGGTACTAAAAATGGTAGGGGAAGAAAGAAATATATGGAAAACGGTAAAAAATAGAAGAGATAGGATGATAGGCCACATACTACGGCATGAGGGAATAGTGCGAAATATATTAGAAACAGAGATAAGAAAAAAGAGAAGAAGAGGTAGACCTAGGTTAGATTACTGCACACAGATAGTGAAAGATGTAGGCTGTATGAGTTTCAGAGAGATGTGTAAGCTAGCTCAGAATAGAAATCAATGGAGGTACACATCCAACCAGTCCCAAGATGGATAAATTAATGACGAAAAAGTAACTGTACTGAAATATGATGAGTACTATAAGCAACCACAAGAAATGGTTGAGCAATATTCTCGAATAATGTTAATTGTGTGAAAGGGTTTACTGGAAAACTATTAGTTCGGCAAATGTCTAAGTGTTGGGGGATTTTGGTAGCCACAGGCTGCTTAACCCCCGTCACTGAATCTCGGTGAAATAGGGCATAAAATTAAAAAACGATAAAAGGGGAACCGAGCTGTATACATGCTGTATGAGAATTTCAGGGAACTGTGTAGGCTAGTTGAGGATATAAATAAGTGCAGATACGTGTCCAACCAGTTTTGAGACGGAAATCCTAATAACGAAAAAATTAGCGCAGATAAATCTGATGATTATTATAAACAACTATAGGTGTTGGTTGTGAAGTAACTGAAACTAATGTTGACTGTGCGAAAAGTTATATTGGAAAAAATATTAAATCGGTAAATGTTTAAGTGCTGAGGGAACTTGGCAGCCACAGGCTGCTTACCTCCCTTCACAACCACTGAATATCGGAGAAATAGGGTATATAAGTGTAACATAATAAAAAGGAGCCGAACTGCACCTAACAATATAGAACAGGGCCTATTATGAAAGACAACAAACCTAAAACAAGAAAAAAATTGTTGAAAGCATATGTGTGGAGCACAACACAGTATGCCTATGAAATACGGACAGTCTGAAAAGCAGACAGAAAAACGCTAGCAGCCTTTTGAAATGCTATGCTTCAGATGTATGAGGATGATAGCATGGACAGACAAAGTTAATAACAAATAGGTTATAGAAATAGTAGGGGAACAAGGATATCTATGGAAAAAAAAAGAAAAATAGAAGGGCAGAATATGTTCTAAAGCATATTTGGGGAATAGTATGGAATATATTACAAGCAGTGATAAGAAAAAAAGGTAGAGTTAAATCAAATAGTGATAGATGCAGACTGTGCAAATTTCAGGGAAATCTGTAGGTTAGTTCAGAATGAGAAACAATGATGGTACGCGTCTAACCAGTTCCAGGACTGAAGACCTAATGATGATGATGTATCTATATTTACAATAATATTATCATTTCACTGGTGTGTGTGATGTTCAACGGCGTACACCAAATAAATTACGCTTTAAACATTAATAGAGCATTGCAGTAAAAATGGTGTCTCCCCATAGGTATAACAATAAAAAGGATGGCAAACATAGGCCCAAAATAAATACGCGTCTACTAAAAGCTACTACAAGTATATGTTACAGTATAGGTAACTAAATATTAAATTAAGTATTTTTTGGTAAAAAGATTAAAATATATTTATTACTTGGTAGTGTGGTGCACGCTTTTAGGTTAAACACGTATTTACATTGCCCCCATGCATACGTTAAGGTCGTCTTAGGGATAACGAAACACTTTACATCTGCGCCCGATAAACTAACCTTGCTAAGTAACAGCGTAAACAAATCATGTTTTTTACTCCTAATAGACCGCATCGAATGCACGAGGACTCGGAAGTTACTGTTATGTGCTACGTCTTAAAACTATTAATACTTATACACTTCACAACACTACGCTTAACCCCTTTAATCTTTTTTATTACATCGCTTTCGCTAACTATACAGTAACTCCTGGCACGAGTACGCACAAACTCTAGAACTAACACTTTACAAGTAGGATCTTATATTTATTGTCTGGGTGGTGGTCACTAGTGTCGAATAGGTCCAGGCGGGCACGAAAATAAAATTGTTGAGACACCTAAAATTAATAAGAGATAACACTTGACTATTACTATATTTTGATGGATACAAAACATGGATACTTGTAAATTTGTATAAACGATGTATATATGTATATTTCTTTAAACCAATAGAAAGTGGACTAAGTTGTTTCAAAGCTTTCTTTCATTGAAGTTAACAATAATTTTTTTATAAAGCAAACAACCAAATTCATAAAACTTTTAAGTGTAGAGAAAAGACCACTGATATTGTATTGGTAAGATTTTTGAAGGATAATCTTAACTTGCTAATCTTTTTGGAATTTATTTTTTGATAAAGTGACTAGGCTCTAATGTAGCCCTAGTTTTACAAATCTTTTTGAGGTGATTAAACTGTCAGATAGTTCAAGGTCATCTTTCCAAGCCGAGGTCGCAGTGTTAGCGGTAAGTAAGTAATATTGTTATACGTTTTGGTTGTTCAAAAGATTTTTTCTGAAGATTTCCGTATCTTATCTTCGGATTGTTAGACATTACAGTTATTAAGATACCGTGGCGTCCGACCCTGGCTCATAGCTCTGCCCTAAGTTGAAAAAACTTAGCTGGCTGGAAGATCTCTTTAGAGGATCCTATTGTACTCAAAGCCGTTTTCCATACATTTTACCCTGGGCTTGAATTCTAGACAGGAACCCCTCTTAATTTATAGAGGCTCTGCCGCCTATAAGGTAGAGTAGTTACAATAATATAAAAAAGTGTAACAATACTCACACAGATTATATACCAATAGACGTTAATTAGTATGCGACTACACATGTTTGTATAAATAACTTTTTCGCGACAAGCTATAATTATACACATTTCATGCAAATGTGTTGTGTACTCTATCAAACACTGAATAATTAAGATACTAATAATAATAAGCAGACAACTTTATTAATAAGTACAAGAAAATACATGTGCCCCGAATTTCGTTAACCATGCCGGTAACGTCATCATCAAATCGCCAGGCCGCACTGTCTCTCAACCCGGACCACTATAAATGTGCACTACTAAACTTACTCATTTATAACATCTCCCCCTTTTGTAAATCTACAACCAAATACAAAAGGTACCCTAGTTACACAATTAAGTTATCACATATCAACTTACAAACTAAGTCAAAATTTCATTACAAAGTCTCTATACCGTTTTGGTAAGTTTACATCTCTCTTAGGTCTAGCATTTACAATATCACCATCAGTCATATTTACACATGTCTCAGTTACCGCATTATCTCTACCTTTACCTGAATTACCGTTGGAAGGTAATTTATCGAAACCCTCAACATTATCGGAACCCTCAACACCGTTATCATTGGACCTGCCATTGATATCATGTAAATCAACATCTATGCCTGTTTTAAAATCCGTATGTGTTGGCCTTAAATGAATTGTATTTCTCCTTAGTTTATTTCCTAGCTGATTTTCAACAATATACGACCTCGGACTTTCATGTTTACTAACTATTTTAGCAGGTTCCCACATATTATTATTCTGGATTAATGCATTATCTCCCGGATTACAATGCTTACGAATTTTGACATGTTTATCATATGCTTTCTTATAGTTATTTTGATTTTCAACTAATTTTGTATGAATACTATTTTCAGGTTTGAGTAGATCCGTATGAGCCGGAATCTTTGTCCTCAATCTTATGTTAAATAAAATTTGAGCCGGTGATAGGTTAAGCCCAGGTATTGTACTATTTCGATATTGAAGTAAATATAGTTCAATACCTTGATCAAGTAACGAACATATTTTTAACATATTTTTACATGTTTGAACTGTTCGTTCGGCAAGTCCATTGCTCCTGGGATAATTTGGAGATGATGTAATAAAATTAAAGTTCCAATTGCTGGCAAAATTTTTACATTCTAATGAATTGAACGGCATATTGTCAGCAACAACAAATCTAGGTATGCCATGAACTGAGAATATCTTTTTTAAAATACATATAGCTTCATGAGATGTTTTGTTTTGGGCAGGAACTAGTTCCAACCATTTTGAATAATAGTCTTGAAGTGCTAAATAAGTTTTCCCAGCAAAATCTAAGAAATCACAAGCAACTTTGTTAAAAGGTATGTCAGGAATTTCATGTGCAAGCAGTGGTTCTTTGCAATTTGAGTTAAGAAACCTTTCACAAATACTACGTTTACCAACTAAATTTTCAATATCGGTCATTAACCCTGGCCAATAAACTGTTTCTCGGGCCAATGATTTTGTACGCACAATGCCACAATGTGATTCATGAAGTAAACATAAAATGTAAGACCTTAGTCTTGAAGGCACTATAACTCTGCGACCAACAAATACCAAACTTTCTTCCACTGAAATTTGGTCTTGGTATTTATAATAAAATTTAACATCTTCTGGAACTTTATTTATGTTTTCTGGCCAACCATTATAAAAATAATGTTTTAATTTTGAAAGAATTACCTCATTTTTTGTTTCTATTTCAAATTCTTTTCTTGTGTTATCTGTAATGTTCAAACTTTTACTTAATGAGTGTACCACTTCTGTGATCCAATCTGTATTGGCATCTGTATTGATCTAGATAATAAATCTGCGACATATAGATATTTACCAGGCAAATACTTAACATCTAATTCTTATTTTAGTAGTTTAATTTTTATTCGTTGCAAGCGTGTAGAATGTATGTCAGATATACTTTTATTCATAATACTAACAAGTGGTTTGTGATCAGTAATGACATTACACTTTCGACCATATATATAATAATGAAACTTATTTGTGGCATAAACAATTGATAACAATTCTTTTTCTATCTGAACAAAATTAATTTCATTACTATTTAGACTTCGCGAAGCATAAAAAATCGGTTTGCCTTCCTGCATTAGACAACATCCTAGACCCGATTTGGAAGCAACTGCTTGTATTGTTATCTCTTTAGACGCATCAAAATTAGCCAACACAGGGGATTTTGAAATTTTATCCTTTATGGACAATAATGTTTCAGTATGAACAGGAAGCCATTGGAATTCATTTCCATTTTTTAACAACTCACGAAGAGGAGAAGTTAATTCGGACATGTTTTCTACAAAATTTCTTAAAAAACTTATCATCCCTAATATTGATTGCAACTCTTTTTTATTGCGAGGGTTATTTATAGCTTGAATGGCTTTTACCTTAGCCGGATCGATTTTAATTCCTTCATCTGAAAATATGTGCCCTAGGTACTTAACTGAATTTATTTTGAATTGAATTTTGTTTATATTGAATTTAACCCCTATCATCTTTGCTCGTTTAACCACTTTTTCTAATATTCTATCACGTTCCTCTTCAGTATTGCTTGCTATTAGTTAATCGTCAAAATAGACTTGCACACCCAGGATGTCACCGAAATTTTTTGTATTAATATACTGTAAATATTCAGGAGCCATACTCAAACCATACGGTAACCTTAAAAATTTCCAACATCCAAACGGAGTTGAAAATGTGCACAAGTCACTAGACTCCTTGTCTAATTCAATATTCCAAAAACCATCCTTTAAATCTAGGACAGTAAATACTTTTTTATTACAAAGATTAGCAGTTATATCATCTATAGCGGGTATTAATACATTTTTGGGTCTTTTAATAGCTAGATTAAGATTTTTTGGATCTAAACATATTCTTAACGAACCATCTCTTTTTCCAATAATAACCAAATTACTGACCCAGTCTTCTGGACTATCAACTTTTGCCATAATGTTTCTACGTTCAGGTTCTTCAAGAGCTAATTTTAATTTGTGACGTATTACAAGTGGAACCCTTCTGGGTGGATTAGCAATGGGGTTGTGATCCTCATTAATTTCGATTTTGCATTATTCTTTTAACACTCCAACACCCTCAAAAATTTCTCGATTACTTTTAACAAAGTGTTCTTTATCTTTATAATTAGAAACATAACGAGATACGCTTTGTACTTTATGAACCAGACTAAGTTTTTTGCATGTTTCAAAACTTAATAATGGTGTGTTAATATTTTTTACAATCAAAAATTTTTCGAAACTTTGAACATCATTAACCGAACAATTTAAGTTAACAATTCCTGATGGTGTTAAAATATTTCCTCCAAATGCTTGTAGCTTAATATTTGTTGGACGGAGTCTGTCACTTAAATTAAGATGTTGAAAAGTTTTATATGGTAGAATATTAACCTCTGCACCAGTATCTAATTTAAAATTAATGGTCACAGTTTCAACATTTACTTTCTGAGACCAATATCCAGCAGTACCTAAATTCAATACTGATACTAAATTGATAAGAAAATCCTCAGATTCTTCAACATTTTGATTTCCCATTTCAACTTGTCTAACACTTCTTACCTTACAAGCTATTTTAAAATGATTCAATTTACCACACCGCATACAGTTCTTAATGCAGGACATTGGGCATGACGGCTATGGCATCTTCCACAATTAAACTTATTATTATTTTTCCTTTCATAATCTCGATCGGGATTATTGCTACTGCTAGGCCTTTTACTAACAACATCAATTACTTTTTCTTGCACAGATTTTACTTGTTGTTTAGACATTTCTGCAACTCTACAATATTCAATAGCCTTATCAAAACTTAAATTACTATCCCTTAGTAATTTTTCTTGCATAGATTCACTATTGACACTTATTACTATTCGATCACGTATCATTTCAGCATGCAGCAAAACAAATTCACAATTTTGGGCTAATTTCTTAATTTCGGGAAGAAAATGCTCAAATAATTCACCTCCCAGTTGATTACATTTGTGAAACTTGAATCTTTCGTAAATGACATTTTTTTTAGGATTGCAGTGCACTTCAAAAGCTTCTAAAACTTTTACCTCATTTTGTTTGTCAACTTCACTTAAACCAAAAGTATTATATAGTTCTATAGCTTTTTACCTGCTAAGCTGAACAATATATTTGCCTTAATAGAAGATGGTTAATTCATTTTTCAGATGCAGCCATAAAAATCTTATAATTTTGTCTGAACTTCTCAGTTTTACAAATTACTAAGTTAAAGCGACGAAATTTTCAAATTATTTTTTTTGATAATTGTCTAATTTTAATATACAAGTTTTTACTTTTTTGGGTTATTAAAATTGTAGCGTTCATTATT
This sequence comes from Platerodrilus igneus, assembly GCA_036346225.1. Lineage (NCBI taxonomy): Eukaryota > Metazoa > Arthropoda > Insecta > Coleoptera > Lycidae > Platerodrilus > Platerodrilus igneus. Next base: position 128,059 of record JARFIW010001613.1, on the reverse strand, counting down.
GCAATCAAAATGTTTTTGATGTATTTTTTGTAACGTGGTATAATTACACAATTGCAATAATGGACGTTCGTTAATATGCGATCAAAATGTTTGTAAACTTTTTCGTAACGTGGTATAAATTACACAAAAATTGCATGCAATGGACGTTCGTTAGTATGCGATCGAAAATGTTTTGTAAATTACTTTTTGTAAGTGGTATAATTACACAAATTGCAGCGAAGGACGTTCGTTAGTATGCGACAAAATGTTTTTAAATTACTTTTTAACGTGGTATAATTACACAAATTGCAGGCGAACGGACGTTCGTTAGTATGCGCCAAATGTTTTTGTAAATTACTTTTCCTAAGGGTATAATTACAAATTGCATGGCGAATGGACGTTCGTTAGTATGCGATCGAAAATGTTTTTGTAAATTACTTTTTGTGAGTGGGTATAATTACACAAATTGCATTGGAATGGACGTTCGTTAATATGCGATCTAAAATGTTTTTGTAAATTACTTTTTGTAACGTGGTATAATTACAAAATTGCATGCGAAGGACGTTCGTTAATATGCGATTCGAAAATGCTTTTGTAAATTACTTTTTCGTAATGTGGTATAATTACACAAATTGCAGCGAACGGACGTTCGTTAGTATGCGTTCGAAAATGTTTGTAAATTACTTTTTCGTAATGTGGTATAATTACACAAATTGCAGGCGAACGGACGTTCGTTAGTATGCGTTCGAAATATGCATTTGTAAATTACTTTTTGTAACGTGGTATAATTACACAAATTGCATGCGAATGGACGTTCGTTAGTATGCGATCAAAGGTGTTTTGTAGACGACTTTTCCTAGGCGGTATAATTACAAATTGCATGCGAATGGACGTTCGTTAGTATGCGATCGCAAATGTTTTGTAAATTATCTTTTGTGATGTGCTATAATTACACACATTGCATTGGAATGGAACGTTCGTTAATATGCGATCTAAAATGTCTTTGTAATGTACTTTTCGTAACGTGGTATAATTACACAAATTGCAAGCGAACGGACGTTCGTTAGTATGCGTTCGAAAATGCATTTGTAAATTACTTTTTCGTAATGTGGTATAATTACACAAATTGCAGGCGAACGGACGTTCGTTAGTATGCGTTCGAATATGCATTTGTAAATTACTTTTTTGTAACGTGGTATAATTACACAAATTGCATGCGAATGGACGTTCGTTAGTATGCGATCAAAGGTGTTTTTGTAGACGACTTTTTCCTGAGGCGGTATAATTACAGGAATTGCATGCGAATGGACGCTCGTTAGTATGCGATCGCAAATGTTTTTGTAAATTATCTTTTTGTGATGTGCTATAATTACACACATTGCATTGGAATGAACGTTCGTTAATATGCGATCTAAAATGTCTTTGTAATGTACTTTTTCGTAACGTGGTATAATTACACAAATTGCAAGCGAACGGACGTTCGTTAGTATGCGTTCGAAAATGCATTTGTAAATTACTTTTTCGTAAGTGGTATAATTACACAAATTGCAGGCGAACGGACGTTCGTTAGTATGCGATCAAATGTTTTGTAAACGACTTTTTCTAAGGCGGTATAATTACACAAATTGCATGGCGAACGGACGTTCGTTAGTATGCGATCGAATATGTTTGTAAATTACTTTTTGTAACGTGGTATAATTACACAAATTGCATGGAATGGACGTTCGTTAATATGCGATCTAAAATGTCTTTGTAAGACTTTTTCCTAAGGGGTATAATTACACAAATTGCAAGCGAAGGACGTTCGTTAGTATGCGATCGAAAATGTTTTGTAAATTACTTTTGTAATGTGGTATAATTACACAAATTGCATTGCGAAGGACGTTCGTTAATATGCGTTCAAAATGTCTTTGTAAATGTACTTTTTGTAACGTGGTATAATTACACAAATTGCATGCGAATGGACGTTCGTTAGTATGCGACCAAAGGTGTTTTTGTAGACGACTTTTTCCTGAGGCGGTATAATTACAGGAATTGCATGCGAATGGACGCTCGTTAGTATGCGATCGCAAATGTTTTTGTAAATTATCTTTTTGTGATGTGCTATAATTACACACATTGCATTGGAATGAACGTTCGTTAATATGCGATCTAAAATGTCTTTGTAATGTACTTTTTCGTAACGTGGTATAATTACACAAATTGCAAGCGAACGGACGTTCGTTAGTATGCGTTCGAAAATGCATTTGTAAATTACTTTTTCGTAATGTGGTATAATTACACAAATTGCAGGCGAACGGACGTTCGTTAGTATGCGTTCGAATATGCATTTGTAAATTACTTTTTTGTAACGTGGTGTAATTGCACAATTTGCATGCGAATGGACGTTCGTTAGTATGCGACCAAAGGTGTTTTTGTAGACGACTTTTTCCTGAGGCGGTATAATTACAGGAATTGCATGCGAATGGACGCTCGTTAGTATGCGATCGCAAATGTTTTTGTAAATTATCTTTTTGTGATGTGCTATAATTACACACATTGCATTGGAATGAACGTTCGTTAATATGCGATCTAAAATGTCTTTGTAATGTACTTTTTCGTAACGTGGTATAATTACACAAACTGCACGCAAACGGACGTTCGTTAGTATGCGATCGAAAATGCGTTTGTAAATTACTTTTTGTAATGTGGTATAATTACACAAATTGCAGGCGAACGAACGTTCATTAGTATGCGACATCAAATGTACTCTTAACCCACTTCTGTATAACGTAGTATGATTACACAAATTGCATGCGAATGGACGTTCGTTAGTATGCGACCGAAGATGTTCTTGTAGACGACTTTTTCCTGAGGCGGTATAATTACAGAAATTGCATGCGAAAGGACGTTCCTTAGTGTGGGACTGCATCATGTGCCGTATTCTTAGCCAATTGTCGAGATTTATCAACTAAGTATCACTTATTAATACAAATGTCCTTTGCTTCATTTGTTTCATAGCAACCCTGAGTGTGGTGCTCAATATTCTCTTTTAGGCGAATTAGCGGATTTCGCACTAAAAAGATGCTAGTTGGTTTTCTTACGTTTGTTAAAATCGTTTATAAATACGGTTTATAATATTATACTGTACTGATGTCTTAAATCTTGACTGTGACTATTATCGTGGTTGAAAATATTGTTTTGATTTCATTTACGCTAACTAAGTATCAGGGGTACAATTCTCGAATTATTTTCGTATACGAAAAGTAATCACTTTGTCCGAAAAGATACAAACTCGATTCTTGAGCGGGCGGATGAGTATTTGCATACGAATATTACATCCTCTGGGGTGTTTTTCTCAACTACGTTCGTAAACATTCGCATTCGTATGTATTCGAATAGCTTATATACGAACAGCATTATTAGTTGGTATTCTCCACACTCTTCGTAAACCCTACCGCTTCGAACACACTATAGACAGTTGGCAACATTGCGCTCGAATTATCTTTACCATGCTAACATATAGTTTTGTTTCTTTCTATTATCAAATAACGTAACCTAAAATTTCTGATCATTACGTTCTTTGATTTGCATTAATATTTGGCCAGTGTTCGTATTTCTAGCGATTTTATTCTAATCTAACATTAAAGTGATTTAGCAAGATGAGTAAGCCGAGTGGTAAGAAAGGTTGTAATCTCCCAGAACGCCAATGAACGGTACTGATAGAGTTTTTAAAGCAACATCAAAATTTAACGAGAGGCAAATTTTCAAACTATTTTACGTTTAAAGATTCGGAGAACCTTTGGGAAGAAGTTACCATTATTTTATAAGCATCCCTAATGGCGCACATAAACCATGTCAGGAGCGGAGAAAAGTATAACATTATTCAATCGTTTAGTATTTAACAATATGATTTAATCCTTATTTTCTTAATTTTTAGTCTTGGCAGGACTTAAAAGTCCCGCACTAAAATAAAGTTAGTAAAAAGATTAATCATCGTAGAGGAACTGGAGGTGGACCATACGTAGAAAATGGATTATTTAAAGTAGAAGAAGATATTCAAAGTATTATTGGGACTATTGCCATTGAAGGCCATAATATCCCAAAGTCTAAAGTAAAAGTAAATATTTCTATACCGCACATTATTTCTGTTGATGGTATGATTGCCCACGATTAATGAATTAAAAATTTTGAATTGGTTTTTAAAATGTTGTAGATAAAATAGAAATATTTCGAGAGTCGGCTCCAAGAGAAACACTTGAAACGGCGTACCAAGAAGAGAGTGAAGTTGTAGCAAAATCCTCGAATCCGTTAAAGGACACTTCTATTTCTAAAGTGACTGTGCGTAGAAAAATTTGAAAAAGGAAATGAATAAGTTGAAACACACATTAGCAGCAGCGGAGGACTATAAAGAGTATTTGCACAAAAAATTAGCAATTGATAAAAATTACTACAGTAAAAATTGAAGCTACTGAGTTGTGATGTATATTAAATTTAATCCACAATAAAATAAATCGTGGTACATCTTTATATTACCTATCGAGAATTCTTATGTAACTCTAACAAGCCCAGGGTAAGGTTAGGATGGAAATTGGCTTTTAGTAAAAGAAAACTCTTAAGACTTTTAGCTAACTGAGTTTTTGACTCACGGTCGCATGAGATTGGGTCAGTGGGTTTATTAAAGTTGGAAAAAACAAGATAAGGGACGCCACCTAAATTTTTTATAATGCAACTGACTAAATCAATTTGCTTAAAGGAAAATTTTGGATGGCGTCCAGTATCTTGTTTTTTCCAATTTTATTAAACCCACTGACCCAATCTCATGCGACCGTGGGTCAAAAACTCAGTTAGCTAAAAGTCTTAAGAGTTTTCTTTTACTAAAAGCCAATTTCTATCTTAACTTTACCCTAGGTTTGTTACAGTTACATAAGAATTCTCGATAGGTAATATAAAAATCTACTACGATTTATTTTATTGTGGATTAGATTTAATATACATCGCACTTGCGCCCAGAACGTGGAACGTGATTGTTTGCACTTCGATACACCTACACTGACTCCGTAACGTGGGTGCAATTTTGGTTGTTTCAATTTTGTTTGTTCATTAGTGATTCTCTCGTTTGATTTAAAGATTTTATGTTTCACTGATTCATGTAACGTTCAAATTTAATGAAGTTAGATCTCATCAATATTAATTTTCTGTAGCATTTTTTTACAATCTTGAAGAAAAGTGAAACAGTTGTGGCGGATACCATAACTCTTCCAGGCTAGATTCTTGTAAACTACTTTATTCGGTTTAGTTAGTTATTGTATACTGTTGAGTGAGAGCTTATATTTACAAAATAATTTTAGAGTTTATAAATTTTTACAATGGCAGAAAAATATCCGATAGTAAATTTACTTAAAGATGAGTTAGATTATGAGTTGAATATTAGAGGTATAGAAAACACTAGACCAGTCGCTGATAAAAGAAAAATATTAGCTCGATTATTAGCCAAATAATCTGTTAAACCAGGATGTTTGATTGACCTGTAACGTGCATTTTTAGAGCTTAACATCTTACGCTTTTCTGTAACTACTATTTCTATATTTTATATTTATTAACTCCTTAGGCGAATGCGTCGTATTATAATGAGTGGATTGCATCGTTTCCTTTGGATCGCTGTTTGTATAAAGTAAATACTTTCGAATAGTTTTCATATTGTATGCAATTTAACTCGCGTGAATTAATTTTAAAAGATAGATAAATTGAAGATTAATTCTCATTAATAAATAAATTCCAACTTATCGAAAACGATAAACAGCCTGTAATTAATTGTTAGATACGATTGTTACATTCACGTTTTAGATGTTCCTTATTTATTAGCGAAGTAGATAATAGTCGATAAGCAGTTATAATAGCGACGAGTGGTAGAGTTCTGTTCTGTGTTCCGATATATGAAGTACGTTGAAAATACTGCCTCTTTCTGCTTTTGAGAATAGTGCGAATTACTGCGGTATCAATTCTCGTATTGTTCATGAACAAGCACGCCGTGTTTTTAGTTGGTTTTCTGTTGAAAATAGAAGTAGTAGAGCTTGTTAAACTAGAGGCGAATGTGTTTACTCGACCGCGCGAGTGGTAAGGTCATTGACGGACGGTTTGAGTGATACGCGTTGCTTTGCTGATTGTGTTTTTAGTTGTTTTTCTTGTAAAATAAAAGTTTTTACGGAACATGTGACGGACGGTTTTTATTGCTTACGCGTGTCTTACTAATTGTTTTTAGTTGTTTTTCTGGTGAGATAAATGTTTTAAGGAACATTTGACGGACTTGCTTGAGTGATACACGTGCTTTACCCATTATGGTTCTTTTTAGTTGTTTTGTCTTTTGATATCTAAACTGTGTGTGCAATCTAGTTTCGCGGTCCTTTTTCTTTTCAAAGTAGCGCATACTTTGGATTATTTAAATACAGTGATACTGTAGTTTCTGAATTTTCGAACCACAAAGAATCTAAAATAGATCATTGCTTGCGCAAATTTCGTTATTTGCGAAATATAACAGATTGCCGGCTTACAAAGGTATTGGTTGAAGTTTCTCACTGCTTTTTGGGATGTTTATGAAAATAATATCCATTTGGTCCCAGTTGAAATTAAACTAGTGCTACAGAGCATTTCGAAATTATTGTCTTAGGAAATAGAATTACCAAGAAATTGATCAAGGCTACATAGTTCCGACGCGTGATAATGTCTGCGGCTAACACCAGTGAAATACGTAGGTGTGATTAGTGTAACGTGTGATAAGTTCCATCAACACCCTCACAGTCAAGGGTGAAGTGCTTCGTTAGTGCAGGACATCGTTGAATCTTACCCTTCCGTTGCAAGGAAGCGTTGCTGAAGGACTTTTGTAAGTTGAACTATCTCCTACTGGTTATTACTTTAAATATCTATCCGTTGCTTTACCATATCTTTGTCGTTCTGATACCTTTTACAATAGACTTGCATGCTATTTTAAAACATAGAAAAAAAAAGAAAGAAAGAAAAATCAATACTACTGAATTACTCATACCAATTGTGTCTTATCTATTTATCTTTTTTTAACATATTGTCTGATTCATGTTTAATTGGTGTGTGAGGAAACGTTTTTCCTACTCCCCAATATTACCTCACTTTGTACTAAACATTTTTCTATATTGCTTTTACCGTTGTTATATTATATAGATTATTCAAACAGTTTCTTTTTTTTAACATTCTACAAAGTACTGAATAATTTATGCTTAATCTTTTTTTTTCAGGTTTGCTATTCTAATTTTTTTTTATTGCAGGTATTGTTACTAACTCCTTACAGCCGCGTACATTATATGTTGGTCTGCTTTCTACAAACCCCCCCTAATCTCCGATTGAGCCCGGTCACTTCCGTGATATCTTTGTGTTACGTAACATAGGTTTGGCGCGCAACGTGGCTGCCACGATATTAACGTCACAGACCTTTCGGGATATATATAGTCTTTGCAATTTCTAAATAGACCTGGTCATCCGCGACATCACACAAGTACTAACTATTTATGTAGATGTTTGTCAACTTAATACCGTACAATATTTATGTTATGGTTTTGGTTTGAATAGTAGCAATTTACGACGTTGCCAATAATTTTAAAGTCAAATATTGACGTTTAAATTTTAGGATATATGCCATTCCTTGTTTAGTTGGTGTCAACGACCTCATGAATTTTCCCGTTTTTATATATTGATATTTGGTTGGTTTTTGCTTCAAACAGTGCTATTCAGAATTCATATTAGTATTAAACTGAACTCTAATAACCAAAGACGAGATTCATTTAGACCCAGAACTAAGCTACTTGTTGCTAGTTTGATCACCTTTATAGGCTGTGTAAAAATCGTTAGTATTCGTTTTCCTGTTGAATTTATAGTGCAACATGTAATTATTTTAGATTTATCACGTTTCTGTTGATACTTGATGGTTGAACTTAAAACATGATGAGTTTTTTAATGGTATAGTGAACGATCCCCGAGTACAGTCTTGGATTTAAATGACTGAAAGACAATCTAAGAAGAGGTTTAATGGAACTGCTAAATATTATGAATAAATGGAATTTGATTCTGGATATTGTTGGATATTGCTTTAATAATTTTACTACTTTAAATTATGTATGTTTTCATACTACGAGCGTCTCGCGGTAGAAATAACGCGGCTGTAATGACAGTTGTAAACAGATTGAGGTTACGTAATTTTTTTGTTTACATAAATTGGATGAGGTCTGTGTTAATGTTAAATTGATTGTTTATCTCCTTATTTATATAGGAGTAGTAAAAAAATGAATATTTGCCTAGATTGTGGTTCTGAATTTACGTAAAATAAAACTTTGTATGGCACTTAAGAAAATTTCATGATTTGAACATAAGAGACCAGTTTCTATAACCAACCAACTTTGGATAAAAAAGAAGTTAAATTTAGTGCAATGAAGAAAATTAACTTTACACGAATGTTATCTATATATTTATTTATTTATTTATTTATTGGAAATATACAGGCGTACGCCTAGTTACATATTTCCACTAAGCTAATTATAAATATTATGGTTTATTCATTTTTATATAATCCTTCCATGTAACGAAATTATACTTAATTGTAATGAATATTTTATAAATAAACATGACATAAATAATAATAATAAATAATAAATAATTGGATTTACAAAAATGCACCTTGTGAATAATAGAAACTGAAACTACTTATATTTACAAATTATGTGTGTGTGTGTGTGTGTGTGTGCGTGTGTGTGTGTGTGTGTGTGTGTATGTGCCTGTATTACGCAAGTACTTTTAAATTAATTGATAACTTCATACATCGTTTTCTTGAAATTTCGCAATGATTTTTCAAATAAAGGTATATTTGAGCTTTGTTGTAAATTATTGTATAGAAATAACATTTTTATGATAGGAGAATTTTTCCTAAGCTCTGTGTGATACTGTGGAATATGAAATAACTTTTTTAGTCTACGAGAATGGAAGGGTACATAGAACCCAATCTTACTCAAATAACGGATCAGTCAATGAGATTGTTGATTATTTTATACAAAAAAGTGAGTTTTATCACGATCCTTCACTGTTCCAACTTAGTAACATTTAGCATTGACCTCGCAGAAGCATATGGAGTTAAACCGATGAATGTTTTATATTTTTTAAAGTACATGTACGAAATAAATTTATTTTGCACCGTTTCTATCATTTGTGAATGCCTAAGAGTCCCTGGATCCCAGACAGTGCTTGCAAACTCAAGCTTTGATCTGACTAAGGTATCAAACAACACTTTAATACTTTCTGTATTCTGAAATTGCCGTGTGTTACGGATGATAAATCCCAGTGTTTTGTACGCAGATGAGCAAACTGTTTCGATGTGGCCGCCAAAATGTAAATTGCTACTAAATATAACTCCTAGATCTTTGATGTTATTCACTTCAGTTAATGTACTATTTAGCAATGTATAATTATAACTAATCTTGTTTGTTTTAAGCGAATAACTCATTTTAAAACATTTTGTAACATTTAAGTGTAACTTGTTTCTTTCACACCATTGTTGAACTTTGTTTAGTTCAGCCTGCATAGTTTTACAGCTATTCATATCTATCACTTCCTTAAATAGTTTTAGATCATCTGCATATAGCAAATACCTGCAATTATTTAATGCAAGTGCGAGATCATTGATGAATATCAAAAACATTAATGGCCCTAAGTTACTCCCCTGCGGTACTCCAGATGTCACATCAAACTGTTTGGATATTGTTTTCCTATAGCAAACATATGTCTGTCTTTTTTGCAGGTATGACCTAAAAAATTGTATCATAGTCTCAAAAAACCCAATCGATGCTAACTTTTCGAGCAAAACATCATGACAAACTTTGTCAAAGGCTTTCGTATAGTCAGTATAGATAACGTCTACTTGTCCCCCGTTGTCTAGTACCTCGCTCACATAATCTACAAAAAAGGTTAAATTAGTTTGAATTGATCGTTTGGGGATAAAGCCGTGTTGACTAGTGTTTAATACAGACGACACATGATGGAAAATCTTTATGTACAGTATATGTTCGAAAATTTTTGCTGGCGTGGATAGAATAGAAATTGGCCTGTAATTAAGAATATTATTTACGGTACCCGATTTATGTATGGCAGTCACTTTTGCCAATTTCCACTTAATGTACCTTTAGTGCTATGGAGATTTGTCTATTTGGATATTTGGGGAATTAGATATTTTCGCTTTTGATAATCTAGGGTATTTTCGGCTTCGGGTATTTGGAGAAAATAGTTTAACAGATGACATTCGTTATTTTGGATTGTTGGATGTTAAATTTTCAATGTTTGTTACTAAGCTATGAGTATCTAAAGAAATAACAGATTTCCTATTCATTTCCAATATGTTTAATAGGCAAAACGCAAACTATATAACGTCGAACGAAAAGGTAAGGTTAAGGTTGTAACAAAACAAACAAATCACGTGCTTTTCTGAACAAACGCGCATGCTCCGATCTGAAAATAGCCAGAAAAGTTGAACTTGAACCAACTTTTGGGAGATTGGAGATTCGGTGTTTTTGACGTTTCTCGGCGGTGTCACGTGGTCACTTTAACCAATAGGATCATTCTCCAAATATCCAAATCGCCAAATCTCCATAGTACTAAAGGTACCTTTAGTGGAAAATATACCTGTTTCTAGTGACAGATTAAATAAAGTAGTAAGAGGTTGCATGAATATTTCCATACAGCCTTTAAATATAAGGTTATCATAAAGTAAGGGATATATTTTAAATTATGATAACTTTTTAACAGATTAAGTTAATAACAAGAAATAAATGAAATCTAATTGCTTATGAAATGGGATTTAGTATGCCCAAAACAGGTTACGGCAATTGCTCAATATGACCTCCATTTTGTTGTTGTAAGATCACCATCCTTACCTTCAAATTGTACACAGCATTTCGTAACATTTCTGGTTGAATTGTACCAATTTGCTCCGTAATACTGTCTTTTAATTCTTGTAGCGTAGTTGGTCGTCTTCTAAACACTAAACTTTTAAATAACCCCACAGCCAGTAATCCGCTGGGTTTAGATCAGGTGATCTTGGTGGCCATGAATTTACGAAATGTCTGCTTAACACGCGATCTTGAAAAACGTTGGTTAACAATTCTTTGACTGGTCGAAAATGTGCGGGGTGCTCCATCCTGCATAAAAATGATGTTTTCAATTCCGTAGTGCTCGTTTTGCAGCTGTGGAATAACATAATTTTGTAACATTTGCAAGTATCGTTCACCATTTACAGTTACAGATACGGCTTGTCCATTCTGCATTTCCTCGTAGAAATACGGACCAATAATAAAATCAGCTGTAAAACCGCACCATACGGTGACTTTCTTGTCATGAAGACCTTTTTGAACGATTTGTTGCGGATTTTCTGAAGACCAGATTCTACAGTTTTGAGTATTGACGCCACCATTCAGAGTAAAATGTGCCTCATCTGTCCATGAAATACGGGATAACCATTCGGGTTCAATTTCCATCTGAGCCATTACTCGCAAAGAAAAATCGTACCTAGTAGCCAAATCTGCGTCCTTTAATTCAAACAGCATTTTCAGTTTATATGGATACATGTTTAGAATTTTGCGTAAATTTTTCCAAACCGTGGTATACGGCATTTGCAATCGCTTGGATATCGCATTTGCACTGCTGATTGCGAGTGAATTGCTTCTGGCTATGTCTTGATTTTCATGAAGAACCTCTGCAACTTGGACATCACTAATTATTGGTCTTCCTGATCTTGGTAAGTCAGTTACAGACCATGTTCTTTCAAATTTTTGTATCAAATTGCGGTACGCTTTCATTTGACAGGGTCCCGCTCTCAAACCCATTCTCGCGCAAAATCTTCGTAATCCAGCGGTGTAATTTCTGCCGGATTCATAATAGCACTGAACTAAACCAATTCTTGTTTGTAAATCCATGTTATTACAGTTGAATCGTTTGAACTCAACGTTTACTTAAGTTTTAATTTCAAAATAAAACTTCAAATTGAATAATTTCGTTTTGACACTAGTGTCAACAATTGTTATGACAACGCTTTTGTTTCTCATAGATACGGTAAAATCCCATTCATTAAGCAACTAGATTTCGTTTATTTTATGTTACTAACTTAATTTATTAAAAAGTTGTAATGATTTAAAATATATCCCTTACTTTATGATAACCTGGATGATAACCTGGATAACCTGGATAAGCTGGAATCCCGTCTGATCCTGCTGACCTCTTGGCTTTCAATCTTTTTATGGCAATTTTTACGTCGTCTTCGGTTATTAATTTTAAATTAAAAGTATCTGAAATACTACTGTTTAATTCCGGCTCATACTTTACTTTGTAACTTGATTTTTCAGTATATACAGCGGAAAAATATTCAAAAAACCCATTCACGATTGCACCTAAATTTTCAAGGTTTTTGTTTTCATATATAAAACTTTGAGCTTCGTTATGGTTTTTTATGTCCAGAAAGACATAGGATCTGACACAACTTCCTCCTCTACTTGACTGATGTATTTTTGGTAGGCCACGGCTGTATCTTTTTTTATTTTTTGTCTTAATTGCCGAAACTCTTTATTATGGTAAGCTGATGAATGTTTATATTTATGGTGAAAGTTTATGAGTTCAATATCTTTAATGATATTCCGAGTAAACCATACTGGATAGTGATGATGGAATCTAGTGTTACGCGGAACACATTTTCTGAACACAGCATAAATAGTGTTATCAAAAGCATCAACTGCTTTATTTACATCGGTGAAAATATTAAGAAAAGCAAAATCCGTATTATTTAATAATCTGTACATTACAACAAAATCAGATTTCTTAAAATTAAAATTAAATTGGCTGATAGAATTGCACGTTGAATGTACATATTTGTTGATGTTTAATTTAATAAGTAATGGAGGATGGTACGGATCAGATAGGATAAAACTTTCGTCTGATAAAACTACATTGACAGTCATAGTTGACAACACTAAATCTAATGTTCTCATTGAGTTATTGGCTATATTATTGTATGAGACTAAACCACAAAGATCAATAAATTCTCCAATATTTTTGTAAACTGGCGAAGTATTTGTTTTAAAATTAAATTTTCTACCACTGACCAATGGCAAGTTAAAATCACCTAGTAGTAATAACTGGGCTTCATGTGACATATACAGATCGGTAAATATTCTAATATACTCTTGGTATATTTCAGTTTTTGAACCTGGCGGAAAATAATTCACACTTATATAATAATTGGATCCTCCAATAGTAGTTTTGACTAAAACTAGGTCCAAGTCAGTTTTAAAATTCAGCTGAACCGATAAATATTTTTTGTTAATTGCTATAAGAACTCCGCCGCCCCACCGTTTATTTTCAGTTTCTCTATCTTTTCTATATACATTGTACCTATTATCAAATATCTCCGAGTTATATATTCCGGCATGCAACCACGTTTCACTAAGGCATACAATATCATAGTTGTTATTCAAAACATTTAAAGATAACAATTGTGTTTTGGTTCGTAGTCCCCTTACATTCTGATAATAAATTTCAATTTCTTTCATGCTTAACAACATTTTGAGATATTACTACTTTGAGTATAAAAATCTTAATTGACCTGTTGATGTAGTGCGTAATACCAATACAAATATTTAGGTACCTATGAATGAGATGCGCGTGTTTGCCAACAGTTGTGATACTTGTAAGTGTATGTATGTGAAAATGTATTTGTATTTTGTGTATGTTGTATGTTGTGTGTGAGCTTATTTGCGTGTTGATGTGTGTGCAAGAATGTATAGTTGGGCGTCTTTAAAGTGTAAGAATGAAAAACAAATATTTCGAAAAAGTAGAGATAATTCCTGAAAGAATTCCTAAAAATTAACCGTATCTCATTATAAGGCCATCCACAAAAATCCACAATAAATTACTAAAGGTGCACTACGCTCCTACAGAAAGCTCAGACCTTCCCGGAGGCGTGGACACGAGTGGATGCCCTTGATGTCGGCCCGGACTAGCGGCACCCCTCGCATGCGGTATTGTCATGATCCTTTTCGTTTTAGCTGTTACAACCTGTGAATATTTAATAATAACTGGTAGATGGATTTATGTAGTTTAATGACTTGTAACCAATATTACTGCATAGAAAACAAACAAAGAAATAATACTACGCTACTACTTATCTGTAAGTACAATCCAACGGATCATTAACATTAGCATCCTCTCTTACGGATCACTTTACGATTTAGTTTCAACGCAAAGTTCACAAATTAACTAAGTTCTACAACACTCGACACCTGCTAGGATAACGTGACGCGCTTCCTAGCGCGCTTAAACTCGACTCACCGCTACCTATCGGAATAACTTAACCCTTACAGCTGCTTCTCCCTCTTATTATAGGGGCGGCCTAGTACAAAGGTATATGGTACTAACGTTAAGGACAGTATAATTAATGTTACCAAGAGAGTGTCGTTAAAGAATATTACACCTGTAAGTTTTGTGTCGAAGCACTATTGCCGTGACTGCGAGTCCAATAACCTTTTGATGACATCGCCTTTGTTTGAATTATCTGGGTATCCTGAACAGTTTCATTGCTGTGGGCTGCCAGTGGCTTCGGAACACCATCTTCGTCATTTAAGTTAACATCCTCTATGTTCCTGACGACCATTTTCTTGTTATTGGGTAAAATACAGAAAATTTTCCCATCTAAACTCCATACTTTTCTTTTACCAACTAAGGTTTGTAATTGTTTTAATAATAAGAACTTTTTTCGTGTAAGAGACTCAGTTATAAATAGTTTCATATCTTTCAATTTGTGTTTTTGTGACAATATTATATTTCTATAACGATATGAACAAAATTTTACTATTACTGGTCTATGTCGATTTTTTGACAATTTACCAAGCCTATGACATCTGTCGACCATGGTTTCTATATTAAAGTTTTCGATACCCAATGATCGTGTAAATATATTTACCAAAGTATGCTCTATGTTTTCATTATCCTCTTCTCGTATTCCGTGAATAATTAGCATGGTACGCCTCCCGTACTGTTCCAAATCGTCAATTTTGATATTCACATTTTCTATTAAATTTCTCAACGCTGCAATGCTACTAATAATAACCTCTTTAAATGCATAAAATTCGGCTTCTACACCTGCTACACTTTCACGATCTGCAACATTTGTCGTATTCTTAAGTTTTGCTTCAAAATCTGCCATTTTTGCTTCGAATTGTTCTTGCAAAGAACTTAGAGACAAACTTATATTGCTTCTATCCATAATTATTTTATTTGATACAAACAAACAAATAAATATAACCTTCATATACTATGGATACACAGGTGTAGTCTGAACGATAACGATAACACGACTTACGAGGAGAATTGTATTAGTTGAACTAGCTAATTTTTCTGAATTTTTACATAAATTTCACTTTAATTTAAGAAATTTTTAGTTGCACAGCAGTCCCAGTGTAACCTTTATTACCGACGCACTCAAACGAAAAATAATATACGCTTAATACCACTAATATTTGTAATTCTTGCGGAGTGACAAATATGTTGTCTACGCGGTCATAATTCGACAGCTCGTTAGCTCTTGTATGTAAACAACTTGGTATTTTGTATTAACTTGTTGTTATTCTAGGTATCTTTCGTACTTATGTCAATATGCAGTTTAAAGGTACTTTGCTGGGATTTCTTTAATTTGATTTGTAAATTATTAATTACTTGAGTGAAATGTGTTTAATAATAGTAATAGAGGCTTGAGGTTTCAATAATTGTATTTTTATTTTTTAAAAAGTCAACACATTATGTACCCATATACATTTCCAATAAATACCTAAAATAATTAGAAAGAAACTAATTTTATTTTGTCGAGAATTTTGTTTGCACTGTCAGTCGACTAAAATATGTAAAAAAACAAGGTAGAAAATTAAAATTATTTTGGTACTCTGACTAAAAGTAAAACTAAAATACTGCACTGTTAATATAAGAACACTCAATCGGACAGATTTGACGAAATTACAATAACTTACCAGCGCTTGTAACACTGGTAAAACAAAGTTAGAACTGAGGATTAAATTAGATTAGTCGCGTACTTGTAGGTTTCTCATCAAAATCGCTGGGATTGTAATAATTTCCAGTAATTTGTACATGTATTTCTGCGAGTGGTTTCCCCATCGAATTTTATTCCCAAACAAGAGAAAGCAGAACAAAATCTAACCTTATAAGCTTTAGTGTTAATTAAACCTACTTTCTACTGAGATAATACACTGTCTTATCTTAACATAAAATCAGGTGATGTATGATCAGATCTTGTATGAACATTAACATTAAGCTTTGTGTTATTAACCAAACCATCCCTAATAAAAATTTCTTATGTTAGGGTAGGCTTTTTAAGATCATTATTCCTTGTTGATTTCTTCTTTGTTGAAAAAAGCCACAACTCATGTTCAACTTTTTTATTAATATTAATTTCCTCTGTAATTTTTAGAACAATACATTTTGCTTTATTTAATGTGTCAATGATTTTATCAAATTGCCTCATTATACCCAGATGTTCGTCGTCAGTTAACGAAGCATTCTCACATAGACCTATTATTAGCTCGGCTTTTTTTTAATAATATCATTTTTTGAAGATTTTACTTCATGTAAAATATTACTGCTGAAAAGTTCATTAATGTTACTAATATGCAAAGGTGTGGCAATGTCAAGATTCGATTTGTAAAACTGTATCGCACAAGCATGTATGTGTTTGCAAATGTTAAGCTTTATCGTGTTGTCAATACAGGTGCATTGAAATGTATAAACATATGCTGCACTTTGTACAACTTAAGCATGAACTTTCACAGGCCTCATTTACTCTGGTAACTTGATACTGTTGAAAAGCACAAGTGGACGACGTAACTAAAAATTTCTTATCATTTTGAAGACGTCTAATAAAATCTGATGTAATTGTTAGACTTGCTTTATGACTTTGTTTAATTCTATTAATTTTGTCATTGGAAGTATTCTTTGCAAGTTTAATTATACGTTTAAACAAGCTATCTCGAGCAATTTTCATTACTGCATTAATGCCTTTGTCCAAACGTTTTGCTTTCCGACCTTCCAAATACACATACTTCAAAAATGTTGTGCATCGATTCAAGATACATGTTAGTGTTTATTCCTAAACCCAATCGATAGCAATATGCCCAAGATGTTGGACGATTTGCATAATTATTATGAAAATATTCAGCAAATGATTGTGTATCAACATCGTCATAAAGATCTTCTATTACCTGATTTAAAATGTCATTAAATTCATCAATAGATACACACTGTAATAAAACACGAAGGGATTTATATACTACTACTTTCTTTTCAATCCCTCCATTGATTTTTGACAAATTCTTGCGCCAATTACGATCCACATGACAGGTACATAGCAACTGGTGAGGTACCTTGGCCATAACATAAGACCATGCATTATGAAATGCTGGAGCATCATCAGACACAAAAACAGTAGTTGATATAATACCCACTCTTGATTTAATTTTTTCAAAACACAACTTGAAAATCATTTCGTCAGCACGATTTGAAAAACAAAATGCCGCTGGGTACCCTGAACCAAATTCTTCCACTGTCATCAGTGTGTACTGAAAATCGTAACTATTTGTACCGTGTGTACCATCAACGCACACCTTGTCGTTCCCAAATTTAAGCAACTGTTCACGTTGAAAAGAAGTCATTATGACTAATGCAAAATCTTGAACATCTAAAATTATTACTGAGTCATTTGGGTTTCCTTCTACACCTTGACTTTTATTAAATAACACTGGGCAGTCGCTTCCTAAGTTCATCTCCTCTACCCAGAGCCGTACGCTAATTGCATCATTTAGGTGACGTTTCACACCATACTCAATATTGAAGTCCCTAACAATATTGGGCATATCTTTTGTTTCTGACAACAAAATTCTCTGTGAATTTTCTTGTTTTAAAGCAGAATCACGAACATCATCCAATATATGTTGAAATGTAACACCTTCCTTTAATTTTCCTGAAACACATCAATTGTAAAATTTCAAACTAGAACTTTATGTACGAAAATACCTGCAATTTCTGCTTTACTCTCTTTAAAAAACTCGACCAATATCGTTGGTACGTCCAACATGAGTTGTCCAGAAGTCTACTGCAACAGACCCATCGTTCTTTATCGTCGCTTCCATTCTCGAGGGACAAACACTTCCAATTTTATTAGTGCATGTGCTTTTTAAGCTTCTAAAACCCTTGCCTTTTGGAATGTAGCTGTACGATCGATGGCAATTATAGTACTCCTTTTTGGTGCCATCACACAATAATTTAGCTAAGTGTGAAGTATATACATTACCAAAGATTTTTCCTGTTCTTGGTTTTTCCAGTTTTTGAACTCTGCTAAACAGAATAAAATTAGTATATTAACACTTTGCATAATAATTTTCAAACCTAATTGTGAATTAAAATGTAGTTGATCAAAAGTTTAGTTTCAACTTGATGTTCATTTGCCAAATGTTGTCGAAGTTTTTTATATCCCTTTAGATGTGTTGTACAATTTTCATGAAAGCCCTTGATTCTTGACGAGTTGAGAATTATTGGAATACTTTTATGAACAGTTCTGCAATGACGACGTAAAGTTGCTTTACTGGTAAAGGATTTGCCACATGTATCACACAAAAATTTACTAGTTAAAGTAACTGGTTTCCTATATTCAAAATCATGAATCTTTCTTAAATGGGCATACAAATTCTTCTTTTGTGTAAACTCAAAACCACAATCTTCGTAAGTATTTATTTATTTTTACTTCTCGTTTACAAATAACACGATAAACAAAAGTAATAGGTAATTTCCATAGATCTCATTCACTATATGTAAACAAAAAAATTACGTAACCTCAATCTGTTTACAACTGTCATTGCAGCCGCGTTATTACTACCGCGAGACGCTCGTATTGATAAATGCCAGAAATATAAATTATTCAACGCATGCGTATTGCAATGCAATTCTTCCGCATTTTAACACTCGTATTTCACATACGCAAGAAAATCAATTGAAATTTTTAGTGCGAAATTCGCAAATTCCCCTAAAAGAAAATATTGGGGACCACCATACACGTAAACACGATCAGGGATGCTATGAATCATAAATTGAAGCAAAGAATATTTATATTAATAACTGATCTTTAGTTAATAACGCTAAACAATTGTCTAATAATACGGCACGTGATGAATAACCGCACAAAGGTTCATTCACATGCATTTTATGTGATTATACCACATCACTCAAAAGTAATTTAGAAAGACATTTTTGGTCGCATACTAACGAACGTCTATTCGCATGCAAATTATGTAACTATACCGCATCGCAAAAATGTCATTTACAAGATCATTTTCGGTCGCATACTAACGAACGTCCATTCGCATGCAGTTTGTGTATTTATACCGCATCACAAAAAAGTTGTTTACAAGTACATCTTCGGTCGCATACTAACGAACGTCCATTCTCATGCAATTTGTGTGATTATACCGCATCACAAAAACGTAGTTTAAAAACACATTTTCGGTCTCACACTAACGAACGTCCATTCGCGTGCAATTTGTGTGATTATACCGCATCACAAAAAAGTAGTATAAAAACACATTTTCGGTCACACACTAGCGAACGTCCATTCACGTTCAATTTGTGTGATTATACCGCATCACAAAAATGTCATTTACAAGTACATCTTCGGTCGCATACTAACGAACGTCTATTCGCATGCAATTTGTGTGATTATACCGCATCACAAAAAAGTTATTTACAAGTACATTTTCGGTCGCATACTAACGAACGTCTATTCACATGCAATTTGTGCGATTTTACTACACCATATAAAAGTAATTTACAAACACACTGTTGGTCGCATACTAAGCAACGTCCATTCGCATACAATTTGTGTGATTATACTGCATTATATAAAAGTCGTTTACAAGAACATTTTCGATCGCATACTAACGAACGTCCATTCGCATGTAATTTGTGTGGTTATACCACATCAGACAAAAGTAATTTAAAAAGACATTTTCGGTCGCATACTAACGAACGTCCATTCGTATGCAATTTGTGTAATTATACCGCATCACAAAAAAGTTATTTACAAGTACATCTTCGGTCGCATACTAACGAAGGTCAATTCGCATGCAATTTGTGTGATTATACCACATCACGAAAAAGTTATTTAAAAAGACATTTTCCATCACATACTAATGAACGTCCATTCGCATGCGTGTGATTATACTGCATCACGTAAAAGTAATTTACAAAAACATTTTTGGTCGTATACTGATAAATGTCCATTTGCATGCAATTTGTGTAATTATAGCTTGTCACGAAAAAGTGATTTACACAAACATATGTAGTCGCATACTAATTAGCGTTCACTGGTATGTAATTTGTGTGAATATAGCGCATCACTAAGAAGTACTTTACAAGTGTATTTTCGGTCGCATAATAACGAACGTCCTGGTACGTATAATTTGTATGATTATACTAAGCCACAAAATAGTTATATACAAAGACATCTACGATCGCATATAAACAAACGTCTATTCGCATGCAATTTCTGGCTGTTTCACATAAAAAGAATGTGAAAATCCATTTGTCCTCGCATTCTGAGATACATTCATTTGCGTGATTATTTTGTATTGCAAAAATACTTTTGCAGCTGGTGTCGGGTCAAGTTCTTAGAAAAACGCTTACCTTGGCAACTGGTACTTTGGACTTCATTGATACAATTACCTTGTCGAAACCACATGTGTTAGCCTGTAATTCTTCGACAAACAAACGTCAGCGACCTTTCACATCTGCGCTTACAAACGTAAGCTTAATCTTCTTCTTATGAACTAATTACGAATTAAGTGCATTACTGCGTGTTATACTGGACCATTAAAGGGAACCATTTTCATCAAGTTGTTGTACAATCCATTTCGAAACACAAAACTGATCCATAAAACGGGCTACCCAAAGTGCATCATTTTCGGCTTCTCTTTAACTTACGTTAAAGCGGGATTATTTAACGATAAACTCAGAAATTAAAACATGATATCTGAACTGTAATTCCGTAACCTTATAAATCATGAATTAGTGAAATCAAAAGTTAATAATTTGTAAGTTCGTAATATTAAAAATCAATAATTTGTGATTTCGTGAGATTAAAAATTAATAATCTGTACAGTCGTGAGCGCTACAATAAAATCATTTAATCTAACATAATAATAATTTAATTTGCTTACCATTATCAGAAACAGAACTAAAGTCAAGTGTTTTAAGAACCTGATTGCGTTGCCATGTCTATGGCGATTTGCAAGTAGCTAGCTCGAAGCAAATTCTGAGCCACGGTGCTTTTCACCGAAGTGAATGCTCGAGCTCGACTGACCTTACATGACGGTATGTGCATAAGGCACAAGAATCGTCTGACATTTGAAATGCTATTCAAACAACCAACGTTTACGAATAGAGCCTATACTATTATTATTAATTAATATACGCCTCGTGATTGAGCTATGCGGTACTGATCTGAACATTTATTAATATCGCAAATTAATTGTTTATTTGAATAAATAGTGAAGTGTATTTTATAATTAAATTTATAAGCTTTTATAATTTTAAAAAAAATTGTTACAAGAAACGTGAAATTTTTTTCCAATATCCCAAAATTTGACAAAGGACAAGACAGAAAACACAATCTAACTCCAATCTATTACTGGTGAAGTCATCGACGGTCGTAGTGTAACTATCAGCTGGGGATGATGTTCCGTCTCACTCTATACGATAGGAAAATTAGTTTTGTGGTTTAAGCGGTTATTTGCTATTCTATCTTTAACATTCAGTTGGTACAGATGTACTCTTACTTACTAGTATAAATAAACAAAACACTACGT
This sequence comes from Platerodrilus igneus, assembly GCA_036346225.1. NCBI lineage: Eukaryota > Metazoa > Arthropoda > Insecta > Coleoptera > Lycidae > Platerodrilus > Platerodrilus igneus. Next base: position 106,127 of record JARFIW010001613.1, on the reverse strand, counting down.
ATGGGTCGTAAACCTCGTTCTACGCAACAAGTGGCCCGCAAGCAAGAACAGAACGCTTTTCGACACGCAATCCGCTCAATAAGATTGCACCGGAAGCTTCTGTCTCCACTCCCGCCATCACGCTTCCTACAGCGACCGAGAGATAAGTTTCTGCAATGACGATGGTTGTATTTGTCAGATCTACCTGCGGGAAATCACCCCAATAGAATTCGACGCGACCGAGCTCTCCTAGGCCCTCCATCCACGACGTCTGCCGAAGTATACCGAAGATCACCGAAGACGTCTGGACCCTCCAGGCCTATAATCAATCGCTATTCACCACCGTATGAGTTAATTTTGGACCTCACCCGTCAAGTCCGAAGGTGTCCGAAGCTTCCCGAAGACAACCGAAGCCTTCTGAACCCTTTTTCTTTGTATATATTGTAAATAATAGTGTTTTAAGTGCATATAATTTCATTTCATAATTTCTTTTAACGTAACTTTGACCACCCCTAAAAACACGAAGACCACCGACGAGATCCGAAGACCACCGAAGATGTCTGGACCTCGCCGACCTACATATATGTCCTAATCGTACTGGTTCAAGTTCACATTGGGCCTCTTAAGCAACTTCTGAAGCTTCCCGATCAAACCCGAAGATTTCCGAAGACCTCTACACCCCGTTATATGGTGCATACAGACATTTAATCAGTGTGCAAATTTACTTCTGGCTCCACAGCAACCACGAAGCCATCCGAAGCCAGCCGAATTGAATTAACTTACTCAATTTCATCTTATTTGTATGTTATTTGGCAACTTATACTGATTTTGCTTATATTTTTAAACACTTAAATAAGCCAAGCCTACTTACTTACAGACGCCACCCCTTTTGAACTGACACGTCAGTCCGGGGTCAATGCAACGGTTGTTCCCAGGAGGAAGCTATAAAAGTGTAGTCACAGATTAGACCCTTCACGAAGGAAAGTATATATTTTTTTAAAAATTAAAAGCACTCACTATACAGTATGTGCACGAAAACGTCGTAAATAACGAAAAATTAATGTAACGAGTACTTAGGTCCTGTTTAGAAAAGAATTAAAAATGCGTTCAAATAACAAGAATTCGAACTTCAATCCTCGCCCTATCAAAGGTAATTAGAAACTCGCAACAGGCTTATCAAATAGTTCAGTACATTAATTCCGCGAGTCTTTCGGTCGTAGCAGTATAAGCATTTAATTGTACGCTATAGTATCGTGTAGCAAGTTCACGGATACCTAAAACAGGGTATTTCCTATTTAATTTACAGAATAAACTTTTCGTTTTAAAGTAAATAAATTTGAAATTGAAAATTTTTAGAAAGCGTATTTATTGTGAACAGGTAAAATATACAGGATGCTGTTGGTGGATTTGAGCAGAAACTAAGTAAATAAATAATGAAATGCCAAATACGGGGAAGGTTTTAACGGACCATCGTAAAGTAAACGTAATAAATTATTTTTAAAATCTACACATGGTGCGCGATGTGCTCCACCACTCGCAGTATCTTGTGAACGATGGAGTGTTCCTTACGGAACTAAAACTGTTCGACCTGGATCACGTGGTGTTCCTGCATCCCTGTTTGCAGTCTTCTTCGGAAAACTGCTTCCGATATTTTCCCAACCACCGACAGCAAAGTAATTGACCGGTATTTCTGCGGAAATGTCGCCAGGTTTGCCTATTTTTCGGATCACTATGACTGCCTTCTTCCATGGAGGTGGGAAGTAGCGGAGCCTCACCATGGCATTGATGATTCCGGTTAACACCCGGATGTCGTTTTCCTGCGGTGCACGTCAATTTGTGCTGTGCTTCAATAAGTTATTAGAAAACAAACCTAATAAGGGCCATCGTTTAATTGTTGATTGTTTTTTTGTTAAATTTGGAAGAACAAATTAGTTTGTGCACATATGAACAACCGCTAAGTATTTAAATTAACGTTTACCGTTACTGTACAACAGTGGAAAGTTATAAATTTGTGGGTGTTCAGATACGATTTTGTATTTTTGTGGGGTCACCTTTCGTTTGGTTAATGCATCGAAAGAACAAATGTGTATAATTTATCTACAATGGCTGCAAGAAATAACAGTTACATAAGATTCTAACATGCATATGCAATGTACAAAGGTCCTTGAATTTATGCATGAGAATAAAGCTTTTATGTGAACAAATGTTGTTAATGCTAGAAATGCAAATGTCCTTTAGCGTTAGAAAATTTATAGTGTGACTTTGAATGAACATAATGTTTGTACACCATAAATGGAATTTGCGCTGGATTCACTTTGAACTTTTATACGTGTTTCTGTTCAGAAACACGGCTCAAAAAGAAACCTACGTTAAAATGTATTAACATAGAAGTAAGTATTCACAGATGCGTTGTCGTATCTGGATCTGCATGTAGCAGTTGTGTTGGATCGACATCGGTATACGACGCTCGATGTGGCAGGTCGACCAAAACAGGTGCCATGTAATGTGCGGGTTCGTTTATCCGTGATACGAGGCGTGGAACGGCATACTGATGGCTGATTTTTCGCAAAAGACGTCGGAACTGATACGGAGTGTGGTATTCACACGTCCATGCAGCTAGGTCCGCTTAAGTGATAGTGGGTGGCAAAGATGAGGACGTCACAGACGACTCGGTGAACCGCGCTCAGCAGCAGATGCTGATACCAAAATGTTTTATGAAGTACTACCTTTGGTGGAAATTCAGACCCTGGTGGTAGGATTATGTGCACCTTGCCGGCATGACGTGGAGTATCCACGTTAGTACATGAAACACAACCAACTGGTTTAACCTCCAGGCTTTGGTGTACCGTGAACAAACGCTAAACTCAGAAGATCAGGAGCCAATGCTTGCTCCAGGCTATTGGCTGTCAATAAATTTCCAACAACAAACGAAAACTCGCCGCCTTGATCATTATACTTAATGTTTTTATTGTAAGAATTGGAATTCCCGGGCAAGTCTATTCGATTTTGAGGTGTGTCGATTGGCGAGTCTATTATGGAAAATAGTTTGTGTTAAGACTTGATGTACGGGAAGTTAGACATGATTGTATGACTTTGTAGTTATTGGAGGGGAAATTTAGTATCTTAAATCGATTACGGATAGTGGACCACCAGAGGAAATCAAAAGCGGAGTGGAAACCGTGGAAAATTACTGGGACGTATTTGAGTTGTGATGATTGGAGTTTAGAAGTTAAGTAGTGGAGTGTTTGTGCAGCGCTTTGACCTTGACAGAAACCATGTAGGTGGTTGGAAACTAGAGTATTACTATCGATGTGGGACTGAAGTTTGTGTAAAATTAATTTTTCTAGAAGTTTGCCGATGGTTGAAAGAAGGGTAATTGGTCGATAGAGCGTGGGGTTTCATGGGGTTTTGCAGGTTTCAAAAGTAGGGTGATATTTGCGTGTTTAAAGGAGTCAGGAAAGATACCTGTGGTTAGACATTTTTCGAATAACTTGTGGCTAGATTGACAGATTACTGGCCATAACCTTTGAATAATTATTTTGGGGATGTTATCAGGACCTAAAGATTTATGAGGTCAGTGTCAAGAGTATCAAGAATGTTTTTTAATACCATGAAAGAAAAGGCAAATGGATATCCGTAAGGTTTTACAATTTTTAAGTAATTTTGGAACAAATGAACGCAATGTCATTGAAAAACAATTTGGTTGATAGTTTGCAAGCTGACTACTTTTCTATCCAAATAAAAAATAAAAAGGAACGTCGTTAATGCATAAAAGTAGTTATTTTCAGTAACAACGCTTGGGCTTCGATAATTCGGTATCTTAAAAATTTACTTATTTTTTATACTTTCATTTTCTGATATTTTGAAATTTACATATTTTGATATTTCGATATCCAGATATCTAGATAATTCGATAATCAGATATTAAACATCAAAATTTTGTAATTTTAATAATTTGATAAAGTCAAGGTCGCGAATACATTCTTACGCTTCCCGCGCCATATTGTTTGCAATCGTTTATTATAACATGATTACGCGGCACTTGTATCAAATACAAAACACGTGTAAAAGTGATACAATGATCAAATTTACTTTTAAAATATAAATAAAAGCAATGTACTCACTTAAATCGCACCTTACAGTTATATCCCAGGGCCATCGCGTTGTGGGTCACGTCACGCCATTTGCTGAGTCCAAATTTATCCGTCCATCCTCTATTGCACGTTCGTAGATGGGACGAGAAAGATAACCAGGTATAGAGAACGTGAAGATAAGGTAGAAAGGAACCTACATCCTAAAAAAGAGAAAAGACACACACTACGCAGGTAGCTGTTCTCGGCTTCAAGCCTTGTAGTCTAGTGACGTCGTATCACACCACGCGCACTTGCGCCATTCCCTCCGCGCAGGCGCGACTCGGGGAAGACGAAAAATGATCAGTTTATTTGAAAATATTCGCGGAATCTTATTCACATATTCAACAATGCACATTGCCAATTTTGGCATGTAACAACATTTGTACGTTTAGATAAAACTTGTTACGTACATGTTTGGCCCTCAGAATATCTAGCAGGCAATTCACAGAAAATTCAGTGGATTTCTCTGCTAAAAATTCCATTCTGATAAAATATCTAAAGTCTCGACTGTACGAACAAAAGTGTTGTCTCGCTGAATAACTCAGTGAGACGGTTGGTGTAACTGTTTGACGTGGGTTTAGTATGCTATTGGGTGTGAAATGTGGCCTTGATTGGGAAATACCTTGGAGGAAGGAGGAGCAAAATTCCATAGACCATCCTGAAAACTGAGTACACACTGCACAGATTTCTAGAAATCTATGTCAAGCATAAGTTCGTGGGAGACGTCAAAAATAACAAGGGTGTCAAGCATAATGACGAACTATGGGAGAGTAATGGAAAAGGAAACGGAACCTAGGATATGACATTTTAAGATGTCGACAAGACTGCAAAACAATGATGAATAATTCTGATCCTGAACATTTCAAAAATATTCGTTCCCACATTCTCAAAAGACCTTCTGCAGTTTATCGAAAAATTCACAGCCGCTACAATCTCCGCCACTGACCCGTCTCTTATCAACTAGGTGATTCCGTTTGGTGCCGTAATTGCGCTCTGTCTGACACTTCACGTCATTTCAACGTTAACTTGCTCCTCAATTTGTTGGTCCTTTTTCTATCTTTAAAGTTGTTTCTCCTTGGACCTATGAATTTACCGATTCTTTCGGTCACAAATCTATTTGGCATGTTAAAGACCTAAAACCTGCCCATCCTGACAATCCTAATGTCCCCGATCTCTCTTTGTTTTCCTACTGACGACGGAAGAGCCGCAAATTTTGTCCGTAATTCTTTCGTCTCCCAACTTCGTATGATGATTTCGAGTCGCTTTGATTTTCTTTTGGAATTTGAACTTTTCTTCGTATTGTGTTATGACATGCTATTTTTTTTTATTCTTTCTAGGTATTCTTCTATTCCACATTCCATGCCATTCTTCTTTGATTGGTTTTCTTTGCTGGTAGTTATTGTACTAACTTAGTTAGAATTTCTATCTGCTTCCTGTGGCATATGCTTTTTAGATCTACTCCTTCCTTTGGAAATTACAACTTGATCGACTTTTGGGTTTGTTAACAATTTGTTTAATGGTTGTTTGTTCTAAACGGTTTCTTACGGCCACAGTTTCAAGCCCATCGTTATTTTTCCCAGTCCTCCTTTTTTTTGTCGTGCCCGAACATACTTGAGGCTTGGCACCTTTGTCTTATTTTGGTTATTACTGTTGGTTTTCTTCCTAGCTTCTATTCTTTACTTTTGAGGTTGAAGACTGTACTGTTTCTTTTCGGAAGAAGCATCCGTCCTTTGACGACTTTGGCTCACTAACTTTGCCCTCGCTCATTGCTACTACCTACCAATCTTTCCTCGTATTTCTCTTCAATTTTGAGCTTTATCCGGTACCTTGGTTTCTCGAACTGGATAAAAATTCTGAGTTGATTTTTGAGTGTTTCATGTGTTTTCTTAAGCGAATTTTCTTTTGGTTCGTCCCAATAGTGTATATTAGGCTTTCGAGCCGGATATAAGTTAATTTTCGTTGGTTTATTGCTTTTCTTTGAGTTTTCTCAAACGATTTTTTTCCCTCTTTGTTAGTACTGTACTGCATGCTTCGTTGTTTTTGTTTTCGAAACCGACCTTTTAATTTTGCTGGGAGGGGATTTGTTACGTCCACCTTTCAACGGTGTACTAAACTTTACGCCATTTTATTTCATTATTCATGCGTATAGATTCTGCTATTGACATTCATACACCACCCTGTATATTAAACATTACGACAATGAGTACGCTTTACTACAATTTCATATAAACCTATTTACTGCGAAATGGATAGTTCCTCTATAATTTAAATAATACGTACCTTGTTTTAGGTATACGTCGCTTTAGTGCATATTAGTACAGAGTACAAAGAATTCTTATAATACCCAACCTAGAGACTCTTTGAACTAATAGATCACACTTTTCTAATAAAGGTTGTTTCGAGTTTCTATTAACACCTGTGTGTTTGATTACGCTGAGATTAAATTTAATTCTTGCTATAAAACCAGTTCCTTAGATTATTTTTTTGTAGCTATATTACAAAGAATACTTGTCGTTACCTTATTTCGTTATCTACAGAAATGTTGTGCACACCGTTGTGTGGTAAGTGCTTTAAGTTTTAAAAATTTACCTTTCTTCGTAAATGATCTAATTTTAATTGTACCTGTCACAACTTCCTCGGATGGGTATGACCGTTCATTATATTGACGCCCTGACGTGAGGCCCCCAATATTGTTTTGTTTAGCTTTTGGCCTCATTTTTTTTGTGTTACGGCCTAATTTCCTACATTACCCGCTTTTCTTGGCCTGATGCTGCATATTTTTTACGTTCGAACCGGTTTCTAGACTGGTTGATTAAGATTTTGCTGTATAATTTTTCACTCAATTCTTTGGTATTTTTTTTCTCTCTTTCGGCTCTTAGGTGTTCCACACATGCGGATCGATTTTCTGTATTTCTTGTGTAGGTTTAATCTTCTGAAATTTTCGTTGTCTTTCTTGATCGCTCAATATTATGAGTTGGCTCATTTCAGATCATCGGGATTGTGTTTTCGCCGATAATTGCAGTCCGTCGAAAACGCTGACGCTCAAATTTTTTCTCTCTCTATACCCGTCTTTTTCTCCCCGTCATTTCTAGAAATGGGCTTTTTTATCCTACAATCCGTCCTTTAAACGTGGTGGGTTTTTAAACTGTGCTGCGGAACACAACATTTTATTTGTTGTTGTTGTGAAGTGGGTGTCGGTTCCTTATTTTTTTTGGTGTGTCATAGCATATTAGCGCATTCACGTAAACTTGTTACGGAAAACCGAGCTCCAATATGAATTAGAATCTCGCGATTTAATCCTGAGGATAATGTAACGAATACGCAGGTCCATACAGAGTACGAATTGCATAGAACATGAATAAGGACTTGTTTCTATTTCCGTTGAATCTGATATCGCTTCCGAACTGGTAGCGGTTACATCTGCAATCCAAAAGCTAAAACAATCTCTTGCTACATTTAGTGGGTACAAGTGTTTACATGCGTTTAAACGCATTAGCTCCTTATGGTTGCTTACAGAACGACGCTGTTCTAGAATGTCTCCAACGTAGGAGAAACGCCAAGCTTATAATCAATTACTTCTTACTTTAGTTAATCTCCGCGGATTCTTTAAAACTAAAATAAAAAAGTTTCGTCCCACTTTTACTTTATCGGAAATTTCGATAACTACCTATAGCCCGGCATACACTACTAGTGTCGATTCCAATGAACCTCCTTTACTTACTTCCGAATCGGAATCTGAACGGGAACTGAAATTATCAGCCGCTACTTCTTTTTCAGTTTCCCACGAAGGCCAACCAGTGTCGAAGTGGAATTTGAAATTTTCTGGTGACCCAAACACTCTTACCGCACATAACTTTTTAGAACGGGTCGAAAAACTCCGACGAGCTCGACATGTGTCAGAATTGCAGTTATTTGGGTCTGCAGTGTATTTGTTCGAGCCTAAATCGTTACTTTGGTATCGTGGTAACCGGCATAGGTTTTTTGACTGGAAGTCGCTGTTTAATTTGCTGGTGCAGCATTTTAAACCCGCGGATTATAAACCTGGATTACTTCAGGCCGAACACAGAACTCCACGGAAGGTATTATCAAGTACCTAGCTCCCATGGCTGCCATGTTCCGTCGTCATGGGAGTATACCCGACAATGTACAATTGGATGTTGTTTCCCGAAATTTATCTCCTTTCTATCGCACCCAGTTGCCTACTGTTCGATCTGTACAAGAATTGGAAACCGAATGTTTGCAATTAGAACGTAAGAAATTTCGCGTTGAGAACTATGTACCTTCTAGCCAAGACAAAAACTCATATGTAGAACCGGATTTAGTCATCATGACCGCCTATCAAGGCCCGTCCTGCACCTATTATTCGATATAACGTTTCTGCTGCCGTATCGTCTGTTCCTGTCCTTACGTCTACTTCTACTCGTTAGGTCACCTGCTTAGATTGTGACAAAACTGGGCATATTTCTCCCCGTTGACCTAGTCCGCTAGTCCGATATTGTTATGGTTGTGGTAGGAAGGGGGTTACCCGACCTAACTCCCAACATTTATAGCGTCGTTAAACCGTCAATAGGGCTCCTCTGATATTCATTTTAAACTTCCTGTGTACTAGTGTTCGGGGCGACCAACGTCCATATCTGTCTGTTTATATCTTTGGAATTCTCTGTACTGGTCTGTCAGACTCTGGAGCTCCTCGTACAATCCTTGGTGGTCCTGGTTGGCATCATTTTAGTTTCTTGAATCTTTCCCTTCAGTTTAATTCCAGATCGCAGCCAAATTTCTGATAGATTCAAAGTGAGGCTACGATGTTCGTAACATAAATTTTTCGTAACAAAGCAATTTTATACTAGGCCATTGTTGTGTATTGATACACAAGTATATTATGGTACATCAGCAAACATGAAGAATCAAATCAAAAAACAAATGAACTGCAAGTTCATTTGTTTTTTCTAATATTCTTATCTGTTCGTTCGAAGTGTCTCTGCTTCCTATACATTAAACATCTATTTCTAATAATTTAACAAACCACTTGAATGTTATTCAAACAACGATACCCAATCATACATATGCTACACTAATCTCGCAGGGATGCTGGGAAAAGTCTTCGAATGACTTACAAAGGGGTATCAAATTAAGAGAGTGCTTCTGGTTTATAATTATAACCTTTACATCGCATTCAGATATAAAATACAAGAAGAAAACCTTCATCATATTCTTGAACATCCAGAGAGAATATTTAATGCGGATGAGGAGTGTTTCCGCTTGTGTCCTAAAAGTGGGAAGGTATTGGGACTAGCTGATAATAAGGAGAACTTTTACATTCGTGTTCATTCGGAAAAGGAACAAATAACACTTTTAGCAAACTTTGCTACTGACGGTAAAGCCGTGCCTCCTATGATAATTTTCCATATTAGAAAATGATAAGAATTATTGTTGAATAGCTTTCAGGGGCTTAGGTCTTACGATGATCTAATTTAGGATGGATAACTTATGACGTTTTCTATGAATATTGCAAACCACTTTATACCATATATAAAGTCTCAGAATATATCCTGACCAGTACTTCTTTTTCTAATTCGAAATAGATCCCAGATAACCAAGGAGGTCAGCCAACTATGTGATGATAGTGGGGTGATACTAATTTCATTATATCCAAACACGACTTATATAACGTAACCTGCAGATGTAGCTGTTTTCAAACCCTTGAAGTCAGGCTGGACATATGAAGTTCGAAAATGGAAGTTCGACAACTTCCCCGAATATGTTACACGTTACACATTTGGCAACACTTTATTTGTAGTTTTTCAAAATATGCTAAAAAGGAAACACTAATAAATGGGTTTAGAAGGAGCGGGCTATATCCATTCGACAGAGCTGGTGTTGATTATCCCAAATGTATTCTAAATAATGTGAACTGTAAATAAGAAAACATTAGTAACAAAGAACTTGCAGCAGTTGAAGAAAAAATAGAAAAAGATGTTTTGGAGCAGTTTATTAAGGTCTATTCAAACCAGTCGAATTGGACCGGTCATATTGAGCCTTTAAAGTGTGGGTAGCAATTAGAATTGTAAATACAGAAATATGACAAATTACAGAAACAATTCATGCAATAGCTAGTAGATCCACTAAAATACCTGTAGGAATTGTAAATAGTGAAGACCAAATGTGAATTGTACAGAAAAGATGATTTTTGCTAATACACAAGTCACTTGATCCTTGTTGAAAACCTCCAGAGAAAACAAGCGTATGCTTGTATGTTAAAAAAAAGCGAAGGGTTTTAAATTCCCACACCTGTTTAGAATCGTTTGGTTTTTCTAAAAAATTCCGAAAAAGATGTTCCTATGAAAGCAAAAGACCTATTTTTCCAGCAGTTGTTTCACGTAAGATATACCGAAATTTTTATGAGCAGACAAACACTCCAAATCAAAAAATTAATAAAAGAAAACTGGTAGAGGTACCTGATAGGTCTGCATCTGTATCAAATAAGTCCAAAATAAAATTCGACGATGAAGATCTTGACATCAGTGACTAAAAAATGTTAGATTTAGCTATTGCAGATCATATTGTTAAGTATGGTGAAGATTACTATCTAGGTAATTACATAACGCATTGTTAAAAGTATTGTTTGTTACAGGAGTGGTTTTGAAAATGGATTCGGAAGGAGCTGAAAATTTTATGAAGAGAGTAAGATTTGTTTCGAAGTGACCTAAAAAACATGACACGTTGTATTATTTTAATGAAGACATAGAATAATAATAATAATAATAAAGAAGTGACACTCGGCGTTTTTAGGAAGGCCAAATTTCTTTGCGGATGTATAAAATCCGCCATTATTTTGTTGGTATAATCCATAAAATAATAATACACACGCTAGGGTAGTCTATTATTATTTTGTGGTATATCCTTCAACCTTCTTTAAGTTTATTGTACTGTTCTTGTTCTACGTTGTAATTTCACTTCAATAGGTTTCTTTATTACGTTAGAGCCTAAATTAAGCAGTTTTGCATACAATAATCAATTTAAATATTTAAAGCAACTTCTAACTCAAACGTTTTGAATTTCCCGCTGCATCTGTGTACCTACAGAATAATGGCTGAAGGTCATGTATTTTTGGTACATGAAAACAAAGGACTTTTAAAGAGTGTCACTTCTTTTGGGGGTGTTATTATTCTAGGATAAAGATATCTTTGAATAAATAAACAACCGATATTAAAACACAACAGGTGTGCCTGAAATAAAAAATACTTATGACTACGTGATTAGAAATGTTATATTAATGTTAATGTATTAAAATTAATTGAGTTCAATATTTTTTCTTAGTATATTCATTACCAATGCAAATGGATGACAACTTCTCTAGCATGTATGACCATTACTGGTGTGAGGTGTATGTTTTAACTTAAAAAGATTATTTTAAACAAATTATGTTTATTTGTATTCGAGTTCATACAGTACAGATTATACATGAATCAAGGTAGAGTCTTATAAATTTGCATTTAAAAAGACGTTAAAGACAAGCTGTAAGCATTTAAATAAAGTCAGATAATAGTCTTGGCCATTAGTGGGGCATTTATCCTACATACAAACTACTCTGACAACTTAAAACGTAAATCGTCAGATCAAGCATCGTCAGATAAACCAACATCTGAATTATCACTAATATTAACGCGTATCAAATTTATCTACACATCATTTGTGAAATCACAGATTTACATGAAACATATTTAATGCCGGTGACTCATATAACTCGAGATAGTGTGGGGTGCATAACCATCACAAAGTCGTTTTATTCGATATTAAACCTTTTTTCTATTGATTATTGCCACTAAAAAAATCAATTATATTCTCTCACAACCACTCGATTTTAAATAATTTGAGCTAAAGGCATAAAAGCAAGTCATCATATGTGTGGTGGGTGGTTCATGTATAAAGAGAGGTGACTTTATATAATTATTCCAATAAAATAATCGTAAAGTAATTTCAAGCGCTCCATTAATACATTTTGTCTACTCCTTGGTACACCTATCTGTAAAGGAGTAAAAATATCCAATACCTCGGGACTGCTGCACTGACTGCAAACTCCGTCTCCCTAAGTATGGCAGAATCTAAACAAAACACTAATTTTGCTTACAAAGAAACATAGCCTAAGCTATAATAATTTAAGAGCATAAAACGTCTAATAACTTTTTCAGGGGTGGGACGACCTGTATAGCTTAACACAGTAGTGTACCATTTAATGCACTAAATCACAACACACCAGTTCAATAAATAAACAATTGGAAAGCAAAGTGGTTCTAATGTTTTCGTAATATATGTACAAGGAAAGTTATGTACAAATAAGCATGATTCGCCGTAATTCCTTAAGAAAAGATTCAAGCAGCAAAACTATATACAATCTGACTTAACTTTTCATAAGTCAAAATTTTATATACAATTAAATGGAAAAAATTCAATTACGTTAAATTATTTACAATTAATTTAAATGCGCCGATAAGTGTCTGAGCTCATAACCTCATCAGTGTTACAGTGTTTTTAATACAATTATTTATACAAAGCACTTTATGTAAAGTTGCTATATTTTCAAAGTGAAATTCAATTTAGGTAACGGTCATTGTAGTTCAAATTTAATTTCAAGTAAATGTGGACTGATACCGGTATTAAATTTATCTAGCAGGCATCAGGTAACTTCCTAACAATTTTGAAATAGAATTAATTTAGAACGTCCAGAAATGTTTACAACAAATCATAGGGTAAGTTACGAATAAAGATTATTTTAGCTTACACTTTTGTTTAGATAAATTTTGTTCCAAACCCGATCAGATAAGAAAGCCATAAATACCTAATTACATGATTTGTAGGAAAACCAATATCATCTGCCTGCAGACAGCCAACCTTAACCGCCAGCTGCGTCCTTGACTCGACTTGACCCTTGCAATGACCATGGAATTAGGAAGTAAGTAGATAATATACCTTCCTTCTGGCACACTTCGATCCTCACTCGATCGATCCCCCCACCCTGCCTTCTATTTCGCAGTTGTTGAGGTGGTGTGCCTTGTAAATTCAGACGATCCTCAAGACACTTCTGGCGCACATCGTTTCTCACTGGATCGCCGCCCCCCTTCCTACCCCTTTCTGCTTGCCTACTAGTTGTAGGGTGTTGAAGGGGGAAGGGGGTCTTATGACAATTCTCATGACTCGTATGAATTCTTCATTATGTTTATCGGCTTTGCGGGTGCCCCATTCGGAATTTTGAGGTTTAGAAAAAATTTTAAAAAATTTTAAATTGAGTGAACATATGTCCTGGGGTTTAAAAATCAATTCAAAATTATATAACATAGATATGGGGAAAAGTTATTGGCATCGTAGTAGGTCAAATACTTACACGGTGTAATGAGATCGTACTCTTCGTCCATGTACTTGTTGACTGCAGCGCAACGTTCCGTATGGGCGGGCGGACCGGTTGCACGGGCGGGCGGGCAAACGAATGCGGATGAACGGGCTGGTGGGCGGACGGGTGGATGGACGGACGGACGGGCGGGCAGGGATGGACTATTTAGTATAAAAGACTGCTTTTGAAATTTTGAATCAGTCTTAACAGTATATTTGAAAGATGTACACCAAGCAATCTTTAGAAAAGCAATTAGTGAAATTCGGAAAGGTGTGTTAAATACGCGTAAAGCTAGTAGGTTGTATAATGTGCCTAGAACAACGCTACGGGATCACCTCTATAAACTTGGTGTTCGAAATAAAAGTAGAGAATCAAATATCCCGGTAGAAGCTGCACGACAAAAGTTAAAATACCCATACAAAACTTTGATACATATACCACTTCTAGTGCAAAGGAAGTTGGTAAACATGGACCTTTGTTCCCATCCAATATAAGGGCAATATTTGCGGGACCATCGAGTTGTGGAAAAACCAACGCTCTAATATCTCTCATTTTACATGAGAATGGACTTGCATTCAAAACGTCTATGTGTTTTCTAAAAGTTTATATCAGCCAAAGTATGAACTGTTAAGAAAGTTATTTGAACCCTTAAAGACGGATATTGGTTACTACGAATTTGGGAATTATAAAGATTTGATTAGGCCAGAGGATGCAAAAGAAGATTCAATTATTGTCTTTGATGATATTCATGCAAACGAACAAAACAAGATCGCACGGTTTTTCTCCTGTGGTAGACATAAGAGTATCGATTCCTTTTACTTATGCCAAACGTATGCCAGCACAGTAAAGCACGGACTTAGAGATAACGCTAATGTTATTTCAATATGGAAACAGGATGATGCAAATCTTTGGCATATCTTTCTAAATCATGTTGGGCAGTGATATGCCCTTTATAAAGTTTAAAGAAATTTGTCAGCGATGCTGGAATGGTGGTGACTCGAAATATAGTTTTATTACTATTGTAAAAGATTTTGATTTGGGTAAGGGCGATATAGAAAAATTTCGATGAGTATATAAATATAGAAGAAGCCGTTAATGGTTAGCCCCAATCTCAAGTTTCATGATGACGGCCGCTAAAGATTTTATTGTAAGCAAACATAAGCATCATTTAATGCAGGATGCCGTACGAAGGAAGTTTGTGGAACGCAAAAGATATACTACTTCACAACCAGATTTCAAAGAAGCTCATAAACATTGCATGAGCCTTTGCAAATCACCGCTTCCCAGTCATAAGGAATAGCGGAAAAATACTAAAACCTATGAAGGAGATTAAAGTTGAAAACAAAGGCGAACTTTTAAAAAGATTAAGTTACCAGTTAACGACGAGCCTGTACATCGTTAGTATACGAACGTGCTGGTTAAAACTGAAGACGAAAATATATACACGTCAGTTTATGGAGTTAAGTATAATCCCCAATCTGATACGCATAGTTCGGGAAAAAGTATATTGGAAATTGATACAGAAATCAGTGACATAACCTTAAATAATAGAGGTCATCCTAGCACTAGAGGGTATCTATAATAGAAGAATTAAGAGAAGAGGTTGTATAATAGAATAAGCATAACACAAATCGAGCACAATCGGGGCATATCCGAACAAGAGTAGCTCATATAAAAGGACTGTTGGCATAGAAGTTATAATTTATCGATTATACAGTTTAAAGAGGTGATTAAACAAATATGTATAAAGACTTTGGGAAGGTTATTCGAAGATTTCGCAATGCTCTACGAGTAAAAAGGCGGAATGCGGGCAACGGTTTTCGATAGAAGGACAAAAATGTCTTATGTGCCAGTCATACGAGGAAGCAATACAGCACTGTACTGCTGTGTTAGTATTACCCGAAGATTTGGATGATTTTATGGAAATAATCGAGGAGATGGGATTTATAAAACTGTTGGCAGATATTCAGATGGAATATCTTTTAAATTCTAAGTTTTAAGATAAAAATTTAACTGTCTCAATTACTGCCATAAGAAATGAATGATGAGAATTTACAACATCAACAGTATCAACAACATCAACAACATCGATAACATCAACAACATCGATAATATCAACAATATAATCAACTTTACCAACCTCATGAAACCATTAAACAATTACAGCACCAACGCCCACAACATCAGCTTTGCCGTCTCTAATATTATAATGGGCAGGAGCAAAATATTAATTGGATAAGAAAAATGCTTCCTTATACATCCAATAGGGTGGAACGCTAGACTACCGAAAAGATTCCAAAGGATAGCCAATAACTGGATATCTATATAATTTGTATCTGCATTGTATTTTGTAAAAATAAAGTTGTATAAAGTTGAATAATGTTTTGATAATACGCTCATAATGAAATGTCGTTTTACATCACTTTTGCGAATACAGCGCTAAGGTCATCGTAACGGATACTATAGGGCTACGCTCGATCAATAGTTGCTCAATCGATTGCAATCTAAGTCGCCAATACATTGTGATATTCTAATCGTACCCGATGTTACTCTAACCTATGATCCAACAGTCCCATATATATCCAAATTGTCACATTACTAAGTAACTTACTACAGTTAATCACAATAGCATATTGCAATATAAAGCCTAGGGGTGGGGTACGACGGTTCTTTATAGCCACCAGGCAGCGCTTTTTTTATACTATATATACCTGACATTTTAATGGATGACATCCTGGTTTGTAAGCAGGGATTAGGATCATCCAATGCCGATACACTCCCACATTGTGGTATCTGTCGTATAAATATGGCCAACCACCAGTTTAAACCCCAAACCATTTTCCAGTAGCTTTATATCCATGATGCTATTGTTAACAAGCGAGTTTACTTATTGTTATGATATTTGGGCGCAAGGTAACACGGTGCAATAACACTTACCTCATAGCCTATTCGCTGAGCTTTTGATGTTGAATTGGAACCATGCCGCAAGCACCGTGGACCCGGCTTTAGTCAGAGGCGTGTGCAATGGTCTACCATGCGCACAAAGATCAAAGCAACATAGTAAATATTTTTGACACCTTTATAAATGAATTATAGCTATTAAGTTGATATTAACAAAACATGCAGTTACATATACACGATGGATAAGATGCCTGTTGTGCTAGCCTGTATAGAATTATGGACTCTCAAAGCAATTATGCGTAGCCAATAACAGAATGAATAAATGCGATTGTTTTGTTATGATGCAAATTATTAGGTAAAATAAATTAGTAATATTGTAAGCAGAAGGGAGGGAAGGGATAATAAACGACAGCATTCTATAGTTTATAATGAATACGACCGTGGGCTACTTCAGTTTTATTCTAGTATTTTTAATAGTTTGTAAATTTTAATATTGATATTGGAATTGATGTGTAAATATAATATAATATAAGAATTAAAAATTAAAACCAGTAGTTTACATGGAAACTGGGCATGTCACCAACCAGGTCAAAAAATAGATTTTATAGGTATTTCAGTTATTAAAGACATTGCACCAAATTCATTCCTATAATATGCCATGATGCTAACCAATCATAATCCTATTACATAATACTAAAAACTAGTGGTAGCGGCGACTTAAGTTGCTGCTACAGTTTATAAACCTGTAAAACTTAATTCATATACAAATTTTCATGCTACTGAATAAATAAGATGTAAATAAAATAGCCGAGCGCCTGCCTATTTGCAACATTTATTAAAACGTGTATGCAACGGTCATATTAATATACACGTCTGGCGAATACTAAACACATAATTATGCTAAAATAAGTCTTTTAAAATAAGCATCGTCATCATCTGAAACAATGTGCTGTTAAAATCTGGCCACAAAAATTAGTTTACTTACCTAGAGCGACTTCACAAAACTCGATTCGTAAACTGAAAGGCCGAGCACTTTACGTTAATGTATCAGCATATGTCATAAGGAAATGCTCCGAGTGTAAACACCAGGAATCCATCTATGAGCAAAATGCTTAACCATTACTATTATTGTGCTATTCATTAGCAGAAATCTGCACAAATCTGCATAAATATTACGTCCAATGCTATTTTTTGTTTGATGTCTGAAAGCAACTAATTAAAATATTGCATCATCCGTTTTACATAATTCACGTATGTAAAATTTGTAAACATTCAATATTTGTGCAATTTAAAGAACGAAATAATGCTTTACATAATCAAATGAGGTATTTTCATTATACAATACAATAATAATTATTACAATAGGTAACCCTATTTTGACTATTAAAAACAATGTCGATGTGTGAGCTCAAACGATTAGTTATTTGATAAAAACTTCTTGGGGGCGCGATTCGAGTGGTCAACGGCCTACTTAAACATGGCTATGCTTGTATAAATGTGCGTGACGTCATAAATATCATAGCTTATAAATATTTCTAGCTGTAAAATATATTAACCGGATGCACGTTTGAGGCTCCTCGCGCTTTACTAAGTTCTATTTTTAAAATGAAAATTGCTTTGTATTCACAGAATGTCGGTCTTTAATTTAAAGATCCAAACACATAATAACCAATATAATTTACAGATTTTTTAAAAATGGGTCACTAATAGAAAAGATTTTTATAATACGTACTAATTTGCCTTATGGAGAGCTGCATTCGCGAGCGTCTTTGGTACCACGATACAATTATGTATCATGAAACCGCACAAGAAAATTGAATAACAACGGCACATATTTTTCGGAGCACCGATTAATGCAGATTTTATAAAAAATTTGTTCATGCCATCTGGTTCATCGAATTTCACACTGTTGTTTAAGCCCAAACACTAGTAAATTTAAATAAGTAAGGTGTTTCTGTATGACAATTAAACTACTGATGTACCATCGTATAGATTGCGGCTATTTTCTGCAATTTACAGAAAGTGAAATCATTATACATATCTGAAAAAAATATATAAATATCCAATCAAGCATACACACGCCCAAAAATGTTCGACTTACCTAGAACGATGTTTAATTACAGTAAAATATCAGTCGAAGGAGTGTTAACCTCTCACGATCACCCGGCGACTATGATTAGTCTCGAACCCCCACAAAAGTTATAAAATGATTACATCATGACTCATCCAAAATTCTACATCACGTCTGTGCGAAGCTCGGTAAAATTGAGGTCAGCGCTGCTTTTATATAGAGTTCGAATATTTTCAGTGGATCCTAAGATATTAACAAAAATTATTAAAATTAATTAGAAACCTAAAACTATCTCAAAAAACTATTTAGAATTTTACTAAAAGTAGCGCATTAAATATATAATTCATATACAAAATCGCGTTCGTCTTTGTCAATATCTGGAACCACACTAAACCGTACTAGAAAATTAAATCGTTAGTATCACAACGATACATATATTTTCTTCAGCGCGCCGATTTAACTTGATTTTATAAAATTTTGTTTTTTCGCCTAGCATATATGAAAATAAATCATATCTACCCTAAAAATCTGACTGAAAGTAAATCTTTGCGTTTCTAGGGCCGCAAAACTCATAATAGCATGATTTTATAGGTTTTTCCCGATCTAGACACCTATGACTATCATTGAGATTCATATATTGCGGCTTTGACGTTTCAAATAAATTATCATTTAACCTCGGCGTCGGTGTATTGTTAATAAGAGTTTCAAATAAAAATATAAAATAATCATAGATGAGTAGTGAATAATTGTAATTCTAACTGAATAACTGTTAGTGAAGATGAATGATAATTTAGACTGTGATGATGATGAAGGAATTACAAGTACTCCACCGGTGTTGCAAGAAGAAGTGAGCAATGCTTCTTTAAATCTTTTACCTAAAAGTCTAGAGAACGGTACAAAAATACTATGAATTATTTAATAAATAGAAAAAAAAAATAAAAAGCTAAAATGTAACAGAGAATGTTTTAATTGCGTATTTATCAGAAAGATCGAAACGTGTAAATGCTACTACTCGATGGGCTAAATTTTCAATGCTAAAAAGCACTTTTAAAGTCAAAGAAAATATTAATTTTGATGATCATCATAAAGCATTCTGTAAACTACCTTCTCAAAAAATCTAAAATTTTGATTCAAGTACAATAAATGTATTCAATTTTTAAGGCGGCAGATGATTAGGAATATCTAATGATAAAGGTATACAAATAAAATTATTGTAAATTTTTAGATTAACTTTACATTGCAAGTTTCTCTTATTATGGGAGTATACGGAGCTTGCCGCCGAAATGAGTTGACGAATATGAAACTTGACCACATAGATATTAGTGGACACGTATTGATTGTTACAGTTCCACAAACCATAAATAATATTACAAGAACATTTACAGTCACAAACACTACAGTTGATGTACTGAATCTACTTACAATATACAACAAATATGTTTCTATTATACCTCCCACATTACTCATAATTCCCTATTCATTTATTACAAAATAATAAATGTACAATACAGCCGATCGGGAAAATGTATTTAGCAAAATTCCAAGGAAAATAGCCACCTTTTGAAATTGGTTGAACCTAGTACATACACAGGCCAATGCTTCCGCCGTAGTTCTGCAACTCTATTAGCTAATGCTGGAAGTAATTTAATAACACTTAAGATACCTGGAGGATGGTGTTCTTCTGCAATTGCTTAAGGATATATAGGTGATTGGTTATCAAATAAGATTAAAATTTCTCAAAAATTCTAACAAACCAAGAACATCAACTGTCTAGTACCAGCACAAATAATACAATTCACATGTTAATTGCTCTTAAACCAAATAAATGAAATACCAATTAATGTAGATAGACCGTCAACGTTATCGTAAAAAAATGTCATCATGCTACCAGCATCTCAAATACTTACCAAGTGCCTACAAATTCTGGTATCACTATCCATAATAATGGTCAAGGGATAATTAATATCAATTACTATAATAAATAAATACGTCAAATGTTATTAACCTTCTTTATTTTATGGTTTTTTCTATTTTTTCTTTAATATAAGACCAAAAACAGTTGTGTATCACACAGACAAAAATGCATTAGTAGTCCTTAGCTATCAGCTGCCCTCGCTCGCTTCGCTCGCTCAGGCATCTAATAGCTGCGGGCTGCTAATGAGCACTTTTTGTCCTTGTGACACAATATACTATATACCGTCTGGTTACTCGAATTTTGCCCTATTTTTAAGCCTAAACACTAATAAAGTTAAACAAGTAGGATTGTTAGTTATCATAGCAGAATATTTGTATTTCAACAATATGTAAACTTTATAGCGCTTCCTTAAATTTTATTATATTAAAAACGGGTTTTTGTGTGATGTTCTTTAAACATTAAACTGTAATTTAAGTCCAAGCATGAAATTTGTATAACAATTATAAGAGCGTAAAAATCTATACATTGATTCGATTTATGAATTTTCAAAATAATTATCGACCCGTTAGAGATAAAAAATTCTCGGGGGCATGATTCGAGCGATCAACGACCTACTTAAACGTGTTTATGCTTGCATGAATATGCGTGACGTCATAAATATCATAGCTCATAAATATTTCTAGGTATCGTTCTCTATTAATTGTAGAAATGACCATTAATCACAATTTATAGGAAGAAGAATACATTTGTCTATATAACTCGAAAATATCAGTGCTGGTTTGATATATATAGCTAATTTTATAAAATAATTACTGATTCGATAGCAATAAGAATGTTTAGTTTGAATCCAAAATTTATTATTAACGTTTTATATCACATTACTGTTAAATTCCGGGATTATAAACCGAGTAATACAGTTCTTGAAT
The DNA here is from genome assembly GCA_036346225.1 of Platerodrilus igneus. NCBI lineage: Eukaryota > Metazoa > Arthropoda > Insecta > Coleoptera > Lycidae > Platerodrilus > Platerodrilus igneus. Next base: position 84,817 of record JARFIW010001613.1, on the reverse strand, counting down.
TGCAATTAATTCAGGAAATATATTGTTTCTCTAATAACGCGGTTTCGAATAGGTAGGCTGATATACAGGTTTTGTAATATAGTTTATTCATAAAATCGATTTCTTATGCAAATTATTTATTGTACTGTACTATTTATGTGTCGTTTTGCTTTATGCAAATCACAAAAATGGCCGCATTCCATACGATACGATGATACATCTGTCTATAATTAACCGCAAAATACTAATTATAAAATGAGCTATATATTAAAACAGAGAAAATTACTTTTACCTGACGTTGAGATAATCAAAGCGGTTGATAATTAATCAATTTATAAAACTGAATACCCTTCAAATCGACCGATTTACATATATTTTAAATTCAGGCAATTAATTGTTTTATGATGTAACTATGTTGTCTTGACTCATCTAAATTCTTCGGCACGTCTGTGCGAATCTCGGTAAAATTAAAGGTCATCATAGCTTTTATTAGAACTCGAATATTTCAGTGGATTCTAAAATATTAACAAAAATTACTAAAATCTATTAGAAACCATAAATTATATATCGAAAATTATGCAGAATTTCCGTATAATTAAATTAAATATGTCACTCACCTAACTGCTATGATTAACGGACAGTAAAACCGGAAAAAAACTGGTCCGAGCGCACTTTACATTATTATATTAGCATATCTCGTAACAATATGCACCAGGAGTAAACACCTGAGGTCCATCTATATTCATACCGCACAAACTATACCTATGTGTCATTCTTTTCGTTTGTCTCGATCTGTTAACGCAGATTTCTGTTAAAGAATAGCACATAGGTATAGTTGGTGTAGTATGAATATAGATGGACCTCAGGTGTTTACTCCTGGTGCATATTGTTACGAGATATGCTAATATAATAACGTAAAGTGCGCTCGGACCAGTTTTTTCCTGTTCCTGTTTACTATCAATGCAGTTTTGAGAAGTGGTTGAAGGTGAGTATTAAACCTTTGTATACATATTTAACAGCATATTTTTCAGATTAATCTGCAAGTTTTACGGTGTTAAAAGACACATTTTAGCTTAATTATATGTATAGTATTTGCTTTTAGATAGACGTGTATATTATATATAATCGTTGACACGTTTTGACGAGCTTTTAATGTTGCATATATGAATTACATATTTAATTTTAATTTAGCGTAAATTCGGCTTAGTTTCGGGATAATTTATGGTTTCTAATAGATTTTAGTAATTTTTGTTAATATTGTAGGATCCACTGAAATATTCGAGTTATAATAAAAGCTATGATGACCTTTAATTTTACCGAGATTCGCACAGACGTGATGTAGAATTTTGGATGAGTCAAGACAACATAGTTACATCATAAAACAATTAATTGCCTGAATTTAAAATATATGTAAATCGGTCGATTTGAAGGGTATTCAGTTTTATAAATTGATTAATTATCAACCGCTTTGATTATCTCAACGTCAGGTAAAAGTAATTTTTCTCTGTTTTAGTATATAGCTCATTTTATAATTAGTATTTTGCGGTTAATTATAGACAGTTGTATCATCGTATCGTATGGAATGCAGTCATTTCTGCAATTTACAGCGAACTAATCCTAGAAATATTTATGAGCAATGATATTTATGACGTCACGCACATTCATGCAGGCATAAACACGTTTAAGTAGGTCGTTGATCGCTCGAATCATGCCCCCGAGAAGTTTTTATCAAGTAACTAAACGTTTGAGCTCACACATCGACATTGTTTTTAATAGTCAAAATAGGTTTACCTATTGTAATAATTATTATGGTATTGTATAATGAAAATACTCCATTTAATTATCTAAAGCATTATTTCGTTCTTTAAATTATCCGAATATTGAATTTTTAAAAAATTTTACATACCTGAATTTTTTAAAACGGATGATACAATATTTTAATTATATGCTTTCAGACCTCAAACAAAAACAGGTACAAGGTTAATTCTATGCAATCAAATCGAGCATTGGATGTAATATTTATGCAGATTTCTGCTAATGAATAGCACAATAATAGTAATGATTAAATATTTTACTTATAAATAAATACCCGGTGTCTACACTCGGAGCATTTCCTTATGACATATGCTGATACATTAACGTAAAATACTCGATTTTAACAAAACATTGTTTCAGATGATGACGATGCTTATTTTAAAAGATTCATTTTAGCTTAATTATGTGTTTAATATTCGCCAGACGTGTATATTAATATGACCTTGGCATACACGTTTTAATAAATGTTGCAAATAGGCAGGCGCTCGGCTATTTTATTTACATCTTATTTATTCAGTGGCTTGAAAATTTGTATATGAATTAAGTTTTATAGGTTTCTAAACTGTAGCAGCAACTTAAGTCGCCGCTAGCACTAGTTTTAGTATTACGTAATAGGATCATGATGGTTAGCATCATGATATATTATAGGAATGAATTTGGTGCAATGTCATTAATAACTGAAATACCTATAAAATATATTTTTGAACTGGTTGATGACATGCCCAGTTTCCATGTAAACTACTGGTTTTAATTTTTAATTCTTATATTATATTATATTTACACATCAATTCCAATATCAATATCGAAATTTACAAGCTATTAAAAATACTAGAATAAAACTGAAGTAGCCCACGGTCGTATTCATTATAAATTATAGAATGCAACAATGCTGTCGTTTGCGGTTGGCGCCATGGTTCTATATCGAATAAGGTCCGAAAACATAGCAATGACTATTTATTATTCATATAATGCTAATTTTTCTGTTTTAGTTGTATCGCAAGTTCCCCAGACGTAACTGTGCTCCATTCCTTTAGGAGCATCTCCACTGGGACGACGTTTTATTAGCGATCTGTGCGCATTCTTTCTAATTTACCTATTTCCGATCATCTGGCTATTTATAAGAGGCCTCAGCCCATTTTCCTTTTCCGCGAATGCGAAAACATTTGTCTGCGTTTATTAAGCTGAGTAATAAACATCGTTTTATTGTGCAGATCACATAGGAATCCTGGGCCGAAGTTATATCGGTTGCCTGTGAGCATGCGCTTTAATTTACCTTCTTACAATCATCTGGCTATTTATAAGGAGTCTCAACCAATTTTCCTCAATAGTGTTTCTTCTACGACTACAAAACCTCATAATTTACGTGTTTTAAACTATAAATAAACATCATTTTATTATACAAATTTCAAAGGAATCCTAAGGCGATGTTATATTGGATGCCTGTGAGCATGCGCAGTAATTCACCTGTTTACGATCATCTGGCTATAAATATAAGGGTCTCATCCCATTTTCCTCAGTTGTATTTCTTCTACGATCGCAAAACCTCGTGGTTTACGTGTTTTAAACTGAGTAACAAACAAATCCTGGACCGAAGTTATATTGACTGCCTGTGAGCACGCACTTTAATTTGCCTGTTTACGATCATCTTGCTATTTATAAGAAGTCTCAGTCCATTTTCCTCAGTAGTGTTTCTTTTACACCTGTAAAACATTGCAATTTACGTGTTTTAAACTGAGTAATAAACATAGTTTTATTGTGCAGATTACAATGGAATCCGTCAAAGTATTCGTCTGCGATGTGTGCCAGAAAACTTCTCGATCCAGAGCAACCTTAACCGACACAAAAGGAGGTTCATAATATCATTAGACCACCACCACGTCAGGTTACAGCCTCAGCTCCACCGACTGGATTATCAGCACCAGTATTATTTGTGTGCGACATTTGTGATATGGGGTTTGGGCGTCGAGCTAATTTAACCCGGCATCAGCACGCTCTCCACGGAAATACTATTTCTTCTACATCGATGTCAGCCAAACGTGGAGCATCACCACCACGTGCTGCACCTGCCCCAAAACGCCAGCGACAGGACATACGATATTGCAAGGATTGCAATATGGACGTTCCTTCACGCCAGTTCCCTGGACATTTACGCAGTGCCGCGCATAAGACCAAATCCGGAGACCCCGAACAAGAAGCGATACAGCTGTTATCGTCAGCCTTCCGCTCCCGGATCGCAACTTACCGCATCAATAATATGTCTGGTTGTAGAGACATTGGAGACTTTTTACTTGAACAAAAGCGGCATTTTGTAAAGTTGATCCAGGACACCTTGGAGGTCCACACGACCCTTAAATGTAATGTGGAAGTGTTTGGTATGTACACAAAGATGGACTTGGGTGATACCGAAGCAACTAAATCTTTCAATACCAAGAATCAAATTATAACCCGATCGAGCGACTTGAACAAAGTGTATACGGCGTTTTCTCGGGAGATGCTCGATAAATCCCAAGAATTTGAACATCACCAGTCCGGTTGGGCCTTACAACGTGTCCTGCATTTAGAACTAAACATCAACAAATACCAACCACTTAGGGATCTTCTTACATTGACCTTCCACGCTGGATAAAAGCTAAAAAGCGGTGGTGAATGTTAAAACCGAGACGCAGCCTGTTTTGCATACTCCATTGTAGCAGCGTTGTATCCTGCCAAGTATAACTCCCAACGTCTTAGCAAGTACCCCCATTACTCGAGCTGCTTAAATATGGGTGGTATAGAGTTCCCTATGGCCTTTGACAAGATTGCCAAGTTCGAGGCTTTGAACGATCTGAGTATCAATGTATTCGGAGTGGAAGGAAGGTCTATTGTTGGTCCTCTACATTTTACTAAACGCAGGAGAGCCCGGCACGTTAACTTGCTTTACATCCAGGATGAAGAAAAGGTCACTTCTGTTGGATCAAGGATTTGGGACGTCTGGTCGGTAAACAGTTATCAAAAGATCGCTTACATAAATGGATCTGCGATGGATGTTTAATCTTTTTTCCGACTGAGACTGCCTTAATTAGGCATACTAGGCAGGACTGTAACCATGTCGTTACCCAAATGCCCACCGTCTTCAACAACGTTTTAGAATTTTCGGGCATCCAAAACAAATGCAGGTCCCATTCGTTATTTATGCAGACTTTGAGTCGCTCCTACAGCCGTACAGTTTTGCAACGCCCGACCCTCCACATCATCTACAACACCGCTTCAGCTGCATACCCTTATAGCTGGGCATATTACATTAAATGCTGCTATGACAACTCCTCAATAAATTTGAGATCTACCGGGGTCCAGACGCCGCACGTAAATTTGTTACCAAACTTAGAGAGGAAGCTAGACGTCTGGGTAAGATATTGACGACGAATGTGCCCATGATTCCTTTGGATGCCCAGAATGAACTTTTGTTCCACACTACCGAAGACTGTGGGATATGCAAGAAACCGCTTGGAACAGACCGTGTGCGGGATCACAACCACATGAATGGTGTGTACCGCTTCCCTGTACACTCCAAATGTAACATCCTCTATCGGGTTCCGCAGTTTATCCCAGTGGTGTTTCACAACCTTAGTGGATATGATGCTCATTTCATCATAAAAGAACTGGGGTATGATAATGAGAAGATTAACGTTATACCGAACAATAAAGAGCGGTTCATCTCGTTTTCAAAAACTGTACGACTATACGATTCAGAAGTGGTCTTAGACGGACAAGAAAAGACTGTCGACAAGCCCTGTGTCCAACTTCGGTTTATCGACTCTCTCCGATTTATGGCGGCCGGGTTGGATACACTGGCGAAGAATTTGCCCCAGGACCAGTTTGTAGAGGTCAGACGTCACTTTCCGAGGACTCCAGATTCCAACTGGTTACCAAGAAAGGTGTGTTTCCATACACTTACATACAAAGTATGGAAGTATTGGACGAAACAGCTCTTCCACCACAGGCTGCCTTCTACAATGATCTCGCCTCTACATCCATTACCACCGACGAATACGACAGGGCTCAGAAGGTATGGAGGGACTTTGGTCTTAACACGCTCGGAGAATATAGCGACCTCTATTTGAAGACAGATGTACTGTTGTTAGCAGACGTCTTTGAGAACTTTCGCCGGGTGTGCATGTCGACTTATGACCTTGATCCGTGCCAGTATGTGACAGCGCCCTCATTAACCTGGGACGCCATGTTAAAATACACCGGCGTGAAACTGGAGCTCCTCACAGATATTGACATGTACCATTTTATAAAGTCTGGGATCAGAGGAGGTTTGACCCAGTGTAGTGGACGCTACGCTGCTGCCAACAACAAGTACATGGAAGAGTACGATCCTGCGGCTCCGTCTAAGTATTTAGCATACTACGATGCCAATAACTTGTATGGCTGGGCCATGAGCCAGGCTCTCCTCTTGGAGGATTTCGATGGTTGCCCTCTACCGATATAGCCGAACTACATGCCACCATCTTAAATGTTCCCAAGGACTCAGCGAAAGGATTCATTCTGGAGGTCGACTTGGAGTACCCTTCACATTTACATGATCTCCACAACGAGCTGCCGTTCTGCCCGGAAATGAAAACGTCGCCTTATATCACATCTAAGGCTCCGAAGCTCCTCGCCACCTTAGAAGACAAACACCGCTACATTATCTACTACAGGAATCTACAGCAGTGTGTGCGGAATGGATTAGTGTTGACCTCCATCCATCGGGTTCTCGAGTTCGACCAGTCTCCATGGTTGAAGCCTTATATCGAGTTGAACACGGACCTTCGCACTCGTGCCACTAACGCTTTTGAGAAGGACTTTTTCAAACTCATGAACAATGCCATCTTTGGTAAAACCATGGAAAATATAGACAAGCGCGTCGACATGAAGCTTGTGACTCGATGGGAGTGTAACGGGAAGACCTTGTGTGCGAGTACCCTGATTGCCCGCCCGAACTTTAATTGTATTCTGGTACTAGGCGAAAATTTAGCACTCATACAGATGGACCGCGTTAAAGTCACCTATAATAAACCTATATATGCAGGCTTTTCGATTTTAGACCTATCAAAACCTTGATTTATGACTTTCACTATGAGAAACTGTTGCCTCTGTATGGGTCTAAGCTTTCGCTTTTGTATACAGATACCGATTCGCTCGTGTATAGTGTCGAAACAGAAGACTTGTACAGTGATATTCATACCCACCTGGACCTATTCGACACTAGTGACTACCACCCAGACAATAAATATAAGATCCCACTTGTAAACAAGAAAGTGCCCGGAAAGTTCAAGGATGAGTTTGGTGGTGAGATAGTTTTAGAGTTTGTGGGTACTCGCGCCAAGAGTTACTGTATAGTTAGTGAAAGGGATGTAATAAAAAGATTAAAGGGTTAAGCGTAGTGTTGCGCAGGGTATAAGTGTTGGCAGTTTTAAGGACGTAGCACATAACAGTAACTTCCGAGCCCTCGTGCATTCGATGCGAACTATTAGGAGCAAAAAACATGATTTGTTTACGCTGTTACTTAGCAAGGTCAGTTTATCGGGCGCAGATGATAAGCGTTTCGTCATCCCTAACACGACCTTAACGTATGCATGGGGCCATAGTGAAATAGATAATAGATTTTATTTTACTTAGTTTATAAGTTGTATATATTGCTCGGATTTAAGTTGTACACATTACGTGACTGTTTTAGGGTCACAATGTATATACATGTTTAGCCTAAAAACGTGTACAATGATAATTGTAAATATAGACATATACAAAGAATTTATTACTACTGTGTATAGATTGTCTAATAAATTTTTATTTCTATATATATTGCAGTTTATTTTATTTCTGTGCTCAATCACCGATCCCAGAGAACGGAAACAATTACCCTTTACAATTTTGATTACCCATACCTATGCCATATAATTTTGAGTGCATATGTTAGCTCGATTTAAAATTTTTAAATTTTTCTAAACCTCAAAATTCCGAATAGGGCACTCATAAAGCCGATAAACATAATGAAGAATTTATACGAGTTATGAGGATCGTTAAAATTTTTCTAGACCGCAAAATGCCAAATGGGACACCCGCAAAGCCGATAAACATAATTTCATTTATTTCATTTATTAATAAAGTCTACACAGACATATGTATAGAAGTCCAATTATGGAGTCAACTTAATTCTAAAATTTAAGAACACACTTATACTAGTCTAATATTAAAATGATATATGTTAAAAAGTAAAATTATAATATTAAAATAATAGTGCTAAATAATCCCATGTAATTTCACAATGCTAATTATATCTGCCTATCACTATCGTTAAAAATTTTCTAGCCCGCAGAATGATGAATAGGACACCCGCAAAGCCGATAAACATAATGAAGAATTCATACGAGTCATGAGAATTGTCATAAGACCCCCTTCCCCCTTCAACACCCTACAACTAGTAGGCAAGCAGAAAGGGGTAGGAAGGGGGGCGGCGATCCAGTGAGAAACGATGTGCGCCAGAAGTGTCTTGAGGATCGTCTGAATTTACAAGGCACACCACCTCAACAACTGCGAAATAGAAGGCAGGGTGGGGGGATCGATCGAGTGAGGATCGAAGTGTGCCAGAAGGAAGGTATATTATCTACTGAAGTATCAGCAACCTTTGCTCTCCCAAACTCGCACTTGTAGTTTCTTCACCTGTTATTTGTTAAATTCGAATGGTACGGTTTTCTATGAATTTCCTTTTCCTCAAATCTAAATTTATGCCAACGCCATTAGATAACTGGAAACCTCGTTCGTTCAAGACGGTACCTTAGCCATCTAATTTTTAAAATAACTACCGTTATCTGTTTCAGCCGTAACTGACAGCTACCACTAGCCTGCTGTAAGTTTCGTTAAGTAAAACTTTTTAAATCGAACTCGCTTCTTTGAAAGAATTCTTCCTAAGAAACCGCTTTCTCGAATCACCATCATGCTTGCAAGTTCAAATCAACAAGAACCAGACAACCGCGACGACCTCAAGTATCGCCGTCGGATCTCGAATCCCTACTCCGTTCTAACTTGTTCTACCCGCAATTGAACTATATACTACCATAGATGTATACGCTACGTAATTAGGATTGCCTACCTATAATGATATTAGCAGCATTTTACACTGCTACAATTTATAAACTTAGGCCCTCTGCTTTTTCTAAAGCCAAGTCGTTGTTTAGGAATCATTTGATTCTATGACATACCTTCAAGGACATTTATTAAAATGGCAGCTGCCTTGATAATGATTTAAATATTGTTAAGTGTTAAGTATACGTTAAGAAAACCGTAAGGTAAATTTATATCAATATAATTACAGAAAAAAGTATTTAAAAATAAGTTAAATGAAGCCTTTGCATTCAATGCTTTTAACAATCTCATGTGAACGACACGATCGATAGTCAATATTGAAGTAAAAAGTGTCTAGAAGAATTTATCGTTTAGTAAGAGATGAGGTCTGTTATTAAGAGGAAATGCCTTTATAAACATTGAACAAACTCGACTACAAAAGTAGAGTATTATTGGAATACGCTATTTGCATAGTCAGGAATTTATGTGTTTATTGTACATTTACAATAATTGATTTATTAAGTGTACGTTTGTACCCTTAAACACTGTCCATTGATAGTATAACTTATTAATATATAGCTCGGTCACATGCCAAGGAACGTTCGTTATCATATAATTTATGTATCTACTGATCCCTCTATAGAGGTTTCATTAAAGTTCCTATGCGCTCACATACTAACGAAGGGCCATTCGCGTGCTTTTTATGTACACATTCTACATGTTGTAAGAGCAAGCTAAGAATGTGTTTTCGTTTTGACGAACATACATTTGTATACAACTTTATTGATAATGCAACATCACAAAAGTTATGCAATTTGTATGATTTGATTATACGGAATCTCGGAAAAGTACTAACATACACAGCTGCATATTAACTAATGTGCACGCATTTGTATGCAATTTATGCAACTATGCCGCATCACGGAAAAGTTATAATGCCGCATACTAACAAACGTCCACTTATATGCAATTTGTGTGATAATACCGCATCAGAGAAAGTACTTTAAAAAGTCATAAATACAGTTGCATACCAACGAACGTCATTCGCATGCAATTTATGTTATTATGCCGCATCACATAAAAATAGTTTAAAAATACATATGAAGTCGCACACTAACGAACGTCCATTCGCGTGTAATTTATGTAATTATACAGTATCAAGGTAAGATCATTTACAAATACATATGAAGTCGCACACTAACGAACGTGCATTCGCATGCAATTTATGTGGTTATGCAACGTCACATAAGGGTAGTTTAATAATACACATGGAGTCGCCCTTTCGAATGCAATTTATGTAATTATGCCACGGCATATGAAAGTAATTTAAAAATACATATGAAGTGCCACACTAACGAACGTCCATTCGAATGCAATTTGTGTAATTATACCGCATCAAGGAAATGTTATTTACAAATGCATATGAAGTCGCACACTAACGAACGTCCATTCGCACGCAATTTTTGTAATTATGTCGCATCACGAAAAGATCCTCTACAGAGACATATAAAGTCGTACACTAACGAACGTCCATTCCCATGCAATTTGTGTAATTATGCCGCATCACAAAAAGGTAATTTACAAAGACATATGAAGTTGCACACTAGCGAACGTGCATTCTCATGCAATTTATGTAATTATGCCACGTCACATAAGGGTAGTTTAAAAATACACATGAAGTCGCACACTAACGAACGTCCTTTCGAATGCAATTTATGTAATTATGCCACAGCACATAAGGGCAGTTTAAAAATACACATGAAGACACACACTAACCAATGTCCATTCGCATGCAATTTATGTAATTATGCCACGGCATATGAAAGTAATTTAAAAATACACATGAAGTGCCACACTAACGAACGTCCTTTCGAATGCAATTTATGTAATTATGCCACGGCACATAAGGGTAATTTAAAAATGCACATGAAGTCGCACAGTAACGAACGTCCCTTCGAATGCAATTTATGTAATTATGCCACGGCATACGAAAGTAATTTAAACGTACACATGAAGTACCACACTAACGAACGTCCATTCGAATGCAATTTGTGTAGTTATAACGCATCAAGGAAATGTTATTTAGAAATGCATATGAAGTCGCACACTAACGAACGACCATTCGCATGCAATTTATGTAATTATGCCACGTCACATAAGGGTAATTTAAAATGCACATGAAGTCGCACACTAACGAACGTCCTTCGAATGCATTTTATGTAATTATGCCACGTCATATAAGGGTAGTTTAAAATACATATGAAGACGCACACTAACCAACGTCTATTCGCATGCAATTTATGTAATTATGCCACGGCATATGAAAGTAATTTAAAAATACACACGAAGTGCCACACTAACGAACGTCCATTCGAATGCAATTTGTGTAATTATACCGCATCAAGGAAATGTTATTTACAAATGCATATGAAGTCGCACACTAACGAACGTCCATTCGCATGCAATTTGTGTAATTATGTCGCATCACGAAAAGATCCTCTACAGAGACATAGAAAGTCGCACACTAACGCACGTCCATTCCCATGCAATTTGTGTAATTATGCCGCATCACAAAAAGGTAATTTGCAAAGACATATAAAGTCGCACACTAACGAACGTGCATTCGCATGCAATTTATGTGATTATGCAACGTCACATGAAGGTAGTTTAAGAATACATATGAAATCGCACACTAACGAACGTCCTTTCGAATGCAATTTATGTAATTATACCACGTCACATAAGGGTAGTTTAAACATACACATGAAGTCGCATACTAACGAACGTCCTTTCGAATGCAATTTATGTAATTATGCCACAGCACATAAAGGTAGTTTAAAAATGCACATGAAGTCGCACACTAACGAACGTCCTTTCGAATGCAATTTATGTAATTATGCCACGGCACATAAAGGTAGTTTAAAAATACACATGAAGTCGCACACTAACGAACGTCCTTTCGAATGCAGTTTATGTAATTATGCCACAGCACATAAGGGTAGTTTAAAAGTACACATGAAGTCGCATACTAACGAACGTCCTTTCAAATGCAATTTATGTAATTACGCCACGGCACATAAGGGTAGTTTAAAAATACACATGAAGTCGCACACTAACAAACGTCCTTTCGAATGCAATTTATGTAATTATGCCACGGCACATAAGGGTAATTTAAAAATGCACATGAAGTCGCACAGTAACGAACGTCCCTTCGAATGCAATTTATGTAATTATGCCACGGCATACGAAAGTAATTTAAACGTACACATGAAGTACCACACTAACGAACGTCCATTCGAATGCAATTTGTGTAGTTATAACGCATCAAGGAAATGTTATTTAGAAATGCATATGAAGTCGCACACTAACGAACGACCATTCGCATGCAATTTATGTAATTATGCCACGTCACATAAGGGTAATTTAAAAATGCACATGAAGTCGCACACTAACGAACGTCCCTTCGAATGCATTTTATGTAATTATGCCACGTCATATAAGGGTAGTTTAAAAATACATATGAAGACGCACACTAACCAACGTCTATTCGCATGCAATTTATGTAATTATGCCACGGCATATGAAAGTAATTTAAAAATACACACGAAGTGCCACACTAACGAACGTCCATTCGAATGCAATTTGTGTAATTATACCGCATCAAGGAAATGTTATTTACAAATGCATATGAAGTCGCACACTAACGAACGTCCATTCGCATGCAATTTGTGTAATTATGTCGCATCACGAAAAGATCCTCTACAGAGACATAGAAAGTCGCACACTAACGCACGTCCATTCCCATGCAATTTGTGTAATTATGCCGCATCACAAAAAGGTAATTTGCAAAGACATATAAAGTCGCACACTAACGAACGTGCATTCGCATGCAATTTATGTGATTATGCAACGTCACATGAAGGTAGTTTAAGAATACATATGAAATCGCACACTAACGAACGTCCTTTCGAATGCAATTTATGTAATTATACCACGTCACATAAGGGTAGTTTAAACATACACATGAAGTCGCATACTAACGAACGTCCTTTCGAATGCAATTTATGTAATTATGCCACAGCACATAAAGGTAGTTTAAAAATGCACATGAAGTCGCACACTAACGAACGTCCTTTCGAATGCAATTTATGTAATTATGCCACGGCACATAAAGGTAGTTTAAAAATACACATGAAGTCGCACACTAACGAACGTCCTTTCGAATGCAGTTTATGTAATTATGCCACAGCACATAAGGGTAGTTTAAAAGTACACATGAAGTCGCATACTAACGAACGTCCTTTCAAATGCAATTTATGTAATTACGCCACGGCACATAAGGGTAGTTTAAAAATACACATGAAGTCGCACACTAACAAACGTCCTTTCGAATGCAATTTATGTAATTATGACACGGCACATAAGGGTAGTTTAAAAATACACATGAAGTCGCACACTAACGAACGTCCATTCTCATGCAATTTGTGTAATTATGCCACATCACAAAAAGGTAATTTACAGACACATAAAATCGCACACTAACGAGCGTCCATTCCCATGCAATTTGTGTAATTATGCCGCATCACAAAAAAGTCATTCACAGACACATATGAACTCGCACACTAACGAACGTCCTTTCGCATGCAATTTGTGTGATTATTGTGCAAGACGCAAAAACCTATTACAGAAACATGTGCAGACCCATATTGATGAACAGCCATTTATTCCAAATGTGTGATTTTTTCGTATCGGGGAAAAAAAAATTTAGAAAGCATATGTGTTATCCTTCACTAACGATGATGGTGTGCATGCTTTTTACGTAATTCGGTTGCATCTAAAGAAAGTCAGGAAAACACATACGACCGCATAATAACGAATGTTCATTTACATACAGTTCACTTGCATACAAAGGAACTCCTGTTCGCAATAATGCATTTCTATAATCACGCCAATTTGTGTTGTGCTTCAATAACTTATTAGAAAGCAAACCTAATACGGGCTATCGTTTAATTGTTGGTTGCTTATTCGTTAAATTTGAAAGAAGATTCAAATTTAGTTTGTGCACATATGACAATTGCTAAGTATTTAAACTGTTACTTTACATCACTGAAAAGTTAAAATTTTTTAAATAAAAGTTCGTAGATAATTATGGATTATATGTTTTTGGTAACTGCAATCTACTTGCCTCATCTTACTTAACCTGCATACAACGACAACTAGACAAAAGTGTTGCAACAACAATATAAGATTTTTGTATCACCACCAAGAAAGCATTGGTTCAAGAACCTACAACAGCATAAAGATTGTTTAAATGCTCGGTTAGATTTATAATAGTTATTCGTAAGGAACTCGCGCAAAGCAACGCTCGAATATTAAAATAGATCCAGTTTAACGAATGTATTATAAAACTGCCTCACAATAACACTCATGTAAAACCCATTATAGTAACAATTTTTAAGTATATTTTTAGCACCCAAAGATTCCAAAGTCGATTTATCGAATTACAGTAATGTAAGTCGTTCAACTAAAATAAATATTGAATAATTGAACACTTCTCCAAACGTGAAAATAAACATCTATTAAAATAGAATACGTAGTGTAAAATGGAAAAAATATGTAAACTACGAAATAGAACGTATAAACTCCTACGCATTTTCGATTATCTAATTAAAAGCTAAACAGTCTGTGGACGAGTAATCTATCGTACAATCTGTAGTTTCAACGATAATTGCAAGTTAGTAGGGTTGTAGTACAACCTGTAGTGCAATGCCCAGTACCAACTATCCGCAAAATGTAAAGTACGACTAGCTCACAGAACAAGCTATAACGTGTGAAGACTGCAACGACTGTTGTAAAGTGATTTTATTTTATTTTAATATTATTTGTGGAACTTCATGGTTTAGAATAATAATAATGAACACGGAGTCTCAAAATAAAAATTTTTGGGAATTATTTGTACAAATGTATAAAGAACAAGTGCCGGGGTGTAAAATTGCAAGATTACTCGTATAAAATTAACGAAATGTTAGCTAAAGGGACCATTCCGTTACCAATGATACATCCTGAATATACTGTATCATATGTTTTGACGTGATTTATAAATACATAGATTTTTTAGTTTACTACTCTCACCGAACCAATTACTTAAGTCAGTCATTAATTTTTTAATATTAATTATAAGACAATCATTGACAATTTAATTCAATTGGGAGTGGAGTATAGTTTAAAATGTATAATATAGGCTCACGTTATAATGAATGGTTGTTTGAAGTTTGTTCATTATGACAAGCAACATACGATCGTTTCGTTGGTTCGTCAACTCAGAGAACACTTGTTCTCGGTTTTTGAAACAGTAAACATTGATCTTGTAAGAAATCGATCGAGCAATATGGGTATCGCCATTTGATTTTGTACCGTGAGATGGGTAGGTCCCATATAAGGTTTGATTTCTCAGTTAACCATGGTTTAGTTTTAAGAAGATTGCACAGCCACGATGTCTGTGCTTCATGGATAAATATAGCGTCCTGCGTATGTTGTTCCGGCTAAAAATAAATTTAATTAAGAAATTATCTTCAAGAATATAGAAGACAGCGTAATTATTCAATTTCTTGGTAATGTAAGTTCCGAAAATTTCTGTAAGAGGTTTACTTGTTTGGTTGTTTCATTACGAAGTATATGGCTTCGTCGTGTTATCGTGTGACCTCTCAAAATGTGTCTATTAATTCAAGGTAAGCGAATAGCTTTATACATGTAGTCCAGCGATCTGTTCACATATACACAAGTATGTTGAGCTAACAAATATTTGTTTATATTATGATGCAATAAGAATTTCCATTTAAAGTATTAATGATTACGTTTCAAGTAATCTGGTCTGCTATGCTCAGGCTATGCTAATTTTAACTAAAATTTAATACCTAATACTTAAGTAAATGATCAAGAGGGTCCATATTTTAGGTTATGATTAGTACAACTTTGTTGGGCTATATTTGAAGAAATCGTTAAACTTTAAACTTACGTTTAACCTGTAGTTCTAAAATTTTCAGTATAGTTGTGAGCCTGCATATACAGATCTAAATATCAAAGAACTCTATTAAATGTTGTTATATAAAAAAATTACTGCTTTGATATGAAATTAGTAGGAAAGATATACTCCACTAAAGTTAAACCTGCTGCCGCTTTTTGAACGCTTTGCTATAGTGAATATTTATTGTATATTTCGTAAATGAAATTATTAAACAAAAAAATACAGATTTATACAACGTATAACTTAAACTAAATTGACTGTTTTATTTTGGACAAATGCTCCCAAAAATAAGGAAACTTAACACAATTTTTTGATCTGTTATCCTAAATATTTGAGAATTAATGGTAGACTTTGGGTAATTTTTATTGTGTTTCTATCAGGTTTGGTCAGTAATACTGCTTGGTTTTTACATTAGTAAGAGTGTACAACGACAAGCTCTGTTGTATCCGTGTTTTACGATAGTCATCAAATAGCTTCAATAATGTGCACATTGCACAGTGTACATTGCAACTTGTACAATGCGTATTGCACTTTGCGCGTTGCACGATCAATATTGTAAGTGATGCGTGGTACGTTGCGCGTTGTATGTTGATTAATGCATGTTGATCGTTTGGCACCATCATTTTGCTCTGTTCGGCGCTTCACGTCATTTTATTGCCAAGCTCGCTCTTACATTTCTTGGTCCTTTCCCTATTACTAAACGTGTTTCTTCTTGGGCATACGAACTCACTGATTCTTCCGGTGCCAAAGGTATTTGGAATGTAAAAGACCTTACACACGCACATCCTAACGATCCCAATATCCACAATATTGCTTTGTCTCTTTTTGGCGACATAGACGTCGCAAACTACGTTCTTGAGCCTTTCGTTCCAATTTGCTAGTAAGGTGATCAATAGAGATGCAATAGGAAAACCACGTAAAAGATAGTTGAATGCAGTAGAGGAGGTACTGAAAGAACGACAAGTGAGAAGGATCATTCCAAAAATAATGTATGAATGTTGTAAAGGAAAAGGAAAAGTGTACGGATTGAGGGATGTGGATAATGATTGTCAATGCTGCTGGGAGTAAAAGTAGTGTAGTAGTCTCGAGCTACACCCTACATATTCCCCAGAGAGAGCTGCCAGGTTTGGTTACCCTGAAAGGAAATATTGTGATTGGTGATTGATTGATTAATCCACTCAATCAGTGGATCGATAACCAACTATTTGTATAAAGTAAAATAATACCAGATACATACATACTGAAGTGTACCTTACTTTCTGTCATTGAAAGTAATTACACATTCCACAAATAAAGGCAAAGAGACTTGCAGGGTCTTCTGCGAAGCCTCATACTACACAAGAGATGTAAGTTTTCCGTCTAACCCTTTATGGGTTCCTCGGTCTAACTCTGAATTCTAACTTCAGTGGATTTTGATGAGACACAAGGGGTCTATAAAAAGACGGATACGACAGGCGGCACTACACCTTTAAAATTAATTTTTTTTTGATAGACAAACCTGAAGAGAAAGTATAGAAACCTTTCGGAGTATTAAATTAACAGCTGTTACTAGAGTAACAGTTAGTACCTGAAATAAACTTATATAGACATTAAAATAAATTAATGGAGACAGCTATTTGCGTCTCAAAATAAAAAAATATATACACATGCTAGAATTTTTCATTAGTTTGTAGCTGCATGCAGCACGCAACTTTCACAGGTCAAACACACTAAATAATACTTACTAAAATGTTTGGCTATTTATAAAGTAACTGAATAAATATTCTCTTGGTTTTGTAACGTAGTACATACAAAAATTTTCAAGATCATTATGCTATTTTAAATATTTTTAATAATTTAGTCTTAAGGACCAAAAAACTGTCAAGACTTTAACAATTAATCTTTTCAAGCTCCCCAATTTCAGACCTGATGTGTTGGTTCACAAGAATATTTAATAACTTAAGTGCATCTAATTGAAAAACAAATAGCTAGACATTTGTAATATCTAATATCTAAGGATTTCAGTCATTCAAAGTTAATCTCTTTCTTATCAGTATGAAACACACTCGACTTGTTTGTCAGGCAAACAGCTTTTAAATTTTTCATTATCTTTTATACATATAATTGACATTTAAAAAAATTATTCAAACAGATGTGGAAATCACGGCTAAATTTTTAATCTACAAAATTTTCTTGATATTCTTAAACAATAATTCTAAGCTCTTTCAAATTTAATACAAATAAAAGGGAATACAAGATTTTTAGCTTACCGCTATCCTAACAACATAAGCATTGCAATTTATCACCGTAATAATTTATCTTTTTCTAAACTGACTACGTAAGATTTCTATGTTACCACTAAATAAAACTCCCATTAAGCTTTTCCGATATTTGCACTATTCACAAGTCATCTTTAACGAACGATATGAATTCAAATGGTATAAATGCACATCATTTATTCAGCGAACTAAAAATGTAGCCATTTTGCTTTTTGTTCCTTCGTATTTAACAATCTCTGAGCTTGTTACTTCATATTGTCCTGATTCATCGTAATAATTATTTCTTATTTTCAAGTTACCCTAAGTTATTTTTTTTGTCTTGTTTTTGTTTTGCGCTAGAATTTAAAGCTTTATATAAATGAAACCCAAACGTTATTTCATACCATTGATAATTTGTTCCTGCCGCCTTCTCGCTATCAAATGCGAAAAATGCACCGCAACATCTTTTCAAACATGTATCGTGGCTTAGGTATGCGACGTCAATGTCGGTTAAACTCGTTGATGACGTTCCTTAGTCAATTGCAAGGCGCAAACTCTTGCCCCACATATTCTGATACGTTCCGAAACGGGATTAATTTATTAAATACTTTCAACAATTATTTTTAAATGTTCCATTGGTTTATCAAATTATTTCCTTGTGATTAGATAATACGACGACTTATTTTAAGCTATTTTAAATACGCATATTTACCTTAACTTATGAAACGGCAAATAAATATGCTACAAAACTACTCTGACAACTTAAAACGAAGATCGTTAGATTATCCAAAAATTAATTATCACTAATATTAACGCGTATCAAATGTATCAACACATTATTTGTTGGCTGTTTCACATTTTTTAATGAAACGTTTACAGTTTCGGTGACCCAAACAACACGACGTAGTGTGGGACGCAAAACTATGATAAAGTCGTTATATTTGATATTAAACCTTTTTTCCATTGATTATTGCTACAAAAAAAACACTCAATTTTATTTTCTCAAACATTCCATTTTACCTAATTTGAGTTAAAGACATAAAAGCAAGTCATCATATGTGTAGGGTGTGGTTTATGTATAAAGAGCAGGTGACTTCCTATAATTATTTCTGTAGAATTACCGTAAAGTATAAGGTTATCATAAAGTAAGGGATATATTTTAAATTATGATAACTTTTTAACAAATTAAGTTAATAACAAGAAATAAATGAAATCTAATTGCTTATGAAATGGGATTTAGTATGCCCAAAACAGGTTACGGCAATTGCTCAATATGACCTCCATTTTGTTGTTGTAAGATCACCATCCTTACCTCCAAATTGTACACAGCATTTCGTAACATTTGTGGTTGAATTGTACCAATTTGCTCCGTAATACTGTCTTTTAATTCTTGTAGCGTAGTTGGCCGTCTTCTAAACACTAAACTTTTAAATAACCCCACAGCCAGTAATCCGCTGGGTTTAGATCAGGTGATCTTGGTGGCCATGAATTTACGAAATGTCTGCTTAACACGCGATCTTGAAAACGTTGGTTAACAATTCTTTGACTGGTCGAAAAATGTGCGGGGTGCTCCATCCTGCATAAAATGATGTTTTCAATTCCGTAGTGCTCGTTTTGCAGCTGTGGAATAACATAATTTTGTAACATTTGCAAGTATCGTTCACCATTTACAATTACAGATACGGCTTGTCCATTCTGCATTTCTTCGTAGAAATACGGACCAATAATAAAATCAGCTGTAAAACCGCACCAAACGGTGACTTTCTTGTCATGAAGACCTTTTGAACGATTTGTTGCTGATTTTCTGCAGACCAGATTCTACAGTTTTGAGTATTGACTCCACCATTCAGAGTAAAATGTGCCTCATCTGTCCATAAAATACGGGATAACCATTCGGGTTCAATTTTCATCTGAGCCATTACTCGCAAAGAAAAATCGTACCTAGTAGCCAAATCTGCGTCCTCTAATTCAAACAGCATTTTCAGTTTATATGGATACATGTTTAGAATTTTGCGTAAAATTTTCCAAACCGTGGTATACGGCATTTGCAATCGCTTGGATATCGCATTTGCACTGCTGATTGCGAGTGAATTGCTTCTGGCTATGTCTTGATTTTCATGAAGAACCTCTGCAACTTGGACATCACTAATTATTGGTCTTCCTGATCTTGGTAAGTCAGTTACAGACCCTGTTCTTTTAAATTTTTGTATCAAATTGCGGTACGCTTTCATTTGACAGGGTCCCGCTCTCAAACCCATTCTCGTGCGAAATCTTCGTAATCCAGCAGTGTAATTTCTGCCGGATTCATAATAGCACTGAACTAAACCAATTCTTGTTTGTAAATCCATGTTATTACAGTTAAGTCGTTTGAACTCAAGGTTTACTTGAGTTTTAATTTCAAAATAAAACTTCAAATTGAATAATTTCGTTTTGACACTAGTGTCAACAATTGTTATGACAACGCTTTTGTTTCTCATAGATACGGTAAAATCCCATTCATTAAGCAACTAGATTTCGTTTATTTTATGTTACTAACTTAATTTATTAAAAAGTTGTAATGATTTAAAATATATCCCTTACTTTATGATAACCTAGTAGTTTCAAGCGCTCCACTAGCGCATTTGTAAACTTAAGCTCTCTGTTTTTTCTAAAAACCATGTCGTAGTATAAAAATCATTCGATTCTATGAAATACTTTAAAGGACATGGTTCGTCGACTTATAGTTAATTTATAAGTGCTTTAGTTCGCGCCAAAAGTATCGTTGTGTATTCAAAATAAACAATTATAGTGCGCGATAGATAGAACCAAATTTATCTTGGAACGAACACCTGGTCCGCAAGAGTGCATTATTATATAAAATGTGGATCGTGTGTGACCGCAGAATACTCAAGAAGTGCCTAAATTTTTGTTTTACCGCTTAAAAATATAATATAAACCGCAACTGCGTTAACCGTGGATTGTGCGTGCCGAAATCACCTATAGCACAGAAAGCCAAGAAATTCTTGTGAGTTTTTGACTTTTGTTTATATGAATTTGTGCACTTGATTAACATTAAACATTTATACTGTAACTTGTACAAGATAATCAGATTACAACCGCTTTATCGCTTTCCAATTTAGTCCCGCAATATTGTATCCTGATAATTGCTTTACACTAAATTGTTTAATCCACCCGCTTACTTAATTAATTACCTGGAGGAAGTTACACCCCTCCATTAAATTGGTCCTTAGAGCTCGAATATCCCAGCAAAAAAAATTAGTTTACTAGTGCTTGCAGTTAAATTTTGAACTCTATTTTCCTATATTATTAAAAATGGAAGATAAGCTAAAAATGTTACACAAGAAGAAGGAGAGTATATTTCAGCGGCTTACAGCATTATATGATAGTTCAAAAAATATTTCTTCATTTGAGTCGCGAGCTAATGAAAATTTTATGACAGATACCGAAACGATGGATGAATTAAGGTCAAGGTTTGAATCTATTGTGGATAAGACAAATGAATACCAATTATTATTGAAACCGGAATTTCAACCTGATTATCAAAGTTTAAATACATTTGAGAAAATGTATAGTAGAATCAAACGCGCGCGTAATAATATAATTCAATTTAAACCACCGCACCAAGGGGTTACAAGTGCTACTCCTAAAATTTCGATTCCCTTACCGCCTACAGAAATCCCGTATTTTAACGGTGAAATCTTAAAATGGGATGTATTTTACCAGTCTTTTAAAACTAATATTCACCTATACCCTCAACTTACTGATGGCCAGAGGGTACAATACTTTATGGGTAAATTAAAAGATTCCGCCCTGCAGATAACTGAAAGTATAGCTCCCTGTACTGAAACTTACAATATATTGTGGTATAGCTTGGTAAAAAAGTACCAGGATAATCGTACGCTAGGTGCACACTATTTAAATAATATTTTTGAATTAAAAAATTGTCCACGAACCGCTAACAATTTAAATACATTTATTGAAAAATATTCTGCGTCTATTGCAACGCTGTTACAGGTGGGAATTACCGACCTGCAAGATTTTATATTTTTGCATTGGGGTTTAAAGAAACTAGATGCAGAAACCGCACAAGCGTTTGAATTGTCCGTTCGAAATATGAAAATTCCCTCTTATAAAACGCTAATAAGTTTTATTCAAGATCGAGTTAAAATTTTAGAACGCTCAAATGATAATACGAAGTCATATAACTATAATCATAAACCGCAACCGCCCACATTTAAGACTAAAGCATTTGTTTCCAGTTCGCCTTTGTGCATATTGTGTAAAAAAGATAATCATTGTAAAATATACCAATGTCCGCAGTTTAAAAATATGAATTCACCGCAAGACAGATATGAAATTATTAAATCAAAAAATGAATACGTTAATTGTTTAAGCGTAACTCATAATCGTGTAATTCAAGGCATTCTTGTAATTATTGTCAAAATAGGCATCATAGTTTACTTTGTTTTAAGAAGAAATCGGACAAAAATGTCCATTCTAATACTCGTGATTTATCACAAGGAACGCCCGAAAGTTCCTTTGCCAAGAATAATAATAATACTTCAAATTCCGCTATCTCACCCGGTACAAGTTCTCAGGTAGAACCTGCTATTACCGTAGCATTTAATTCTGAATCAAGGTCTAATCCTATAATATTATTAGCCACCGCACAAATATATGCAACTGGTTCTGAGGCAAACGCAAAATGATTCCTTGTTTGCTGGATAACGGTTCACAAAACGATTTAATAACTGTAGAGGGTTGTAAATTACTCAACCTGTCTATAGAACCCCTTAACAATTCATTCATAAAAGGTATTGGTTCAACTCAAAGACCAATACGAGGCTACGCTAATCTTAATATTGAATCACGTGTGTATAATCACAAATATTACATAAAAGTACTAGTAGTTGACACTATTACAGATAAATTGCCAGCATATTTTATTGGTAACTGTAATATGCAATTTCTTAACAATGTTCCGCTTGCAGACCTTTCATGGAATATTCCTGGAGGCATAGAGCTAGTAATTGGGGCACAATTATTTCCATATATCTACTTAGGTAACCGCATTGATTGTGGTCCCGCTACACCGCCCGCTGTACAAGCCGTATTTGGTTATGTTTTCATGGGAGATATTCCCTCTCGCAGTGTCAATGCCGACCATTCTTACGCTTCTTTTACCGCATTAACTTTAAATAATATTGAAGCTTCTTTGCATAAATTTTGGGAATTAGAGGAAGTTTACGTTAAACGTTTCTTTAGTCCCGAGGAAACGCTATGTGAAAATCTATACACTTCATCGGTCGAAAGAAACCCGACGGGCCACTACTCTGTTGTCCTTCAATTTGTAAAGATCCCTCCGCTTTAGGCAGTTCCTATACTGTCGTATATTATCGCTTTGTATTCTTAGAACGTAAGCTCAAACAAGAACCAGTATTGTTTGAACATTATAATCAGATAATTAGTGAATATCTGACTAAGGGCTATGTATCAGAAGTACAAACTTCTAATGATACACACGATGGTTATTATATACCACATCATCCTGTTATGCGCCCGGACAAGTCTACCACAAAATTACGTGTAGTTCTTGACGCCAGTAGTCAAACTCATACTGGCTATTCGCTAAATGATATCCTTTATAGTGGGCTTAATATGCAGGCGGATTTGTTTTTGCTTCTGTTGAATTTTCGCTTATTTCCAATAGCTTTAACAGCGGATATAGTTCAGATGTACTTGCAGATAATTGTACCAAATTTTCACCGCAAATATATAAAATTTTTATTCCGTTTCACAAGCGAAGAAAAAATACGAACTTTTCAATTTAATCGTCTCCCTTTCGGGTTAAAATCTAGCCCATACATAGCTATGCGCACCATTCACCAATTAGCTTCTGCTGGAGCTAAACGTTTTCCAAATGCAGCAAAAATAGCTACGTCTAAACTGTACATGGACGATTTGGTTTGCTCTGCTCTTGATTATGAAACCGCTATTAAACTGGCTCAGGAACTTTTACTTTATTTAAGTCCGGAGGTTTTGATTTAATTAACTGGGTTTCAAATTCACCCGAGTTATTGTCTAGCCTTCCAGACTCCCACCGCGCTTCCGTAAGTTTTTCTGACGATGGTAACTTAAAAAATCTGGGACTTTCATGGTTGTCGTCGCTCGATTTATTTAAGATTACCATTTCTGATACTGAGGGTAAATGTACGAAACGTACAATTTTGTCTTTTATCGCCCGCTTATTTGATGTACTTGGTTTAATTTCGCCTACAATTTTATATACGAAATTGCTTATTAAAGAATTGTGGAACATTAAAATTGATTTGGATGATATCCCTCCAGACGTGATTGTCCAACGCTTTAAATTATTACGCCAGGAAGTTCATTTACTTTCACAATTAAATATTTCACGCCATGTTGGTGTTCTAAAAAATTCTGTTGTGAATTTCGTAGCATTCTCTGACGCTAGTTTAAACGCCTATGGTTGTGTTATTTACATGCATACTACGGATTCTCTCGGAAATATTAAAGTTCGATTGCTTTGTTCAAAATCAAAGGTATCACGCGTTAAGATAATTACTTTAGGTCGGCTAGAATTGTGCGCAATTGTTTTAAAGTCTAATCTTATTAAAAGAGTTTATGATACATATATTGATCAAATACCTATTACAGGTATTTACGCATTTTCGGACTCCACTATAGCATTATCGTGGATCCATTCTTCACGGCATAAATGGTCAATATTTGTGAGTAACCGCATAGCACAATGTCATGAAAATTTACATCCTCGTCATTTTTATCATATTTCTAGAAAAGAAAATCCTAGCGACAGTTTGTCGCGAGGCATGTTGCCCTCTCAATTAATAGTTAACAAACTATGGTGGCATGGCCCACAGTGGTTGCATTTTCCTATATCAGAATGGCCAATTAAGCCATTTAGTTCTAATAACACTGATAATTTGCCTGAACGTAAATCAAATACTTTGATTGCCTTTTTTCAATGTGAACAACCAGTATTATATATTTCGGCTCAACGCTGTTCCTCATGAGTAGTACATTATTGGTGTAATCGGACCCACATTTCCACCAGCATCCACATTTCCACCCACATCTGGACCAAAAAGTTTTCTTCGACTAACCATTTTTCATCTTTCGAGATAAATATATCTTAAATTTTTCATCTTTCTAGATAAATGAGCATCCACATTTCCACACACGAGATAAACCTATTTTTAAGATTTTTTTTACCGCTAACATTCTGGACCAAATAGTTTTCTTCGACGAACCATTTTTTATCTTTCGAGATAAACCTATCATGTTTGGTATCAATTAATATTAGAATTTTCTCAGCTACCCAAATCTCTTTAAATTTTTTAGATTGCATGATCCCCAAGGGAGCAACCCTAATTTTAAGATTTCTTACCTGTAGCGACTTTTGAGCGTTTTTATATAAAATTTTTATCCATGCGATACATCTTGTTAGTCTAAAATTTTACGCAGAATCCGAATCTGTAAACAGATTTGAAATAGGACCACGCCCTGCAAAGTTACACTTTAAAACTCTCAAACCTCTTTAAAAATTTTTACTCATTTATGACATATGCTTTAACCAATACAAAGAAATAAGCACACATGTTTTAATAATTTATTGTATCCAATTTACAGTTTAATAAACTTATATAATGCAATTTTACAAAGTATAACATTATTTCCTGTGTGTAGCCGAATCCAAGTAGTTTAACCTGTAACAAAAAGAGATTAATGTAAAAAGAGGAAACGTGTTTTCGGTCAATAAGACATATTGTTGTTAATCTAACAATATGTTTTACCGTCCAGCGACACCACGTGGAAGTAAACACATGCCGCCGGGAGCGATGGAATTATTAAGGATGGGGATGGTAGGTATGTCTTATAACTAACTTACATACTATATATACACAATAAAATATATACAAATATAAACAACTATCTTATATCCTTATGCCCCCATGCGTAGGTTGATATGCTTCCGGGGATGACGTAACGCTTGTCATCTGCGCCCGATAGACTGATTTTATTAATTAATTGGGTGTAAAGTTGGTGTTTCTTACTCCGGATTAATACCATCGTATTCATGTGGGCATCTCTATTATTAATAACAGCATCCCTAAAACTGTCTACACTAATCCCCGCCAGCACATTACGACTAACACCCTTAATTTTTTTAACAACATCCTTTTCACTAATAATGCAGTAGGACACAAATTCCAACACCAAATCGCCACAAAACTCGTCTTTAAATTTCCCCACAACTTTTTTGTTCACAAGCGGTATATTGTACTTATTGTTTGGAGGGTAATCACTTGTATCGAAATGCTCAATGCTTGCACTAATGTCACTATACAAGTCTTCAGTTTGCACACTATACACTAAGGAATCTGTATCCGTATAAAGCAGAGACAATCTGGGACCATACAGAGGAACCATGGTACTGTAGTGAAAGTCATACATTAGCGTTTTGGATAGGTCTAAAATTGACAATCCTGAATAAATCGGCTTGTCGTACTTCACTTTTACACGATTCATCTGTATAATCGCCAGATTTTCTCCCAACACTAAGCAACTGTTAAAGTTAGGTTGAGCAATTAGCTTGTTCGCGCACAACCATTTACCAGAAGCATCTCACCGGGTCACGATTTTCACATCTACACGTTTGTCCACGTTCTCCATAGTCTTCCCGAACACCGCATTATTAATTAATTTATAAAAGTCTTTCTCAAATGCGTTTTTCGCCGACATCCTCAACCCGGTGTTAAGGTCGATATACACCTTCAACCAAGGAGACTGAGTAAACTCTAAAACCCGGTGGATTGCTTTTAGTTTTAGACCGTATCGCATACACTGTTGCAAATTCCGATAATGAATAATATAGTTTTTTTTTCCGACAGAGTTGCTAACAATTTAGGTGTCTTTGATTTGGGTGACGGAAGTACCATGTTTTCAGGACAGAAGGGTAGATCGTTGTGGGAATGGTGTAGATGTTTGGGAAACTCCAGATCTACTTCTAGAATATAACCTTTCTCATTGGTTTCAGGTATATTCAAAATTAGTTTTTTCAAGAGAGCAATCTTTTTAGCATCCATCCATCTAAAATCACCAATGGGCAGGTGCTGTCTCATTGCCCACCCATAAAGATTATTAGCATCCAGATATGCTAGGTACTTGGATGGCTCGTCAGGGTTGTAATCCTCCATATACTTATTATTCGCTCTAGCATATCGTTGGCTGCATTGAGTCAAGCCTCCACTGATTCCAGCCTTAATAAAATTATGCATGCTAATGTCCATCAACATCTCCAGTTTTACACCAGTATGCTTAGGCATCGCATCCCAGCTCAAACTTGGAGCTGTCAGGTACTGGCACGGATCCAGATCATACGTCTGCTTGTATACAGAGCTGAAGTTTTCAAAAATATCTGCAAGTAGTAGCACATCAGTTTTCAGGTATAAATCGCTATACTCCCCAAGCGCGCAAATGCCAAACGTATTCCACATCTTCTGTGCGTACTCGTAGTCCGCATCGCTGATATCCGTAGATGTTAAATTATTAAAAAAGGCTTCTTTCGGTGGTAATGATGTCTCGCTCAGTACTACAGCATCGGTGATATAATTGTATGGAAAAACACCTTTCCGCGTCAACAACCCAAACTCTTGCTCATCGGGGTAGTATTTGCGAGTCTCCACAAACTGAGTAGTATCAAGATTTTGACTCAACTTGTCCAACGATGAAGCCATGAATCTTAACGAATTTATAAACCTGAGCTGCACCGCTGTATTGTCAGAATCTTCAGGTTCGCCATCACACTCCTCTGGTTGTTCACCATATAACCTCACATTTTTAGTGAACGATACGAAGCGCTCCTTATTATTAGGGATTACAGTGACCCTCTCTTTATCATACCCCAACTCCTTTACAATAAAATGGGAATCATACCCACTTAGGTTATGAAACACCACCGGGATGAAATGGGCTACCCTGTAATTAATGTTGCATGCGTTATGAGCCTCAAAGCGGAATTTTCCATTTAGGTGGTTGTGATCACGGACCTTGTCAGCTCCAAGGGGTTTCTTGCATATCTCACAATCATCAACCATGTGGAATAACAATTCGTCTAACGGTTCAAGCGGTGCCATCGGAACGTTGGTTTTCAGAATTGTTCCTAACCCTCGAGCCTCTGCTTTCATTTTCTCCATAAACACCTTTGCAGCATCGGGTCCTCTGTATATTTCAAATTTTGAAAGATTATCATCGTATGAACATTTGATGTAGTATGCAAAACTATAAGGTGTGTGCTCCTGCACATTATTGGTGAATGAAGAAGATGTATCTGAGTAGCAGTACTAATAGGTTTTAGCACCGACTCGAAATCAGCGTATATCACAAACGGTACGGTCATTTGTTTGTGAATATTAACAAATTCCAGCACACATTTAGCTGCAGTCGGCATTGTAGTCACAATATGGTTGCATTCGTGCTCTGTATGTCGATGTAACTCCTCCTCCGAATGAAAATATATCAGGCATCCATCGCATAACAGTTTGAGTCCTGCGTGGGCAGATAACTGAGTTTTAACCAATCCGCTTAAATTGTTGATCAAACAAAAATGATTTGTATCTCCTTCCTGGATGTACAAAAGATTGACATGTCGATCCCTCTTGCGTGCTGTGAAGTGAAGCGGTCCCACAATCGACTTGCCTTCTATACCAAAAACATTAATGCTTATAGCATTCTGCTCCTCAAACTTGGCCATGTCCTTTATAGGCATCGGGAACTGCAGTCCTGTCAAATTGAGAATGGTGCTGTAATGGGGGTAGCTACCAACCCTTTGCGGATTGTGAGCACCGGGGTAGAGCGCAGCCATCACATACCAGGCAAAGCAAGCGTTGTCGTCATTTTCTATATTAATAACAACTCTGGTGTTTCGAACCCATTTGGGGAGCTCGATGTATGAGGATCCACGCAAATGGTCGTACTTGTTTATATTAATCTCCAAGTACAACGCCTGTTTCAGACTCCATCCTAAAACTTGCAAATTAGAAAAAATTAATAATTGTAGAAACTAACCAGAATCACGCTCCTGGAACTCGTCAGACTTTGCCGACATTCTTTCCACAAAAGAATTGTAGATCTCCCCTAGGTTACTGGAGGAGGTGACCACAACATTTCGAGTGTTAAAAGATTTAACATCCTCTACACTGTCCATCTTGGTGTAGCCACCAAATACCTCCAAGTTAACCTTGAGGGATAGGTGATCTTTTAATTTCTCACCAACTAATGCAATGAACCTCTCTTTCTGCCGACGCAAAAATTTTGAGATGTCTAGAAATAATTAGGTTAAACACTCATTCAATGTTTTAAAAGTATACATACCACTAGTATTAGCATTTTAAATTCTGTATGTAGCTACTCTTGTTTTAAAAGCGGTAGCTACAATCACCACAGCATCATCCCCTTCCAAAACGCGACTAGCAGCAGTCTTGTGCACGTTGGATCGCTGGTGGGCTGCCAAGTTTGTGCCGTCCACATTACACTCAATACACCTCCGCGACTTCTTGGGGGCAGGTCCCTCAACCGTCGACGCAGCAGGTCGCTTGACCCCGGATGGACCTGCAACTGGTACCACTGCACCATGCTTGGCGTCGCGATGCCGTTTCAAGTTATCCTTCCGCGAGAAGGATGCCGGGCACACTTCGCAGGTGAACAAGCCGGGCTTCTCATTTGACACCAATCCATGTTGTTGGAGCTGGTGGCGTTTTAAATTGTTACTCCTCGACAAGACAACCCCACACACATCACAAGTAAAGGAAGCCATTTCTATAAAGAAATTAAAACTGGTCAAAGACTTTTAACAGTTGTAACTAGTCAAAGACTAAACAGAAACTAATTCATATCGCATTGCACGGTGCTTTTATACCCGGTTGGTATAACTAGGTAGTTTACTTTTAAATTAGGAGTAACCCAGCGTCGTTTAACCTTGAGTAACATTTCAAACCAGTCTATTCACGTCGGTGAAAATCAATTAGCTTCTTGCTTACGCACTACATCTATAATTATCAGATGTATCACTTTAACTTTCACTTCTACTCTAATTGTTCACAGACATTCGAGCCTGGAATTTTTTTAAATGAAAACAATAATGAAGAAGGCGAAGGTCACCTTTCACAATAAATCTTAGAAAGTTTGGGTGATTTCGGTAGCAAGGACAGCTCAAATCGTATAAAATACGAGCACGATTCCTCTATGTTCAGTACAAAATACAGCATAAAAGTTGATACAATGATATCCATTAAAGACGGTATAGTAATGTTTCAGCGGAGTTTGAGTGATGCTAGGATTAATATCGAACGTGGTTATATTTATGGTGATGATGTTGGATCATGTTATGACGACCCCAGGTGGATAAAATTGCAACAAGCATGGACTGTTTGTAACAAATTCGACCGGAATCAAATAAATTACCATGAATTATTGGATAAATTTGAAGAGTTAAATTTATTGCGAGACTTTATGGAATGCTTTTTGAGCTATATAGAAAAATTTTAATTGTAAAAGTTTTGTTTGTGTATATGGTTAAAATTTATAAATAGAAATGTTAATATAATTCGAATATTTATCATTCTAAGTCACCTGAGTACAATTTACGCATGCGCAACAACAATTCTGAAACATTTAAAAGGACGAGCCGCATAGGATTCCTTCTCAGTCATCTCGGTGAAATCAGTGCAAAGCAATGGAGTCTGTAGATGTTAATGATACACAAGTTTCGTATACCGAAAATCTGATTAATAAGTTTACGTATAGTTTAAGTGAATTGGGTGAACACCCTCATAATGTGGAAATTGGGTTTGTTATAAACCAGAGAATAAAACCCGTATTACGATTGGTGTGTAGCAAGAAATATTGTGGCAACCATGTTCTGGAATTGACATACGAAAATTGGTTAGCATTTACAAATTTTCAAGTGGAATTTCAAATCAACGTATTTTCTCGTGACGTGCTAAACACTCGATTAAATGGTGCGCCAGAAATGGAAGATCTACACATACAACTAGGAGCTCCGTTCTTTATCACTCTGTCAAAAGTGTCTGGATCAACCGAGGACGAAAAGTTCCAGTTAAAAATAATAATGGGCATTAGCTCGATAGTTATAAATGAATTGGAGTGCCGTAAACTATTCTATATGCGAGAGTTGTTTGAGTATCAATTTAAACAGTTGGAAAGTCGTGACTTCCCAGCATTATACAGCGAATTAGTAGGGTTTGTTGCTAATTCTAATTTAAATGATGGCGACTGGTTTACTACTCTGACTGAAGGGGAGAAACGAATTAAAATCTTGGTTGAAGGCGAAGTTCGAATTGGAAATATTTTATGCTACAACGAATTGAACCAGAGCGCCCTAAATGCTTTGGAGCTGGTTATACGTTTTCCGGATATATTTGTGCGAGACGTGATACGTACAAGAACATTAGTGGAAATGTTTAGACGTTTAAATTTGTCGGAATCTGAAGATTCTGGTTATAGTGATAACTAGAAAGAGTATTTTATAAAAGACAGCCCAAGAAACGTGAATGTAAATGTATTGTTATTGTAAATATATTGTAAATTTTTTTAAAAAAGTATAAATAGACTCGTTGTTGTTTATTTATTTAGTATAGTTTGAGATTTTTTTGAGTAAACACATGATTATCTGTTCTGGAGAGGGTTTAATCAACAGCACTATAAACAGGTTACTGTTTGAGCTGCATATTCCAGGTTATCAGTACTGCGGTCCTGGTACAAAGTTGAATGAGCGCTTAGCAAGAGGTGATCCTGGAATAAACGAATTAGATAAATTGTGTAAAGACCACGACATTGCATACTCCAAGTACCCTGACAATTTTCCAACCAGACACCGAGCAGATAAAATTTTAGAAGAAGAGGTCTGGGGGAGAGTTAAGTCTAAAAACGTAAAATTTGGGGAAAAAGCCGCAGCTTGGTTTGTGACAAACGCTATGAAAGCGAAGAGAAAAATGGGTATGGGCTTAACGAAGAAAATAAGTTTCAAAGGCGGATATTTGAAGAAAATACGATCCACAATAGATCGAGTTGGTTCCGACAACTTGAAAAAGCTGTTAGATGTTGGTATTCTAATTGGTAAAAAAATTATAAAAGGTGCTGGTGGGAGAAACAAAATTAAAGTCCCACGTATTATACCCGTTCCACAGAAAGGAGGTTTTCTACCATTGATTCCGATATTCGCTGGACTAAGTGCCCTAGGGGCGCTAACAGGTGCTGCTGCAGGGATAGCTAAAGTAGTAAATGATGTCAAGACAGCCAATGAACAGCTTAAGGAGAGCGAACGACACAACAGATCTATGGAAGCCATTACTGTTGGGAAAAAAGGAAATGGAATGTTTCTAAAATCATACAAAAAAGGCACAGCATTATTCTTGAAACCATACAAACAGGGGCGTGGTATTTGTAAAAAAGTATAAAAAAACTAAGTAAGTTACCTCGAAGAGCTCTCACCGATGTAGATATAAGGAAACACGCATCTAACATTCCTCATTTTCGCAACGTCTATTCTAGAGATCAGTTACAGAAGATTAGACCGCAAGTCAACGAGTCGGGTGTGATTAATTTGGATACCACCAAAGGATCAGGTACACATTGGGTAGGGTACCAAAAACGTGGAAATAGTGTGTTTTACTACGATTCGTTTGGAGACTTGAGACCGCCGGAAGAAGTGGAGAGATATTTTTGAGGTTGTAAAATTTACTACAACAGTGTACCGGAGCAGACTTACAACACATACAATTGTGGACATTTAGTGTTAAAGTTTCTTAGTGACAATGGCTAAAACAGTGAGCGTGTTCGGGTATGGTAATATCATATCGACAGGATCCATTTACCCACCAATTAAATTGAAACAGGAGGGTGAATATGCTTTGGGTCTAGTGGGACTATACACTTGTAACACTGTGCAAAACATACATTCAGGAAACAATAACTTATACTTTAACGATCCAGAGCACCGCAGAATAACCATTGAACCTGGATCATACGAATTAGAAGAAATAAATGCATATATACAGGACGTCTTCAAAAAATGGTTCAGTCAGAAGCCGGACATCAACGAAAACATTGAAAAATATTTTAAACTGAGTGCCAACAATAATACATTAAAGTGTTCTATACGAAGCAGTATACCGATAGATTTTGGGGCAAACCGTAAAAACAATATTGGAAGCATCTTGGGGTTTACCAACCGCAAATTGGCTGCAGATACCGTACATATCGCTAATCAGCAAGTGAACATAATATCGGTCTCAAACATTTTTGTGGAAACCAATATCACCAGCGGATTGTTCAGAAACAATTTTCTTACTTACAGCATATTTGAATTCAGTCTATCTGTACCACCCGGGTATAATCTGGAAAAGGAACCTAACCACGTCATATATTATCCGCTGAGCGTGACAGAAATTGATAATATTACAATCAGACTAGTCGATCATTTGGGTGAATTGGTAAACTTTTCACCGGAAACATACACCTGTGTAAGACTGGAAATAAAAAGTAGCTGAAAATGCCTATCGATTTTGTATATAAAGCACGCTACAACACCCCCAGACGATTAGAAGTGAATACGACGTCAAAGCGTCAAGTTGTCGAGAGACGTACAGCAGAAGAAATACGTTTCTTAAAATCTTTGGGGTTAGAAGTTATAAATGATGGGAGGCAAAAGTAAACGCAGCTTAGATCTCCACAGTGATGAAAACGTTAAACTTGGAAGGCTTAAATATGAGGACGTGCCCAAATTGGATGTGTTTGGAGGTTATAAATTAAACGAAACCATAATAAAGGAAGATTATTATACATATCTTCTCTTTACAATGAATGCAGAAAACAACGATCGAATTTCAATTGAAATCCAGAGCAGTGATAACATTACATACCCCCATGAAAGTTTCATATTTATAAGGGGCACCTATAAACCTACGGAAACATTAAGAGACGCGTCAACAACTGTAGACCCGATTAGAGCAGCAGAACCAGACCCTAAAGCTTACGAGTTTACTAGAAATGCGCCATATTTTCTGTTTGAGGAAATTCAATACAAATTGACACCGAATGTCAGCAAAAATTCAAACAGGTGCACAAACAATTGATCGATCCCTTGCAAATAACCGCTTCCCAGTTGCAATCGATCACCAAAAAAATCCCCATACCTACAACAAAGGTTAAACTCGAAGACATGGACGTACCTATCAAGAAAATTAAACAACTCATCCCAGAAGAACCGTTCCATCTTTACTATGCGAATGTGTTAGCTAGAGACGAAGACGAAAATATTGACAAATCAATTTATGGAGTAAAGTATAATGTGGAAACCGATACATGGAGTTTGTGGAAAAGTGTATTGGTAATTAACCCGGAAACTAGCGATATAACATTAAACAATGTGATATATCCAGGTACGAGGGGTTTATACAATCTGCTGGTTTACAAAGACATCAGCCCCGATGATGGCGATTTCAATTTGCATGAAGATTTACCGAATTACTTGGAAATGATCAAATCTGCGTCGATTTTGAGAAGAAAGTTTAACCCATTTGCGGTGCACGATTTAAGCGGATTCCCAACAAATAACAAAAAGTTTAACAAATATGTGCAAAAATATCTCACCGAATTTTGGAGGAATCCCGAAAGAAAACAGTCAAAGAGAAGAAAACAGTCTAAGGGAGCGGGTTTAGGCTTTTCTAATCGGTTTTACAAAAGTTTAAATTTAAAGCCTGTGCAATATGTCTACTGAAATAATGTACATGAACTTGTGGATCGGCTGAGATTGTTGAACGCATCCAACCGAGCTGGAAAAACAAGTGAGGAAAATATTAA
Source organism: Platerodrilus igneus (assembly GCA_036346225.1). Classification (NCBI taxonomy): domain Eukaryota; kingdom Metazoa; phylum Arthropoda; class Insecta; order Coleoptera; family Lycidae; genus Platerodrilus; species Platerodrilus igneus. The sequence goes on along the minus strand of JARFIW010001613.1, from coordinate 49,750 downwards.
CGAGATGGTGTCCATAATAGAAGAGTTGAGAGAAGAAGGTATAATACAGTGAGCTCAGTAAATAATTACACAGTTTTAAAATGCCTATCGACCGCTTCGGACGTTCAGAGCGTAAAGATGCTGGTATTCGGCGCGGTCCTCCAGGTCGGGGATTTGTGCTAACGTTGGATGGTGATGGGTACGATATGCAGCAAAGAAGGTTAGTGAATTCATCAGACCCGAAAGAAGATAGTGATTGTGTTAATCAGAGAAGCACTATAGTATTCAAGTCTGGAGAAGAAACAATTAGTTTTCGTAAAAGAAGGTTAGTTGATGTAATGGATCCTAAAGACGATAGTGATTGTGTTAATAAGAAATCTGTAATCAAGCTCGTGAATCAAGCCTTTTCATACTGTCTAAAAAGTTCTGATGATATACAGAGTAAAGATAAAGCCTTCAATGCAAGAAACCAGCGTATCGCAATGCTTGCTCAACCAGTTGAGCCATCTGATGCAGTTAATAAACAATATGTAAATGAAAAATTGGATAAGCTTGTATCTGACTTTAAAACGTTTATACAGTTTTTTATTAATTTGACTGCAACTTCTGAGACAAATGAGAAGGAGCTCGGTCTTGCAATAGCATCGATTTACGAGGCGTCACCAGCAGCTATAAAAAACAAATACTACAAACCAAACCTTCAGTTTATGTCAAAGGTGCAATTGGATAAAAATAACCCTATTAGTTTAGCAACAGTGTTAAGCAAAAATGAGTAAAGAAATCATCGTTAAGGAATTATTTAAACCTGCAAGAAAAAATTTTCAGCGTCGTCATACAAATCTAAAACATGTGAAACGTGATCTTATCCAATCGGACTTATGCGAAATGCAGCTTTACTGGCGTGTGAACAATGGGTACAAATATATTGTAATAGTAGTGGACTGTTTCACAAAATATGCTTTAGCAGAACCTTTAAAAAATAAAACCGGATCAGAAGTCACAAATGCTGTGAAAAAAATATTGGACAAAAATGCTGCAAGGAGAAAATAACGTAAAAATCAATCTACAAACGGATTTTGGGAAAGAGTACTACAACCGCTGGTTTAAAAATCTTATGCAGAAATATAAGATAAACCATTACTCTACGTATTCAGCAATCAAAGCTAGCATGGTTGAGCGATTAATCAGAACAATCAAAAACAAATTGTACAGAAGATTTTACTTGCAAGGCAGCCATAAATGGGTGAATATTTTGCCTAAGGTTATAGAAGAATACAATAATACACCGCATCGAGCTATTAACATGACGCCTATGGAGGCAGAAGAACATCCGGAAAGAATAAAACTTTACACCACTAACAGCGCTTCTAAAAGTCGCAAGAAGTTGTATAAGGTTGGAGACATTGTGCGTATATCAAAATATAAAGCAGTTTTCAATCGAGGATTTCACCCAAACTGGAGTACAGAACTATTCAAAATTGTTAAAGTACAACAAACGAGACCGACAACCTATCTGCTACAAGATTTGGAAGGTCGGCGAATTCTAGATGCTTTCTACGGCGATGAAATTCAGCTCACAGCAGCACCCGACACGTATTTAGTGGAAAAAGTTTTACGGAAACGGAAGCACGGGCGTGAACTATTAGTGTCGTGGTTGGGGGATGGTAAAAGTTGGATTAAGAAAACAGACTTGCTTTAGTATCAACCAGATAATTACCTAGTTGAAAAAATCATAAAAGGAGGGAGTAAAGTCCCTTAACTGGATATATAAGAGAGATTTGCTTAGAATCCCATTCCCATTTATGATTTGAAGCAGGAAGCATGTGTTTCATAATCGATTTACAAGGATATCAATACAAAACTAGTGATTTCTGTTGCAAGGAGATTGCCATTTTGGATGTAGCGAATAATGTAATATGGCATGAGATACTGGACATGGCTGTGGAGTATAACACCCTAAGTGATGATTTCAAAAAGCAAGTTCGGTGGTTAATGCAAAGAATCGATGGTCTATGCTGGCATGAGCAGTCCACAAGTGGATATACAAATATGGGTGATTTGCTGAAAGAAGCCATACCTCTCGATGTTACTGTCTATGTTAAAGGAGAACAGAAAAGACAGTTACTATCAAAATATTTATCAAACAACATTTTAAACATGGAAAGTGTATTCTCACTTCCAAGATTCAAAGAATTAAGAAAATTCGGTGATAGGTACAATCACTGTTTAAACCATTGTTTGAATAATTTAAGTTGTTCTAAAGAGAATGTATTGCTATTGAGGTCTTTTGTTAATGTATTTAATTTTTAATAAAATATTTTGTGAGAATTGTTTTTTATTTATCTTAGCTAAAGGCATACCTTTAAAATTTGAAAAATATATCTGTAAAACAGCGCATTACTTTGGAAAAATTAATGTTTTAAAATACAAATAAGAACCGATAACAGAATACATAATAATTGGTGTTTGCAAATAAATTCAGTTCTACTTTAATAATATTTTAATAATACTTACCCTTAAACCTTCAAAAATTTTTCACAAAAATAACTACACGAAACGACGGTTTAAAATTTCAACGGGCTTTACACAAAAGCGTGCGAAACTAATAGAATTTTTTCTAATCACACCGCGTTATATACGGTTTGAAAACCGTTAATTATATTACTAAATGACGTTTGTATTTTCCCTAAATACGTACTTTTCAGCACCTCGTGTTATTAGTAATCTACAAGCAATTTTATTTCGATTTTAAATGTACGTCATTGAAACATATTCTCAAACATAATTAATAGAAAGTCCAAGAAAAGAAATTATATACAGCTTTCACATGTGATTCACATGATCGTTAAGAAATTAGCATTCAATAGCGCAATAATGTTTTCTAGAATATTTGCTGGATTACAAATAATTACAAATGAATTAATGCTATAAAATTAATGCTACATTGGAAGTTTCGAAAATATTGAATTTAAATATTTTGCTATATTAATACTTAATTAGGCTGAAGGTAAGTGACACGCCTTTTCAATTACGAATGCATTCTTCTTTTCATTACAGCAGAAATTCCATAAATTTCATACCAGCAAAATGCGCTTTACTAATTATTAACCACGCGATGATTACACCAAAAGTCGACCTTCCCATTTACATATTTAAAACACATTACATTGGAATGATTAGATTATTAAACTGTAAATCGGATAAAATAAATTATTAAAATTTTGTGTGCTTATTTCTTTGTATTGGTTAAAGCATATGTCTTGGGTAGCGAAAAAGGTTTTAAAAATGGAGTTAAATATATACGAGCAAAAATTTAGAGGTTTGAGAGATTTAAAGGGGTATAACTTTGCAGGGCGTGGTCCGATTTGAAATCTGTTTAGAGATTCGAATTGTGCGTAAAATTCTAGACTAATTTAATGTATCGCATGACTAAAAAAAATTTATAAGAACGCTCAAAAGTCGCTACAGGTAAGAAATCTTAAAACGAGGGTAGCTCCCTTGGGGATGGTGCAATCTAAAAAATTCCTAGAAATTCGGGTAGCTGAGAAAAATCTAATATTAATTGATACCAAACAAGATAGGTTTATCTCGAAAAATGAAAATGGCTAGTCGAAGAAAACTATTTGATCCAGAATGTTAGCGGTAAAAAAAATCTTAAAAATAGGTTCATCTCGTGTGTGGAAATGAGGATGCTCATTTATCTCGAAAGATGAAAAATGGTTAGTCGAAGAAAACTATTTGGTCCAGATGTGGGAGCAAATGAGGGATTCTGGAGCAAATAAAGCGCTGGTTTTGCTATCAACCATTTACTATGGATATCAAGCAATTGTTTATGTACAATATTATTTTATATTTATATAAAAATAACAGGAAACATATCCACCATAAATACGACACCAGGTATAAACTAAATGATAACATTGAAAGATCTCCTTATATTCGAAGCATCACTTTCCGTAGCTTTATGAACCTGATGAGCAAGATTTATAACCAGTTACCTAACATGTATAAAAACTATATAACACTATGCAATTCATTACTATTAGTAAAGAACATGTTTAAATATTACATTATAGTGTTGAGACCTGCACAAGTATAGTTTATTAGTTGAAACCTAAACTTTTATATTTGGATGTGGTTCAAACCCTTAATACACTTTTTGTTTTCACTATATTTAGAAACGATCAATACATATTATGTATGCACAGTACAAAGATTTAGAATAGTTTTTATTAATAAAACGCACTTACTTAATGTCAGTTTATATAGATGATAGTCCATGCACAGTCGAATAGACGCAGTGGACTTATTTTTTACATTGTTTATTTATATAATTTTGTCGTTCTTATATTATTACTTCGAATAAACTTATCATTATTATTATTATTATTATTATTATTATTATTAGGTTTAGGGGAAGGGGGGGTGTTGAAATAGAAGCTCTAATGCAGTCACCTTATTGATTAAGAAATAATCAAGTAATGTTATCATAAAATTAGAGTCTGTCAGTCACTAAAAACAATATTAAAGTAAACTGATTTTTCATTTTCCATTTAAAAACATTTATTGGCTTAAAAGTTAATATAAAACTAACTTTGTAACATTCAAACCCAAAACATCCAGCAATAAATAACATTACTTGTGATAAAGTGTTTGTTGCAATATTAAATGGTGTTAATTTTACTGTAGCCCTGAATGTTCCCTACAATGTATATATTATCATCAAATTGATGATTTGGGCATTCGTTATAGAGGTATTTAATAAATTGAATATGTAGTAAAGTACAAATTAATCTAATTCTTATTTTGTAATCAAATATGTAAGTTGTAAAGAACTTGTAAAGGAATAAATATTATTATTACTTGCTCTTTTTTTTACCTATTTGAATAAGTTAAATTGACTCGTCGATATGCTTTCATTCCTTTTGTAGAGCATATTTGTAATTTGTCTTAAACAGTTATTTAAAATTAACTACAGGAATACTAAAATTCTTATTAAGTTCAAACTTTCAATTTGATATAATGTAAATTCAAATTTACCGCTTGTTTTAATTTAAATTTGCCACAAAATAATCTGTCACTTTTTATACATTTTTTGTAGCGCCCTCTCAACGGGTCAAATGTTAACTTAAATTATAAAACAATGGACCTCTCTGCTTAGGACATTAATCTCGGCCAGAAACCTGTGCATATTTTAGCGCTGTATTCGTAGTTCGCGACTTGCCGCTAGGGAAATGGAGGCGGTTTTACACGAGCGTTTCGCGGCAGTAATGACATGGCTGCAATGACAGTCTAGGTTACTGTTAGAAATAGATATTATTATTAAAAAACACAGAACACAAATCACTTAACTGTTCTGAGATGCGTGTTACGCGAATTATGTTTTTTAATAATAATATCCATTTCTAACAGTAACCTAACTTATCATTGCAGCCACGTCATTACTGCCGCGAGACGCTCGTGTTTTTACATACAGGCATCTGTTATTTTTCTCATAAATAATTATAAATTCGGATTTTATTCAAAATTCCAGTCATTGGAAGTTGAAATATACTAATATACACAAATTCTTAACAATTACCAATTTAATACTTACGTATTCCTATAAGAATTTCAAATTATTAAAGAATTAAAATAGCACGCTGGACAATGTAACTATATATAAATAATATTTATTCAAAGCACTTTTAAAGCATTTTATGATACAAATACAAGCGATTATAAAACAATAAGGGATGTCGTTCATACGAGGAAAGAATGTTTTATCTCTGGTAAGACTAGTTTTCAGGAGATCAATTTAAAGTTCATCATCATTTTGTTTTCGACCTTACTTAAGGTCGGTTTGACGCAGCTTTAACTTCTTTTCTATTCTGTGCTAATCTAAAAAGCTCTACATACCCTTCACAACCTAAATTTCTAATAATTTGACTAATATAGTTTGGTCAAGGTCTTCCTATATCCTTCGATCTTTTTCCTATTCAGCTGGCTCTACATAGATATTAGCAACCTGATGGTTGTTAAAGAACTCTAGCATGTTTACATGATTACCATTTATAAGGAAATGAAATATAACCTGGTTAGCCGCTTCAAAAAAGGAAAAGTGTTAAATTATATGTTATGGTAAGGCTTAAGCAACGAATAGCTGCCAACATGCCAGACCGCTAACTAATTGTGAGTTATGTCATGGTGACATTTAGTTAACTGATTTTTATTTTTTTTTTGTTTTGTTTTCGAACTTACTTAAAGTCAGTTTGACGCAGCTCTAAATTACTACTATTACTACTACTATTACTACTATTACTAAGTGGAAACTTGCAAAATTGACACCAATATATAAATCCGGAGCAGTAAATGATATTAGTAATTATAGACCTATTTCTATTCTCTCTGCACCAGCAAAAATTTTTGAACATATTCTGTATACAAAAATCTTCAGTAATATTCATTTAGCATTAAATACTAATCAGCACGGTTTTATTCCTAAAAGATCAATACAAACGAACTTAACTGTTTTTGTTGACTATGTGAGTGAGGTTCTGGACAAAAGAGGACAGGTTGATGTTATATACACGGACTTTGCCAAAGCATTTGATAGGGTTAGTCATGACGTACTATTAAAAACTTGCAGCATTTGGTTTTCGAAACCTATGCTTGAATTTTTTAAATCTTATTTGAAGAATAGAAAATCATACGTGTGTTATAAAAATTATACATCAACTGCATTTCGCATGATATCCGGGGTTCCTCAAGGTAGTAACTTAGGGCCATTAATGTTCTTGATCTTCATCAATGATCTTCCAGATGTATTACAAAATTGCCAGTGTTTGTTGTTTGCGGATGACTTAAAGTTATTTATGGAAATAAAGAATATACACAATTGTCATTCATTGCAGTCAGAACTTAGTAAGGTACAAGACTGGTGCAAAGATAATAAATTGCAACTAAACATTAATAAATGTATTAAGATGAGTTATTCACTGAAGTTGAATAAAATTCAGTGTACTTACAAATTGTTAAATGATAACTTAAGAGAAGTCGATAACATCAAAGATTTAGGAGTTGTATTTACTAGTAACTTGGGTTTTGAAACGCACCTTAAAATGCTGTGTGCATCTTCATATAGAATGTTGGGATTTGTAATCCGCAATACGCGTCAATTTCAAGATATAAAATGCATCAGAGTATTATATGATACACTGGTAAGATCAAAATTAGAGTTTGCAATTACAGTCTGGGATCCTGGCACACGTAAGCATTCGCAAATGATAGAGACTGTACAGAATAAGTTTATCTCGTATATCTACTACAAAAAAATATGGGAAGTTTATTGGGTTCCAATCATATGTGGAAGCTAGATTATTGTTAAATATTATGAAATTAGAGCGGCGTAGGATAGCGATCGCACTCACGTTTTTGTTCAAAATAATTAATAATTATATTGACTGTCGAATTGCAGTATGTAAAATTGGTTTTTATGTACCTCTCCACTTTGGTGGAAGAAGAGATCTCTTATATATTCCATACTATCGTACTCAACTAAGGCAGAACTCACCATTTATAAAAACATTGTCGATTTATAATAACATTTCTAAACAAGCCAATATACCATTGTTTGGAAATACCTTACAGAGCTTTAAAAGAAACCTGTGTAAAATTATTATATAAAATGTAATACCCTCATATTTACACACAAACAACACACCCTCATCCATTCACACACCAACACATACACCCACACACAACACAGAATTATAGCATAAAATGAATTTACTGTCTAGTTATATCAAACATGTTCATTTAAAATTTGTAATGCCTTCTCACCAATATGTGAAGAAGGAAATGTCTTAATTTAACATTTTTCTTTTTTCTTACTTTATTTTTAGTGGAAATATGTAATTAGGTTTAGACCTGTATATTTCCAACATACAATAAATAAATAAATAAATAAATTCTTTTCTATTCTGAGCTAGTCTAAAAAGGTCTACATACCCTTCACAACCTAAATCTCTAATAATTTGACTAATATAGCTTTGTCTAGGCCTTCCTACTCTATTTTTTTTTGGTAGTCTATTATCTAAGACTTTACTAAATAGTCCCTCATGTCTTAACTGGTGCCCTATCATTCTATCTCTCCTGACCTTCAGTTGTTTCCACATACAGGATTCTTCACCTATCCTTCTATAAACTTCTTCGTTTGTTACTCTATCTGTCCAACTAATCTTTATCATTCTCCTATAACACCAAGTTTCAAAAGCTTCTATCTTTTTCTTATCTACTTCTTTAATTGTCCAAGTCTCACTACCGTATAGTAGAACGCTCCATATGTACGACTTTAAGAAACTTTTTCTATTATCTAAACTAATACTATTAGCTATTAGTAAGTTTTTTTTTTTGAAAACATTTTTCTAGCTTGAGCTATTCTAGCTACTATATCCCTTCTGCTGCGTCCATCTTTTGTAATTATACTACCTAAATAGCAAAATTCATCCACCTCCTCTAACTCGGTATTACCTATTTTTAATTTTGGTTTAGAACTAGGCTGTAACATACTTGTCATTATCTTTGTCTTTACTGAGTCAATTCTCATACTATAGTTACTCTATAGTATCTCATCTAAAATACTAGGTTATCATAAAGTAAGGGATATATTTTAAATCATTACAACTTTTTAATAAATTAAGTTAGTAACATAAAATAAACGAAATCTAGTTGCTTAATGAATGGGATTTTACCGTATCTATGAGAAACAAAAGCGTTGTCATAACAACTGTTGACACTAGTGTCAAAACGAAATTATTCAATTTCAAGTTTTATTTTGAAATTAAAACTCAAGTAAACGTTGAGTTCAAACGACTCAACTGTAATAACATGGATTTACAAACAAGAATTGGTTTAGTTCAGTGCTATTATGAATCCGGCAGAAATTACACCGCTGGATTACGAAGATTTCGCACGAGAATGGGTTTGAGAGCGGGACCCTGTTAAATGAAAGCGTACCGCAATTTGATACAAAAATTTGAAAGAACAGGGTCTGTAACTGACTTACCAAGATCAGGAAGACCAATAATTAGTGATGTCCAAGTTGCAGAGGTTCTTCATGAAAATCAAGACATAGCCAGAAGCAATTCACTCGCAATCAGCAGTGCAAATGCGATATCCAAGCGATTGCAAATGCCGTATTCCACGGTTTGGAAAATTTTACGCAAAATTCTAAACATGTATCCATATAAACTGAAAATGCTGTTTGAATTAAAGGACGCAGATTTGGCTGCTAGGTACGGTTTTTCTTTGCGAGTAATGGCTCAGGTGAAAATTGAACCCGAATGGTTATCCCGTATTTTATGGACAGATGAGGCACATTTTACTCTGAATGGTGGAGTCAATACTCAAAACTGTAAAATCTGGTCTGCAGAAAATCCGCAACAAATCGTTCAAAAAGGTCTTCATGACAAGAAAGTCACCGTTTGGTGCGGTTTTACAGCTGATTTTATTATTGGTCCGTATTTCTACGAGGAAATGCAGAATGGACAAGCCGTATCTGTAACTGTAAATGGTGAACGATACTTGCAAATGTTAGAAAATTATGTTATTCCACAGCTGCAAAACGAGCACTACGGAATTGAAAACATCATTTTTATGCAGGATGGATCACCCCCGCACATTTTTCGACCAGTCAAAGAATTGTTAACCAACGTTTTTCAAGATCGCGTGTTAAGCAGACATTTCGTAAATTCATGGCCACCAATATCACCTGATCTAAACCCAGCGGATTACTGGCTGTGGGATTATTTAAAAAGTTTAGTGTTTAGAAGACGACCAACTACGCTACAAGAATTAAAAGACAGTATTACGGAGCAAATTGGTACAATTCAACCAGAAATGTTACGAAATGCTGTGTATAATTTGGAGGTAAGGATGGTGATCTTAAAACAACAAAATGGAGGTCATATTGAGCAATTGCCGTAACCTGTTTTGGGCATACTAAATCCCATTCATAAGCAATTAGATTTCATTTATTTCTTGTTATTAACTTAATTTGTTAAAAAGTTATCATAATTTAAAATATATCCCTTACTTTATGATAACCTTATATTTAAAAACTCTCCTAACTCTTTTCTAGACTCTGCTATAATGGCTATATCATCTGCAAAACGTAGCATGTCTATTTTCTGTCCCTGTACACTAATACCTATCTCTTTTCTCTCTCTAGCTAAGTTTAAAGCTTCCTCAATATAAACATTAAAAATCAAGGAAGACAGTACACAACCCTGTCTAACACCATTTCTAATCTTAACTTCCTTTTTTATTTCATCAAATCTAATTACTATGCTTTGGTTTTTATATAGACTGTAAATAATTTTTTTATCCCTATGAGAGATTCTTATTTTTTGCAAAACCCTGAACATAACAATCCAATTAACTCTATCAAATGCTTTTTCTAAATCTACAAACGCGAAATGAGTCTTTTTATTTTTTTGTAACCTTTTTTCGATAATTACCCTAATCATTAGTATCGGTTCTCTAGTCCCTCTGTCTTTACGAAAACCATATTGGTCTTTGCCTAAATAATTCTCAGTCAAACCTTCTACTCTATTTTTAATTATTATTGTTAGTATTTTGGAAGCATGAGAAGTTAAACTAACCGTTCTAAAATTTTCACACCTATCAGCTCCTGACTTTTTTGGCGTTGAGATAATAATATTTTTTTTGAAATCTATTGGGACCTAACCTGCGCCATATATTACTTTTACTAGTTCATATAATTTGTCTAAAGTTTTCTGACTTGCATATTTTATTAATTCTGCGGGAATATCGTCTATCTCTGGCGCTTTATTTAGTTTAAGATCCCAAACAGCTCTATCAAATTCCTCTCTTAATATTGAAAACCCTAGTTCTACATCCTCTTCTTGGCCGTTCTCTAATTCATCCATATCGTCTCCCTTATATAAATCGTCTAAATATCTTTTCCATCTATCTGCTACTTCAACTTTATTTATTAGAAGCTCCTTATTCTCGTCTCTAATACCATTATATATTTTCCTATCTTCCCCAACAAACTTTTTAACTGCCCTGTAAGCCCTGTCTGTCTTACCTACTCTCAAACCATCTTGTATTCCCTTACAATTCTCCTCCATCCATTTATTTCTAGCTTTTCTACACTCATGTACTATCTTATTTCTAACTGTATTATATTTTTGCTTACTTTCACTATCCACTTCTCTGAAAGGTTTAAGCTTTCTTCTATTCTCTATTAAATCTAATATCTTCTTTGTTACCCAGGGTTTTCTCGCTTCTATTTTTTTCTTACCTATAGTCTGTGTTGCTGTATCATTTACAGTCAGTTTTATTTCTTTCCATCTATTTTCTGCGTTCCCTCCTACAGCTATCTCTTTGCTCTTATTATCTAATACTTGTTTATATTCCTCTTTTACCCTCCTATCATTAAGCTTACCTAGATCCAATCCCTTTCTTTTAACCTTTCTCAATTTTTTGAATTTTAATTTACACTTCATTTTAACTAAGTTATGATCACTATCTATGTCAGTCCCTGGATAACTACGACAGTTTTTAACTTGGTTTCTAAATCTTTGTGTAACTAAAATATAATCTATTTGGTATCTAGTCCTAGCACCTGGCGCTTTCCAGATATATCTTCTCTTAACATGTTGTTCGAATAGGGTGTTTACAGTTACTAATCTATGTTCCTGTCAAAACTCAACTAATCTTTCTCCTCTATTATTTCGTCAGCCATACCCAAATTTTCCTACCATTTTTCCCTCACTACCTTCTCCCACTGATGCATTAAAATTGCCCATAACTATTAAATTCTCATCTCCTTTTATTTTTCTTACTATACTATTTATATCCGCGTATACCTTTTCTACTTCCTCATCCTCGTACTGAGTTGTTGGCATGTAAACCTGTACTAGAACAGTGTCTGTGGGTTTTGTACTCAATCTAACCATAATTATTCTATCACTAAATTGTAAGTACTCTTTAACTTTATGCCCTAATCTTTTACCTAACACTATTTTTAGCCCTGCCTGTCCATTAGTTGAAGAAGTTGTAATTATTCTATAATTATTTTTCAAAAAATTAATTTCTAACTGGCCATCTCACCTCACTAATACCTAAAATGTCCAGCTTTTCCTTTCTCATTTCGACTAATGAATTCGTTAACTTATCTACTCTAAGTAATGACCTTACATTCCAAGTCCCTATCACTAAATCGAACTGTTGTTTTATATTCTTACGATGACGAGCCCCAAGTACCCCCTCCCGGAGATCCGAATGAGGGAGTATTTTACCTCCGGACAAGAATTTTACTTGTGAGCTCTCCATCATATGTATTTCGTGTTTTAGGCCACGCACCCTGGGAAATATTGTGGTAGGCTCCCATATCTTTCGACAACGCAGTTTTTAAAGATTTTAGCAAAAAGCCGTATCCGTCACGGCCAACCCCCAACAAGCTTGTAAATTATTGAGGATCGACCGAGACCAACCGACCCTCCTCCAATACCTTTTAGCCAGCAAGGCTGCTGCCGCTTCCTGCGCCTTTTAATCGCCTTTTACGATAAGCAAGCTTACTATAGCAGTATTCTTTATCCCCTACTATATGGACTAATTTAAAGTTATTGTTAATTTATGTAGTTAAGTCTTATACTATAAAAATTAGAAATTTTAAGACTTTTAGAATTTTTGATAGTCCAGAAGGATGAAGTACCATGTATCATTGAGTACACAAAAATCTGACCATCTTTTTGGGGATAAAATAGTGATTTTATTGAAGCAGAAAAGTATTATATTAAACAAAATAAAACAACATTATATCTAACTTTTTTTTATACACACTTTCAATTAGAAATAAAAATGTATTATTATAACAAGAATCGTATTAGAAACATATTTGCTCAGGTAGATACTTAAATTACAATTCTCGCCATCCAATGCACATAAAAATAAATTTCATAATACATTAATATATACACAAATAAGAAAGAACCTTTTCACTTCGAGGAATAGTTTGTCTCCATTTTTCTCATGTTTCCACATTCTACAAAGACGTATTTAGAAACTCAATAGTATCACTAAACACCAAAAATACCTTGGAAGCAGAATAAATACTTCTCCTTATGTGTTTGAATGATTTATATCCGGATTTGCATCCAGGGACAATACAATACTTCATATTTTATATCTATAGATAAGTTATAGGCCACAAGTTTTACAAACAATTGACTATCACAACTATAAAGTACCAAATATGACGATCTTAGTTTAATTAGACCTCACAATTTTATAAAAATGCGATTTTAATACTAATATACCATAAGACACAATAGAAAATTGACCCTCCTTTTCCCTAACGGCAACATTATTAACTAGAGATTATTTGTCACAGTTTTATAGTATTGCAGGAGAGGAAGATTAACGTCCTAAGTAGAGGGGTTCATATATAAAAGCTTGTCGTTTTATTACATAGATCCCTTATGCACGTTTCCGATCTTCTTATCATTGATCTATGCCTCTGACCTTACGAATTAAACATTCTACCAAGTAAGTCAATATTAAGTAATCAGACGACCTCTGTTAGCAGTGAACATTAATAATTATTAAAGATTGCGATAATGCATCGTTTACTTGATTCTCCCATAATATTGATTACTATCTTAATACTTAATTACATAGACATGCATCTGTAGCATGTTTTGAAATCAGTTGTTTTAAGCTATTTTGAAAATTTTTGTACCACTAAAAAATGTAGTGGTTTTTAATTCCTTCAATAGAGGTATTTATTCCCCATTGATAAATAACACTGTAATATTCTATGGGTTTTCCTTTCGAGTGCTTGAAGCTGGCTTGGGCTTGAAACCCTAGGATAGATTGGAGCTTGCCTGAAAGGAACGCCGAAAAAGATAAGAGACAAGTGATGACAAAATTAGACATAATCTCAATTCCTAACCTATAATTTAAAAACAACGCGGCATAGCTTTGTAAATTTATATAAGTATAAGTACACGATCTTATTTGTTAATCCAAAATAATTTAATTTAAGATTTGTTTTGTATTATTCACCTATGGCTTATGAAACAAGTCTGTCAATTCTACAGGTATAAGGTGACATAAAGTTGTGGTACTTTTTTGAAATGGTTTGGTTCCAGGAAGTAGTTCACTCCATGCCTTTTTTTTGAAGACAGCAGATGGTCAACAAGTAGTAGCGATCCTGTTTTTTCGTAAACGAACCACCATCCGAAAGAAGAAAATTGTTTAGAGTATTGGAAGATGTAGAGAACACAGTAGGGGAAGGTTGCCCAATTTGGACTACATTTAAGAAAAAATTATTTGCGACAAAAAAATTTTTGTATTATCCAGACAAGTTTTTAGCTACAGTATAGCGACACTTTAAGCCAAATAAATGGATACCTAAAATATTTACAACTGTTTAAATAGTTTGCTGCGACTGCTTAGAACAACATATGAAATCAGTCCAATATAGGCAACTTAGTTGCTTAATTTGGACCTCACAGTTCCTTACTTGGACTATCCAATAAACAATCACGTACTTAAAAAATCTACTAGAAAAACAAAAATAATACTAGTTATAAACAAGTCAACATATGAAAAGTCAAAGAATTTAACAAATTGGGAAGTTAAATTCAATTCCACATGTAATGTAGGACTGTTGACGTTTCGTTCGACCATGTTTCTGATGGTTGGGTAATTTCATCTTTATGTCACAATCATCTGGCACAGTTGGGAAAATAAATGCGTTATTTACTTTAGTGCATAAAAGAAATTTCGAAATGACCAGCAACTGTTTTCCCTGCACAACTTGTCCCACGTAGTAGATGTGCTTTTTTTTTCTTCTCATCTTTTAAACAAACCAAAACATAGTCGTTTACTTTTAACTGATCATGATCAAAATATTCAAAGTCGTCTATTTCAATAGAATCATCGGATATCAAGAAACCATCCCCACCTGAAGGTGAACCGCTTACTTCGAAGTCTTTTGTTGAGTCATCGCTATTTGATTCCACAATTTTTTTCTTTCTGAATGTTTTTTTCACCACATCACTAGCAAATAAATTTCTTTTTAATTTTTTTGTGGCTTTGTGATTTTTATTTACTGTTGTTCCAAGTTCTCTTAGTAAGGTGTGCTGCTTAGAACTGTGGCAGCTTGTTGTTGTCTTTGCTTTGAGGTACCAGGTTTTGCTTGGGGCAATGGAGAAACTGTATGTAAAGATTCAGAAAACGTTTTTGAATTTTCTGAAGTGGTGATAATGTTGCCATATGATTTTTCTTGCAACGCCTCTGAAGCAACAAAATGATGATCTTGAAATACGTGCCGGTCAACAGGCCAAATACTAGAAGCTTTGAACACATTTTCAGCAGTCCCAATGGTAGCTGCTTTGCCATAGGCTTCAGCAAGTAATGCAACAACATCGTATTGTGTAATCTGTTTTCCTATGTTCTGCCGTAAATATTTTTTTTATGATTGCATATAGTACATTCCAAGAGCATGAAAAAACCCAACATCGAGGGGCTGCATACGACGTGTCGTATGACTAGGCAACTGAAGCATAATGATTCCAATTTCACGCCCAAACAAAAGTGCATTCAGATTTTTATTATGTGTAGAATGTCCGCCTAAAAGTAGCAATAGCGGATCCTCTTTTGAGCATACTACATTCGTTTTAAAAAATCGAAGCCACCGTGCAAAGAGTTCTGTTGAAATGTAGCCTGTTTCTGAAATCACTACTTCACATCCCACATGAGCTCCTTTTGCTAATTCCGGTATAAACCTTTTACTCTTAAAGATCAACATGGGCGGAATATAAACACCTGCAGTACTTACGCAACATACAATGGTGGTGTTAACTCTTCGTTCACCACTACTTGCCGCACCAATTTGAGGTTTGCCTTTTAGACCAATAACTTTTTGTGTTTTTTTAAACTGTAGTGAATCCACTTTCATCCACATTATAAATTCTTCTACCGGTTATTTTATATTTGTCCACCTGCTCTTCTAGAAGATTAAAAAATGTATTTACTCTATCCTTACTAAAACCTCTCATTCTAGCAAGAGAGGTAGCTTTTGGCTGTGTAAATGATGACTTAGGATTTCTTTTCATAAACCTATAAAACCATTTTTTCCTGCCTAACTTTTTTCAACATTAAAGCAGTGTTGAACACCATTCGCTTTGGCAACGTCATACGCAAGTTTCCTGGCATCTTTTATTGTTAAGCCAAACAACCTTTCTTTAAACTTAAGAATGTGGGCTGCTAGATCTTTCTCCATCTCTTCAGTAAAAACAGGGCGTCTGCCACGAGGTTTAATAATGGGAAGGGCTACATCTAGCTTTAGTGTTGTTTGTGGCAAACCATTCCTACGAGCTGCTTCAGTGATCCCAACTTTATCTTGTTGAACTGCATTTTCTGCCAATATCAAATCTTCATTAGTCCACTGACCATACTTTCTTTTACCAGACATTTGTTCTGAAAATAATTTTTTTTAGTAAAAGGAACACAGATTCATATTTATTACTGATAATGAATATTTCCTAGCATACATAGTAAATATAAATTATCAATATTTAGCAATATAATACCTATCACGTTCTATAGGTGCTAGTTTTACAAGATGAGACCAAAATAAATCTAAGGGATTCCTAATTTGAACCAGTCCAACAAGAGCAACAATGATCGGTCCAATTTAAGATCCTACACCATTTTGTATACAATTTCATATTATCAAGAAATTTGTAGAGGTATTTAAACTAATGATAAATAAAACTAGTACTAAGAAACTTAAAAATATCAATGCGTTATTAAAATAATGCTTATCTTTTTTATGTAAGAACAGTTACTTAAGTAAAAATGTGGAAATACTATTTTATAAAATAAAAATATCATAGAAGCTCTCTTTTTCACATATCAAGTGCTACTGAATGAAGTAGGAATATGCATTTGCAGTATGATGCCTAGTTACCCTATATCACATCAGAATAACAGCACTTTTTTATCCCATTTATGTTTTGAGCCACTGGTCCAAAAATAGGAAGCGGGTCGATAAAGGCAACTTTCCTCTACATAGTTGTGACGACTCCCAGTTTAAGTTGCACTACAGAATATCCTGAACTACAGCATATCATGCAATAGGCAACGTACCAGTTAAGTACAAATTAAATAATATTGATTAATAGTAACATTTTAAAACTACTACAAAATTCTAATTTTATTCCAACCCACAGGGATGGACATGAGAAGATATCTGCTGAAATAGCATTTCTCTTAGTGGTGTGGTATTTAAGTAATATGGAAACATTTAGAGAAGTATCGGATTGTTTCAATGTTACTCTCAGTTCAGCACACAGATACTTAAAAAGGGTGCTTGCATTTTTACTGTTTCTTGCTCCACAAATTATAAAGTGGGCTGCTGGACAAGAAGTGAAGCATGTAACTGAAGGATTCCACAAGATCCGAGGAATTCAAGGTGCAATACGCTTATTGATGGCAGCCACATTGAAATTCCGAAACCTGCCCAAGATCAAATTGCATATCGAAAAGGTTACCACAGTTTACTTCTGCAGGATATCGTAGATTACAGTAAATGATTCATTGATGTGTTCTGTGGAGTGCTGGGATCAATGCATGATGCTAGATTACTAAGGAAGTCTGGCATATTTGCAGAAATTACAAGTAACCAAAATTTTATGGGTACTAATTTTCTCATCGGTGACACAGCTTATCCCAACACAATGACTGCTAACGCCCTTAAAAGGTAATGGGCATTTAAACCACCAGCATGAACAATCAGGGTTTCTGCAACACGGGCAGTTCTTGAACATACTTTTGGTTTGTTAAAGGGACGGTTTAGGCGGCTACCGGTGTTAGAGAATAGAAACTTAAAGCTCAGTAATAAAATTATAATGGGTGCTTGCGTTCTGCATAACGTTTGTATCGAGAATAATGATACAATTGAAACAGATTTGGAGGATTTTAACCAACCTACATATATTCACATTCTTCATAATTTTGATGTAGATATTAAGCAAATAAGTAGGCAACAATAAGTATTTATCGTAATGTTTAATATACCATAAGGTAATAATTGCAATGCGCTTCATTGATATGTACATTATACTTCATTAAAGAAGACTATAATTAAATTTTTTTTTACTTTTTAATAGTTTGAAAGGATCTGCAAAAATGCCAGCAGTCTGTATCTTACGCTCAATATTAGGGTTGTCCAAAAGTTTTTTAATTAACTGTATCTTCTGTGTTTCTACTGCAAGTCATGCCTGTTCCAATTGCATTCGCTCCTTGTGACGTTTTTGACACTTGTAATTTTCTTTCCTTTTCATATCCAAATATTCTCGATTTATTTTTTTTCTTATTTATTTGCGTTTTCGTACTTCCTAGTCTTTGTGTCGTCACTGTTTTACTATCCGTGCTGCAGCGTGGAGTATCTTGTTTCGTTAAATCTGAATCGTCAACAACCACAGTTGCGGTTGCAGTATTATCAGATTTAATAAAGTGGGAACAAGCGTTAGTGGGATTGCTATCCAAATTTCCTCCATCATGTCAAAAAAATTGAATCTGGACGGGGCATGGACTGTCCTAGTTTTATTATCCTTTGCTTTCGATAACCTTTTACTAGGCTTTTCCATTTGTTCTGAACCATACCGGCATCTACCGTAAATTTCGCACTGACCAAATCATTTGCAAGAAGTTCATACAGATCTTTACTTTTTTTGGGGTGATTTAAGATCTCCAAATGATTTCCCATTGCATTTATCAGCTGCACTACTGCATCGTAATGCCAGAAATGTTGGATTCTTATATTTTCTTTATCAGAATTGTCAGGTGGTTCAGTTCCATCCTCTGTTAGCTGCTCATAGGTAAAATTAGAATTATCTTGATCTCTATCATGTTTAGACCTTGAAGGAAGCTTTAAACATTTCTTCAGCCCTTGCGGTGTCCCGCATGCACTAGCAAAGATTGAGCAAACCTTTCATCTTAAAACAATAATTGTAATTTTAATCATATATTTACATTTTTGTTTTACCTTGTGTAACTCTAAGATAGTCCTCTTGATTAACGAATACTGTATAGGTTTGTTCATTTTCTGGGTGAAACAAAGTTAAGTTCGCGGTGGCCATGAAGGAATTTTGTAAACAACTACAATACCGCAGATTACGAGTATTAAGACAATATACAAACATAACCTAACTTATAAAATCATAACATACGGTTTTGATGCCCCATCGGTTAAGGTGGTCTTCGAGAGGATGGGGGAAAACAGAAACGGAAAAGTTTCGGGCGTAGGCCTCAAACGAAAGGAACACGGACCTTGAACTTCTTGGGCAGTTCGGAGCTGTCCAATCCTATGAAAGGGAAACACAGAATGTGTGTATTTATTTTTGTTTAGCAATTACGACTTTTTTAAAGTATGTTGAAATTTTTTCAATTTAGACTTCTATTATACTGATTATATCACTCATACTGCTTTTTGGCCTAACCTAACCACCTAATAAATGATAATCACAACTCGAACTTGACTTAAGTAATAATCACGCGTGATACTGCTAATATCGAGTGTACTATGCTATGCTGTCAACTGAAATGTCGGTTTATTTAATTTAATTTCCACAGCACATAATATTTTTGTGTTGGCTTAGTGAAAAAATATCGCGTTTCCGTGATTCATCCATGCAAAATAAAAAATTGACGAAAAACACAAAACTACAAACCGATTAATACTGCAAGGTATAAAAAGTATATTTAAGCTCAATTTACCGAGTTCTGCGACCCTTGGAATTATATTTTGTTCGAGAACAACACAAAAGAACAACTGGGCCAGATCATGCAAAACTGAGCATTCGATATGCAGCAGAAAAACTGTACTGGATACAAAGATGTAGTAGTTAAGCTGATCTGGAATGTGAGTGCCAAATTATTAAAAAAAAAATATTTCAAAGAATTCGACCATAAAATAAATCCATTTAGTGATGTTGTTTTTGAAAAATTGAGAAATGCTAGAAACACGAAAAGGAAAC
The DNA here is from genome assembly GCA_036346225.1 of Platerodrilus igneus. NCBI lineage: Eukaryota > Metazoa > Arthropoda > Insecta > Coleoptera > Lycidae > Platerodrilus > Platerodrilus igneus. The sequence continues at coordinate 29,711 of JARFIW010001613.1, read as the reverse complement.
TCTTACAAAAGCTACCAGAAAAACACAAAGTAAGTGTTGAAATGACGAGAATACTTCAGAGGAACTGCAGAAAATTTGTTTCAAATAGCTTCAACCGAGTTAGAATGGTGCGGAAACGAAGCTGCGGTTTGCTTGACGTATTATTTTGGTAAAGAAGCAAACGACGATGGTTCTGAAACTGGATGTATTGAATATAATCCCATACTTTCAAAAACAGCTCAAGGAGGAAGCAAAAGCTTGTGTACGAGTGAGTGGCTAATTTAGAAAATGAATATGTGTCCTGTTCAATTGTTTAATAAAGTGATCTCGAAATAATCGAATCACATTAAAACATACTTAGAGATGGGTTAGAATTAGCCTTAAAGGATCTGAGCTCTGAGTACGATAATGGAGAAAACAATAGAAAAAGGGGAAAGCGTGTAAATAGGGTTTGTAGATATAGAAAAAGCATTCGACAATGTAAAATGGAAAAAAATGTTTGAAATTTCAACTTCGAATGACTGAAGTTTTGAAGAAAATTCTGCATGTAAAAATTGTCAACTTTTAACCCTAGCGGCAATAGTAAATTAGGAATAGAGTGTTAGAATGTGCACGGATTTCAGAGCTGAGATTACGGTCCTAAGTAAAGTGGTCCATAAGCTTGGCTTAATTTTGTACCCTAGATACCTATGGCCATAGATGAATGAGAAAGACAACATAGCTCAGCTTATCTTCCGTACTCACATGGATACTTCAATATGTTTTTTAATTTCTGACTTCAAGTTTGCATTTGAAATTTGAGATAAATTATTATCTACGTTTCAACAGCGAAGTGGTCAATCTAAAGATATGAAATACATTGAGTTGTTCAGCTGTGATATGAATTCAAAGCATAATACAGCCGGCCACTGCAGTGCGCTTGAAGGTATTTGTCGTGATATCGAATAAGAACTTGAAGGTATGACAAGTAAACAAATACTTCAAGCAATTCTTATCAATCGTGTTTTAAAAACATTGCCATCTGCATATTTCGAATTAAAAGACTTGTTAATTACAGAAAAAAAAACCAAAAGAAAGTGTTTGAGCATTTGTGTGCAAAAGAGGCATCGTTCAAAACTAAGAAATGTGATGACTCATCATCGGAAATTTATTTTTCAAATCAGAAACAGAAATCATATCCTGGAGGTTCGTACAGTAGTGTAAGTTTTAGTAAAAATCAGAAATTATCAAAAGGTAAATTCTATCAAAATATCAAGTGTTTTGGCTACAATAAAGTAGGTCATTTTACAACCAGTTGTCCTATTGGAAAAAATCGAAAGAAAGTTCAAGAATTGATCCCTTAAAAGCAAAGTGGCAAATCAAACCAAGTTACGAAAAATTTAAAGTTTAACACCGCTATGGTCACTGAATGTGTTGTGAAAGAAACAACTTATATTTGTGAAGTTGAAAATCAATCGTCTGAACTCAATTCTGAAGACTGGCTGTTAGATTCTGGTGTTTCATGTCATGTATGTAATTGCAAGGAGTGGTTTCAAACACTTAGACGGCTCTCAGTAAAAAGTACAGTTAGAGTTGGAAATTCTAATTGTATACCAGCCGTTGCTGAAAGAGATATTAAAGTTTGCATGCACATCAAAGGTCAGTGGATTGAAAAATGGCTTTACAATGTGTGGTATGTTCCACTAATTTGTTGTAATCTGATATCCCTTAGCGCTCTTACCAAAAGTGGTTCAACCTGTATCCAAGAAAGTAATCAATGTCGTGTTTCTCGCAATGGTCGTACTCATGCATATGGCAGCTGTGCCAAGGGTATTTACAAGATGCATCTACAAATTGTTAAACCTACCAATCAATGCGAAGTGATTGTAATAAGCTTCAAATCTGGCATGAACGTCTCGGCCACCAAAGTAAAAAGTATGTGAAGAACATTCGTAATCTTGAAGGCATTGAATTCGATGACGATAATCAATTTTGTGAAGGCTGCGTATTTGATAAGCAACATTGCGAAACTTACATATTCAGATCAATTTGTGCTACCAAAGTTGGCAAAATTATTCATACTGATGTGGGTGGTCCGTTTGAACCATCAATTTCAAATAAACCTCTATATGGTCTTAAGCAAGCTCCCCATTGTTGGAATACAAAGTTTACAGCAGTAATTTGCGGAAGTACGATTTCAAGCAAAGCAAATCTGATTCGTGCTTGTTTGGTGATAAATACAAAAGTCAGAACATTCTAGTTGCCGTTTATGTTGATGATGGCTTAATTGCTTCATCTTCACAGAAGAGTGCCGATAAATTTCTGCAAGAACTCAATTGTAACTTTAAAACCACACCAAGAGTGGCTTCTAGCTATCTTAGTCTTAGCATCAAGTATGGTAGCGATAAGTCCATAACTATTAATCAGCGTGGCCTCATCGATTGCTTAATAGTCAAGTTTGGATGGCAAAATCTAAAATCATCAAGTGCACCAATATTAAAAACAAGTTTGAGTTTAGATCCTAAATCTGAAGAGGAAATCAATGATCCCTATCGTGAAGTAATCGGTACTCTTATGTATTTGGTATTATCAACTCGTCCAGATATCGCTTGTGCAACTACATATTGGTTCAAGTTTATCAAGTATCTGCCTTATACAAGTTGGACAAGTGTCAAAAGAATTGTGCCCTATCTAATAGGTACTATTGATTTGGGAATAACATATCAGTTTAGAAATCATCAACGCGAATCAAGTTTTGTTGGCTATAGTGATGCTGACTTTGCTTCAAGTCTAGATCTCCATTTGACTATTGGTGTTTTATTTAAATACGTAGGTGCTGATATATCGTAGATGAGTAAGAATCAATCCTCGATAACACAATCAACTATGGAGGTTGAATTTGTTGAGTGCAATGAGACAACAAGACATGCTATTTGGTTTCGTACATTGTTTTATGAGTTGATTGGTAAGAATGATATTCCAACGATCAAAATTGATAATCAAAGTACAATTAAAGTCATTAAACATCATGAACAACATTACAATACGATACACATTGAGTTGTGCCATTTATTTATTCGTGAAGCTGGTCACAATGATCTTGATGAAGTTGAATACGTCAAAACAAATGATCAAGCAGCAGACGTACCAAACATATTGAACGTGTGCATCTCGACTATTATGTTTGCTATCAGATCTCTACACGAGTTAGTGTAGATATCGAACGTTTTATTTGTCAATTTCAAAGTGTATTTAATTAATTGTTTAATCTTATTGTTTCAAGGTTTAATTGAACTTTAATTTATCCTAACAGTTGGTTTAGGGGGAGTGGTGAAATAAAAATTTTAATGCAGTCGTCTTATTGATTAAGAAATAATCAAGTAATGTCATCATAAAATAAGAGTATGTCATAATCCCTAAAAAAAATATTAAAATAAACTGCTTTTCATTTTCCATTTAAAACCATTTATTGGCTTTAAATTGAATATAAAACTTACTCTGCAACATCCAAACCTACAACATCCAACAATACATAACAGTACTTATGATAAATTGCTGCTGCAATATTAAATGGTGTTAATTTTGGCGTAGCTCTGAATGTTCCCTACAATGTATATGTTATCATCAAATTGATGATTTGGGCAATCGTTATAGAGGTATATAATAAATTGGATATGTAGTAAAGTACAAATTAATCTAATTGTTATTTTATAATCAAATATGTATCTTGTAAAAAACTTGTAGGGGAATAAATATTATTATTACTTGCTGTAATTATTCTTTTACCTATTTGAATCAGTTAAATTGATTCATTGATATGCTTTCATTCCTTTTGCAGAACATGTTTGTAATTTGTCTAAAACAGTTATTTAAAATTAACTACAGGAATACTAAAAACTCTTAATTTTAAGTTCAAACTTGCAATATGATATAATGTAAATTCAAATTTAGGGTTTGTTTTAAGTTTAAATTTGCCGCAAAATAACTTGTCACTTCATTAAACATGCTTTGTAGCGCTCTCTCAAAGGGTTAAATGTTAACTTAAAATTAGAAAAGCTGGTCGTTTTATGACATACGTCCCTTATGCATGTTTCCCATCTTCTCCTCATTAACCTATGCCTCTAGCCTTACGAATTAAACATATTTCTACCAAGTTAATACAATATTAAGTAATTATGCGACCTCTGTTAGCAGTGAACATTAATAATTATTAAAGATTGCGATAATGCACCATATACTTGATTCTCACCATAATATTAATTGCTAACCTAATACTTAACTACTTAGGTAGCCACTCACAGCAGGAGGATCTGATTTAGACATAAGACTGTTTCAAAATCTTTTTTACCACTAAAAAGTTTAGTGGTTTTTAATTCCTTCAATAGAGGTTTTCAGGTAACTAACGGCCAACTGCTGCACCGGTTACACTTAAGGTTATAAGTTCTACTTATATGTTAAATAGAACTGCACCGGAGCAAAAGCAAAGTAGAACTTTAAGTGACACTTATGTTAAGTGGTAGTTTAGGTGCCACTTAAATGGTTTTGAGGTTATATTTTGATATTCACGGTTATGGTATTTCCTATTGATAATTCGTAAATTGTTAATTTGGTGTATTGCCTATTGCATCATTTTGTTCTTAACATACACAAAATGAATTTAATAATGGATGTAGAATTGTTTGATGACGTCGATGAAGTGGAAGTAATTGAATTTGGTGTACCAAGAAATATCATTATTAGGCAGAACTATTACCATACTTTACCTGAATATAAATTCTTTCAATAGTTTCGTATCACGAAGAAAACTGTGATGTTTTTATTACCATTCGTAGAAGAAAAGCTTGAATTTCCTTTCGACGTGTAAATATGCATTAAAGTATGTATGTGCTATTTATGAAATTATTCTATTGTAGAAACAACAGTGTGTCTCCTATTAACCAACTTCCCAAGAAGCTAGGGCTATAATAAAAGCTGATTTCTATGGAATAGCAAGATTTCCAAATGTTTTAGGTGCTTTAGATTGCACTCATGTAAAAATCATATCGCCAGGTTTGAAATTGTTACTTTTATATTTTTGTATTCACATACAATATGTGAATAATCTTGTAGGTGGAAATGATGCAGAAATCTACAGAAATAGAAAAGATTATTTCTCTATAAATGTGCAAGCAATTTGTGATGCTAATGGGAATTTCTTAGATGTCATTGCTCGATGGCCTGGTTCTAGTCACGACAGCACAATTTTTAATCACTCCAATGTTAAAAGAATGTTTGAAACAAATCAATTCCCACATTGCATTTTATTAGGTATATCACATACATAAGCGATCATGCAATGATAAATTTTTTTACTTTCACGAGACAAAGGTTATCCATCCAAACGTTATTTGCTAACTCCTTTGCTAAATCCAATAACAAATGAAGAACAACTTTATAACGAATCACTTATTAGAACTAGAAACAAAATTGAATGTGCCTTTGGAATATTGAAGAGGAGGTTTCCTGTGTTAGCCTATGGGTGTCGTTTAAAGTTAGCAAATATTCAAGCTATTATCATAGCATCAGTTGTATTATGTAATATAACCCGAGTAAATAATGAAGATGAACCTGCAATTGACGAAGAAGAGTTTAATATGCAAGAACTAGAGCACTTGATACTCCAAGATCAGATCCCACCTGTGCCAGCAGCAGATGACAGGTTCAATAACGGAAATACATTCAGAAGAAACCTTATTGAAACCTATTTTGCAAAAATGTAACTCAAAAATATAAGCACAAATATATAATATTTTTAATGGATACAAGATTGGTTTAATGCTATACCTACATGTGATTATGTATATAAAATATTACTTGAAAACTAATAAAACTAATCAAAACTGTTTTTTTCGTCTTTTTAATTGCAATTGTTTAATTTCAATATCGAGTTCTAAAGAACACCTTTTCAGCTTAAACTCTTCTTCTTCCCTTAATCTTCTTTGATTTGCAAGTTCAATTTCATTCTTTAAATATTTTGCTTTTAACGTAGCAACTTCGGAGTACTGCTGTGATATGTAGTTAGTATGTATCGATTGCACTGCTTTAGGTCGTCTACGATCACAAGGAATTTGCAATTTTTTATTAGGCTGCCTTTTCAAATCTAAAGGTTTGAAACAATAAAATTGTGATATATACTACCATAAAATAAAAATATACCTCTACTGGCGATTTGGCAGATGTTAAAGGTGGGGTCAACGGCACACTGGTAGGAATATTAGAATAAAGTATTTTATTTGAGTAATCATGTTCATTTAACTACAATAAAAATTATAACTACGAATGAAATAATCAAATAAGCACCATACCATTATATTACTATCATCAGTGACAGGATGTATATCATTTTGGATAAGGGCGTCTCCACCAAATTCATCTGGCATTCCCTCAATTGTTTTTTTATTTGTTATTTCTACCAAAATGTCTAGGCAGGGGTCAGTTTTTGGAATAAAAGTTCCCCCTCCGGTTGTACGCATTTCAAATTTGTTATTTGCAGCTAGTTTTCGTACTTCTGCCTTTTTGTTTTTATAACATTTTTTAAGGCTTTCCTTATTGCGATATACTCCAGTAGGGGACTAGGAGTTAAATTCTCTTGTAATTGCATCCCATGCAGTATTCTTTTCATGCCAAGTAGAACCATTGATCGTTTTACATTCAATGATGTTTTTTAACTTCGAAACGCAATGCATTAGAACAAGTTTTTCTTCTGTTGAAAAATTAGTTCTTCGTTGCTTTTCACATTTTTCAATTATTTTATTATTCATGATCAACTTGATACGAAAACAACATAAATTAAACGGCAAGTTTCAATTTACAATAATTAAAAATTTATATTATAGGTTGGGTTATGTTTGCTAACCAACAGTAAACAAAGAAAATCCCTGGATAGAACTAGGAAATTGACAATATACCTAAGTTGTTCCTATCGAAATCGGTGCAGTACGATTAATACAAGTATCACTTAATAATATAAGTGGAACTTAGCTAAGTACCGCTTAATATATGAACCGATGCAGTTAGCCGTTAGTGTATGTTTCTCTATGGGTTTTCCTTTCGACTGCTTGGAGTTCTTGGGCTTGGGACTGAGATCAAAGCTCACCCCAAAAAAGATAGAGATAAGTGATGACAAAATTAGACAGATAATCTCATCCTATAATTTGAAAACAACACCGCATCGCTTTGTAAATTTATATAAAAATATAAGTACACGATCTTATTTGTTAATCCAAAATAATTAATTTAAGATTTGTTTTGTATTATTCACCTATGGTTTATGAAACAAGTCTGTCAATTCTACAGGTATAAGGTGATATAAGGTTGTGGTACTTAAATTGAAATGGTTTGGTTCCAGGAAGTAGTTCACTTCATATACCTTTTGTAGATAGCAGATCCTCAACAAGTAGCAGCGATTCCTCTTTTTTCGAAAACGAACCACCATCCAAAAGAAGAAAATTGTATAGAATATTGCAATATGTAGAGAAAACAGTACCATAGATAATATGTTCTCTATGCACAGTACATAGTTATGACGGCTTCCAGTTAAAGTTACATTTTAGGATGTCCCAGACTACAGCATATCATGCAATAGCTAACGTAACAGTTAAGTACAAATTAAATAATATTGATTATAATAGTAACATTTTAGGACCACTGCAAAATTCTAATTGTATTCCAACCCACAGGGATGGACAAGCATTTCTCTTAGTGGTGTGGTATTTAAGTAACATCAAAACATTCAGAGAAGTATCGGATCGTTTTAATGTTACTCTCAGTTCAGTGCACAGATGCTTAAAAAGGGCGCTTGCATTTTTACTGTTTATTGCTCCACAAATTATAAAGTGGCCTGTTGGACAAGAAGTGCAGCATGTAACTGAAGAATTCCACAAGATCCGAGGAATTCAAGACGCAATAGGCATTATTGATGGCAGCCACATTGAAATTCCGAAACCTGCCCAAGATCAAATTGCATATCGAAAAGGTTACCATAGTTTACTTCTGCAGGATATCGTAGATTACAGTAAACAATTTATTGATGTGTTCTGTGCAGTGCTGGGATCAATGCATGATGCTAGATTACTAAGAAAGTCTGGCATATTTGCAAAAATTACAAGTAACCAAAAATTTATAGGTACTATTTTTCTCATCGGTGACACGGCTTATCCCAACACAATGGCTGCTAATGCCCTTAAAAGATAATAGGCATTTAAACCACCAGCATGAACAATTCAACTAAAAGATTTCTGCAACACGGACAGTTGTTGAACATATTTTTGGTTTCTTAAAGGGATGGTTTAGGAGGCTACAGATGTTAGAGAATAGAAACTTAAAGTTCAGTAGTCAAATTATAATGAGTGCTTGTGTTCTGCATAACGTTTGTATCAAGAATAATGACACAATTGAAGCATCATCATCATTTTGTTTTCGACCTTACTTAAGGTCGGTTTGACGCAGCTCTAACTTCTTTTCTATTCTGTGCTAATCTAAAAAGCTCTATATACCTTTCACAACCTAAATTTCTATTCTAATTCTATTCTAATTTGACTAATATAGTTTGGTCTAGGTCTTCCTATATCCTTCTATCTTTTTCCTATCCACTTGGCTCTACATAGATATTAGCAACCTGATGGTTGTTAAAGAACTCTAACATGTTTACATGATAACCATTTATAAGGAAATGAAATATAACCTAGTAATCCGCTTCAAAAAAGGAAAAGTGTTAAATTATATGTTATGGTAAGGCTTGAGCAACGAATCGCTACCAACATGCCAGACCGCTACCTAATTGTGAGTTATGTCATGGTGACATTTAGTTAAGTGATTTTTATTTTTTTTGTTTTCGAACTTACTTAAAGTCGGTTTGACGCAGCTCTAAATTCTTTTCTATTTTGAGCTAGTCTAAAATGGTCTACATACCCTTCACAACCTAAATCTCTAATAATTTGACTAATATAGCTTTGTTTAGGCCTTCCTACTCTTATTTGGTAGTCTATAATCTAAGACTTTACTAAATAGTTCCTCATGTCTTAACTGGTGCCCTATCATTCTATCTTTCCTGACCTTCAATTGTTTCCACATACAGGGTTTCTCACCTATCCTTCTATAAACTTCCTCGTTTGTTACTCTATCTGTCCAACTAATCTTTAACATTCTCCTATAACACAAAGTTTGAAAAGCTTCTATCTTTTTCTTATCTACTTCTTTAATTGTCCAAGTCTCACTACCGTATAGTAGAACGCTCCATACGTACGACTTTAAGAAACTTTTTCTATTATCTAAACTAATACTATTAGCTATTAGTAAGTCTTTCTTTTTTAAAAACATTTTTCTAGCTTGAGCTATTCTAGCTACTATATCCCTTCTGCTACGTCCATCATTTGTAATTATACTACCTAAATAGCAAAATTCATCTACCTCCTCTAACTTGGTATTACCTATTTTTAATTTTGGTTTAGAACTAGGCTGTAACTCACTTGTCATTATCTTTGTCTTTACTGAGTTAATTCTCATACTGTAGTTACTTCGTAGTATCTCATCTAAAATATTTAAAAACTCTCCTAACTCTTTTCTAGACTCTGCTATAATGGCTATTTCATCTGCAAAACGTAACATGTCTATTTTCTGTCCCTGTACACTAATACCTATCTCTTTAAACTTAGCTAGAGAGCTAAGTTTAAAGCTTCCTTAATATAAACATTAAAAATCAAGGGAGACAGTATACAACCCTATCTAACACCATTTCTAATCTTAGCTTCCTTTTCTATTTCATCAAATCTAATTACTACGCTTTGGTTTTTATCTAGACTGTAAATAATTTTTTTATCCCTATGAGAGATTCCTATTTTTTGCAAAACCCTGAACATAACATTCCAATTAACCCTATCAAATGCTTTTTCTAAATCTACAAACGCGAAATGAGTCTTTTTATTTTTTTGTAACCTTTTTTCAATAATTATCCTAATCATTAGTATCGGTTCTCTAGTCCCTCTGTCTTTACGAAAACCATATTGGTCTTCGCCTAAATAATTCTCAGTCAAAGCTTCTACTCTATTTTTAATTATTGTTGTTAGTATTTTGGAAGCATGAGAAGTTAAACTAACCGTTCTAAAATTCTCACACCTATCAGCTTCTGACTTTTTTGGGATTGGGATAATACTATTTTTTTCGAATTCTATTGGAACCTCACCTGTGTCATATATTAATTTTACTAGTTCATATAATCTGTCTAAAGTTTTCTGACTTGCATATTTTATTAATTCTGCGGGAATATCGTCTATTCCTGGTGCTTTATTTAGTTTAAGATTCCGAACAGCTCTATCAAATTCCTCTCTTAATATTGAGAACCCTATTTCTACATCCTCTTCTTGGTCGTTCTCTAACTCATCCATATCGTCTCCCTTATATAAATCTTCTAAATATCTTTTCCATCTACCTGCTACCTCAACTTTATTTATTAGAAGCTCATTATTCTCGTCTCTAATACCGTTATATTTTTTCCTATCTTCCCCAAAAAACTTTTTAAAACTGCCTTGTAAGGCCTGTCTGTCTTACCTACTCTCAAATCATCTTGTATTCTCTTACAATTCTCCTCCATCCATTTATTTGTAGCTTTTCTACACTCATGTACTATCTGTATTATATTTTTGCTTCCTTTCACTATCCGCTTCTCTGAATGGTTTAAGGTTTTTTCTATTCTCTATTAAATCTAATATCTCCTTTGGTACCCACGGTTTTCTCGCTTCTATTTTTTTCTTACCTATAGTCTGTGTTGCTGTATCATGTACAGTCAGTTTTATTTCTATCCATCGATTTTCTACTTTCCCTCCTACAGCTATCTCTCCGCTCTTATTATCTAATACTTGTTTATATTCCTCTTTTACCCTACTATCATTAAGCTTACCCCATCCCTCTCTTTTAACCTTTCTCAATTTTTTGCATTTTAGTTTACACTTCATGTTAACTAAGTTATGATCACTATCTATGTCAGCCCCTGGATAACTACGACAGTTTTTAACTTGGTTTCTAAATCTTTGTTTAACTAAAATATAATCTATTTGATATCTAGCCCTATCAACTGGCGCTTTCCAGGTATATCTTCCCCTAACATGTTCGAATAGGGTGTTTACAGTTACTAATCATGTTCCTGGCAAAACTCAACTAATCTTTCTCCTCTATAATTTCGTCTGCCATACCCAAATTTTCCTACCATTTTTCCCTCACTACCTTCTCCCACTGATGCATTAAAATCGCCCATAACTATTAAATTCTCATCTTTTACTTTTCTCACTATACTATTTATATCCTCGTATATCTTTTCTACTTCCTCATCCTCGTACTGAGTTGTTGGCATGTAAACCTGTACTAAAACAGTGTCTGTGGGTTTTGTACTCAATCTAACCATAATTATTCTATCACTAAATTGTAAGTACTCTTTAACTTTATGCCCTAATCTTTTACCTAACACTATTCCTACCCTGCCTGTCCATTAGTTGAAGAAGTTGTAATTATTCTATAATTATCTTTCCAAAAGTCATTACTATCTGGCCATCTCACGTCACTAATACCTAAAATGTCCAGCTTTTCCTTTCTCATTTCGACTAATAAATTCGTTAACTTATCTACTCTAAGTAATGACCTTACATTCAAAGTCCCTATCACTAAATCGAACTGTTGTTTTATATTCTTACGATGACGAGCCCCAAGTACCCCCTCCCGGAGATCCGAATGAGGGAGTATTTTGCCTCCGGACAAGAATTTTACTTGTGAGCTCTCTCACCTTAGCAGGTTAAAGAGGCTTCTGAGATTTCATAATTTGCAAATGCATGTTAATAATGATACTAGAGTCACCAATTCTTCGAGTTCCTGTATTGATTATATAATTACCAACATAAATTCGTCTACACAAATGACCACAGAGATAATTAAGAATGATCTCTCCGACCACAATTTTATTTGTTTTACTTTGAGTACCTCTCAATTTTTAAACCATCATAAAATTCGGCACTTTCGAAAATTTAGTCAAAATAATATGATTAAATTCACTGAGCTTTGTGCTCAGATCAACACATCACCCTCTTTCTCCGATTTAAATAAAAAATTCCAGATTTTAATTGACAACATTTCATCAGCTTTTGAAGTGGCTTTTCCTATAGAAAAAAGTCATTATATAAAAAGGAAAAACTGGCTGACAAAAGGCATCAAAATATCTGCCAAAAATAAAAAAATTTTACATATCCTTTACAAACATTTTCCATCATCGTCTTTTATTAAGAACTATTACTTAAATTACAAAAGAATATTTAAAACTGTAATCAATTTGGCTAAATCACTTTCATTAACAAACCGTATTTTACTATCTAAGAATAAGCAAAAGGAATCATGGAAGCTTATCAACGAATTGACAGGTAGATCAAAGTCTCATAGCTCTCATATTCGTCTTGAAAATATACCAGAAAAAGATGTGGCTAGTTTCCTGAACTCACAGTTTGCTACAACTGCACCTAAGCTGGTCTCTAACAATAGCTCATCATTGTCTGATGCAACTGACTCTCTAAGAAATAATTGTAAACAGTTTGAAAAAAATTTTATGTTATTTCCAACAGACGAATATGAAATTCTGGACATCATCAATTCATTTAAAAACAAACATTGTACAGGTGATGATAATATTCCTGCTAAGGTTTTGGTCTGCCTGCCTATGAATCTATTAAAATATCTTACTGATCTAATAAATGAGTCATTCCAATTAGGTGTGTTTCCTGCATGTCTAAAACATGCAATTGTCATTCCGCTTCACAAGGGAGGTCCATTTGTTGCAAACAACTTCAGACCTATTTCCTTGTTGTCAGTATTCTCGAAATTAATTGAAACATTAGTTAAAATAAGGATTGTTAATTTTGCAAAAAAAATCGATGTCTTTTCTTCTGCACAGTTTGGTTTCTGTGAAAATAAATCCACTATGGATGCTATTCACAATTTTTTGAGTGATGTGTACTCTGCATTAAACAAAAAGCATACTCTGTCAGCTGCATTGTTCATAGATATTAGCAAGGCATTTGAGTGTGTTAATCATGACATTCTTTTAAAGAAACTTCATTTCTACGGAATCAGAGGACTTCCGAACAATTGGTTGAGATCATACCTAAACGACAGATTCCAATCAGTTCACACTCCGTATAATAATGTATCTGATAAACAAAAAATATCCTTAGGCGTTCCCCAAGGTTCAGTGCTAGGACCCATTTTGTTTTTATTTTATATCAATGACATTGTTGATGCAATTAAACATGGAAATGTTACTTTATTTGCAGATGATATTACTATTAATTGGGAATCTCCATCTATCAATTGCTTAGAGAATAATATTATGACAGATTTTGAATCTGCTAAAAAATGGTTTACTGCCAATAAGTTAGTAGTAAATATTGAAAAAACCTGTCTAGTGGCGTTTAAAGGTATAAAGATTGCTAATAATATTTTGAATGACTTATGTCTGTCCCGAGGTACATCGACAAAGTTTTTAGGATTAATAGTTGACCAGAGTCTGAACTGGTCCGAACATATAATCTCATTAGCCTATAAATTATTTTCGGCTTGTTTTGCATTGAGAACTGTCTCGGGAGCTTTATCGGAACAATGCACTCTTAATGTGTACTTTGCACTATTTGAGTCGAGAATGAGGTATGGCATAGCCTTTTGGGGCAATTCTACTACTATTTCAATTATTTTTAAAATACAAAAACGTGCCATTCGAATAATCTGCAAGGCGGATAAAACTGCTCATTGTAAACCTCTTTTCAAGAAACTCGGCATACTAACCTATGCTTCAATGTACATTTTTGAATCATTAATCCTTTTTCACAGATATAATAATAATTTTGCTACTCATAGTTCATTTCATCATCATAATACACGAACTGCAGCTGACTTTTAGCGACCTTTACCTTTATCAAACTTTATAAAAAAATCATTTTTATACACAGCACCGACACTTTTCAATAAACTGAAATAAAATCTTTCAATAACTTCAAGCAGTTTAAATTTTCGTTACTGTCCTTGCTGCGTGAGCGCTGTTATTACGGGATCGAAGAATTCCTTACTGATCATTTTGATTAACCCTTGGGTTTGTTTTCTTGTAGTTTCTGTAATATTCTATAAATTTTATCTCTAACTGATGACTTCTACCACATTTTGTGATTTTGCATTATTTATGTGACAAGCTTGGATAAAATATTGTGATGTTTTAGGCTGTGATATAAACTTTTATTGTTAAGTTTTTAAATTATGTATTTATTCTCTTCACTTCTTAAATTGTATTACACTCTTACTTGATAAACTAGGCTAATGGTATGTATATATGTATTTATTTATGTATTGGGCATTGCTCACTATGTACTTTTACCATGTTTACATGGGTACTGATTAAATATCTATCTATCTATATCTATCATCATATGTATTTCGTGTTTTAGGCTATGCACACCTGGGAAATATTGTGGTAGGCTCCCATATCTTTCCACAAAGCAGTTTTTAAAGATTTTAGCAAAAAGCCGTATCCGTCACGGCTAACCCCCAACAAGCTTGTAAATTATTGAGGATCGCCCGAGACCAACCGACCCTCTTCCAATATCTTTTAGCCAGTAAGGCTGCTGCCCCGTGCTGCGCCTTTTAATCGCCTTTTACAATAAGCAGGCTTACTATAGTAGTATTCTTTATCCCCTACTATAGGGATCAATTGAAGCAGATTTGGAGGATTTTAACCAACGTGCACACATTCACATTCTTCATAATTTTGATGTAGATATTAAGCAAACAAATAGGCAACAATATTTAACATAATGTTCAATATACCATAAGCTAATAATTGCAATACACTTCATTGATATGTACGTTATACAACAATAAAGAATACTATAACTAAATTTTGTTTACTTTTTAATAATTTGAAAGAATCTGCAAAAAATGCCGGCGGTCTGTATTCTACGCTCAATATTAGGGTTTGTCCAAAAGTTTGTCAGTTAACTGTATCTTCTGTGTTTCTACTGCAAGTCATGCCTGTTCCAATTGCATTCGCTCCTCGTGACATTTTTGACGCTTGTAATTTTTTTCCCTTTTCATATCCAAATATTCTCACTTTATTTTTTTCTTGTTTATTTGCGTTTTCGTACTTCCTGATCTTTGTGTCGTCACTGTTTCACTATCCGTACTGCAGCTTGGACTATCTTGTTTCGTTAAATCTGAATCGTCAACAACCGCGGTTGCAGTAATATCAGAATTATTGGAGTGGGAACAAATGTTAGTGGGATTGCTATCCAAAATTTCCTCCATCATGTCAAAAAAATTGAATCTGGATGGGCCATGGTCTGTCCTAGTTTTATTATCCATTGCTTTTCGATAACCTTTTACTAGGCTTTTCCATTAATTCTGAACCATACCGGCATCTACCATAAATTTGATACTGACAAAATCATTTGCAAAAGTTCATACAGATCTTTACTTTTTTTTGGGGTGATTTAAGATCTCCAAATGATTTCCCATTGTATTTATTAGCTGCACTACTGCTTCGTAATGCCAGAAATGTTGGATTCTTATATTTTCTTTATCAGAATTGTCAGGTGGTTTAGTTCCATTCTCTGCTACCTGCTCATAGGTAAAATTAGAATTATCTTGATCTCTATCATGTTATACCTTGAAGCTTTAAACATGTCCTCAGCCCTTGCGGTAAGTCCCATATGCACTAGCAAAGATTCAGCAAACCTTTCATCTTAAAACAATAATTGTAATTTTAATCATATATTTACATTTTTGTTTTACCTTGTGTAGCTCTAAGATAGTCCTCTTGATTAACGAATACTGTATAGGTTTGTTCATTTTCTAGGTTTAAGAGAGTTAAGTTCGCGGTGGCCATGAAGGAATTTTGTAAACAACTACAATATTGCAGATTACGAGTATTAAGACAATATACAAACATAACCTACTTATAAAATCATAACATAGGGCTTTGATGCCACATCGGCTAAGGTGGTCTTCGAGAGGATGCGGGAAAACAGAAAAGGAAAAGTTTCAGGCGTGGCGCTCAAAGGAAAGAACACGGACCTTGAAGGTCTTGGGCAGTTCGGAGCTGTCCAATCCTATGATAGGAAAACACAGAATGTGTGTATTTATTTTTGTTTAGCAATTACGACTTTTCTAAAGTATGTTGAAATTTTTTCAGTTTAGACTTCTATTATACTGATTATATCACTCATACTGCTTTTTGGCCTAACCTAACCATCTAATAAATGATAATCACAACTCGAACTTGACTTAAGTGATAATCACGCGTGATACTGCTAAAATCGAGTGTACCATGCTATGCTGTCAACTGAAATGTCGGTGTATTTAATTTAATTTCCACAGCACATAATATTTTTGTGTTGGCTTAGTGAAAAAATATCACGTTTCCGTGATTCATCCATGCAAAATAAAAAATTGACGAAAAACACAAAACCACAAACCGACTAATACTGCAAGGCATAAAAAGTATATTTAAGCTCAATTTACCGAGTTCTGCGACCCTCGGAATTATATTTTGTTCGAGAACAACACAAAAGAACAACTGGGCCAGATCATGCAAAACTGAGCATTCAATATGCATCAGAAAAACTGTACTGGATACAAAGATGTAGTGGTTAAGCTAATCTGGAATGTGTGTGCCAAATTATTACAAAAAAAATATTTCAAAGAATTCAACCATAAAATAAATCCATTTAGTGATGTTGTTTTTGAAAAATCGAGAAATGCTAGAAACACGAAAAGGAAACTTTTACAAAAGCTACCAGAAAAACACAAAGTAAGTGTTGAAATGACGAGAATACTTCAGAGGAACTACAGAAAATTTTTTTCAAATAGCTTCAACTGAGAACATGGTGTGGAAACGAAGCTGCAGTTTGCTTGACGTATTATTTTGATAAAGAAGCAAACGACGATGGTTCTGAAAATGGATGTATTGAATATAATCTCATATTTTCAAAAACACCTCAAGGAGGAAGCAAAAGCTTGTGTATGAGTAAGTGGCTAATTTAGAAAATGAAATATGTCTCCTGTTCGATCGTTTAATAAAGTGATCTGAAAATATTCGAATCACATTAAAACATACTTAGAGATGGGTTAAAATTAGCATTAAAGGATCTGAGCTTTGAGGGCGATAATGGAGAAACCAATAAAAAAAGGGGAAAGCGTGTATTTAGGGTTTGTAGAATCGAAAAAGCATACGACAATGTAAAATGACGAAAAATGTTTGAAATTTCAACTTCATATGAGTGAAATTTTGAAGAAAATCCTGCATGTAAAAATCGCCCTCTTTTAACCCAAGCGGCAAATAGTAAATTAGGAATAGAGTGTTAGAATGTGCAAGGATTTCAGAGCTGAGATTACGGTTCTAAGTATAGTGGTCCATAAGCTTGGCTTAAATTTGTACCCTAGATACTACAAATATAGTTCAAAAATGAGAAATCATATTGGCAGGAAGTATTGAAACGTATTGTAGCAGTTATGAAGTTCTTTGCAAGCAGGGGATTAGCATTTAGGGGGGAAACCAGATCATAGGTTCACTTCATAACGGTAACTACAGTATTGCCCGAAATAAACAGTACTGAAATTGTAATTGTTTTGTATATTTAAAAAATACATATTATTGACACTTTATTATATGTTCTAAATGTGCACCTCCTTGTTCGAGACAGACTTCATAACGATGTTCTAAGTTTCTGGTCATGTTATTGAATAAGGGTTGTCTCAGGGCTGTGAAGAAGACTCTAACGGCATCCTTTAATTCATCGATGGTTTGTGGTGCCCGTTTGAAAACGGCATTTTAGCCATGCTCCAAATGTATGCGTCTGGAGGTGTGAGGTCTGGAGAATGTGAAGGATAAGGAAGTCAGTAAATCGTGATATGAATTTGCTTGGAAAATGTTCTTGAAGAAATTGACGAATTGCGGCAGCAGTATGGCAAGTTGCCCCGTCCTGCTGAAAAAATTGGTTTCGAAATGCCAAGTTACGTGCACGACAGAATTGACGTAGATCAGGGATAAATCGTGTTAAAATTTGTCTGTACCTCTGTTGATTAAGTGTGACTTGCCTACCATTCTCTTCGATAAAGTACGGACCAATGATTCCGTGTCCAGAAACAGCACACCAGACACTCACTTTTTCACTATGTAAAGGAACCTCTTGAACCTCATCGGGTCTGGCAAAGCCCAGAAATCGATTTGTGCGACGATTCACATAGCCTGACAAGTGAAAATGTGCTTCGTCTGAAAACCAAACATTTTTCAAAAATTCAGGATTTTCATACTGTAACGCGAGAATTCTGGCGCAATATTCCACTCTACTGCGATAATCCCGAGGATGTAGTTGTTGATGTACCTGAATCACATACGAAAATGTACCCAGCTCCTTCAGGATTCTTTGAAAGGAAGTTCTTTTAAATCAAGTTGTAACGCTGTCCTTGCCTGGCTGACTTTCGGATTTTCTAAGATTTGCTCAAAAACACGTTCATGGTTATTGTTGTTGTTAACTGTCCTGGGACGCCCTGAGTTTCCTTTTCGTTGGCACAATACACTACCTGTATTTCTAAACTTTTCAATAACCTTCAAAATTACAGCATTACTTGGAGAACGTTTATTAAACCTTTGTGTGAATTGATCAGACACGTATAGCAAACCATTACGTCGGCCGATTCCGTATGAACGAAAATAATGCTCTACCAGAAACACTTTCTCCTCTGTACTTAACACCATTATTAACAATTAGGCCCTACTAATTACTTGTTTGAGGTTTACTTGACAGGTCTATACTAGCTAACTTGAGTGTGGCAGCGCACGCATAAAAACACCGTCAACTTAGTTTCAGTACTGTTTATTTCGGGCAATACTGTATTTTGGCATGTTGGAACTTCTAAGTCAATTTGATCCGTTCCTTAAAGAGCATCTATTAAAATATGGAAATACAAGAAAAAGTTCGGTATGAAAATAATGGGACGTAGAGTGTTAGATACTATTATTAACGAAATCAGAACTGTTAATTATTACTCAACTCCCGATGTATGTTATGTCGATCAATTAACTTTTACAGTCCGATATATTAAGAGCAATACCTCAATAGGGTGCTTTTTGAAAATTTATCCCCATTCGTGCATATGATTCAAAGTATCTTACGGAAATGGTTGTTCAAATTTTTCAAAGAGAAAGACATAGAATTATTAGACTGTAGAGAGCAATCGTATGATAATGCCCAAATATGGCGAGGCAATATTCTGTAATACAAGCAAGAATTAAGGAATTAAATAAGTTTGTAATATTTGTACCGTGTCTTGGACATTCTTTAAATTTAATTGAAGTAAAAGTAGTCGAATGCAATATTCAAGTAGTTTCATTTTTTTATTTTTTACAACGCCTCTATACGTTTTTTTCAGCATCGACACGCCGCTGGGATGTCTTAACCACTATTTCGAGCTCTCAACAAAAAGTGATGAAAAGGGTAATAGACGTTCGTTGGAGTGCACACGCTGATGCAACAAAGACCCTATCCAGCAGTTATGAAGCCATTCAAAATTTTTTCAAACCGCTTGCAAATGACAAAAATCAAACAGCTGACACTACAGCAGAAGCTAAAAGTTTAAGTGTCGAAATGAACAAATTAGACACTGCGTTTTTGGCCATATTTTGGAACGTAATATTGAAAAGATTTAAAAAAAAACAACAAGTGAATCGTTACAAAAGAAGAGAATTGATATGATTGTTGTTGTGAACCAGCCCTAATAAAAGTAGTTGTTGACCAGGCGACACAAATACATGAAAACGACGTGATCGGTAGAATGACACCGCTACTGATGCCACGAACTTATAGGCCTAATGAATAATGTGAAACTATGTAATAAATGGATGTTTAAAACAAAAGTGTTAGTTTTATTTAACAAGAAGCAACACAACATGGCGCAGTCCTAAATATAAGAATTATAAAAATAGTAGTTTGGATAAACAATTAAAAAAGGTAAATTTAACCAAAAAAATGGAATGGTTATCAAAGGAAACACTACCGAAAATTATAAGAATTTCAAATAAGCTTTTGAAATCTATACTTAATTACATCGGAGAAAGACTAAAAAGCCGGACTTAACTAAAGTAGTACTATTGTTAAATTGCATAAGTGAGGAAGGTGTAGAAATATTTAATAATTTCACGTTATCTGAAGAAGATAAAAAAATATGAGCGTATGTTAGATGAATTTAAAAACTACTTGATTCCTAAAAAGAACCTGATTTATGAAAGATTTAAATTTTACAATCGAAACCAACAAGAACAAGAACCTTTTGACCATTTTTTACAGGATGTTGAAAAGCTTGTAAAAACTTGTGATTTTTAAGGATGCAGAAGATGTGTTGAGGGATCGTTTGGTTCTGGGGATCACTGATAGATCATTGCAAGAAAAATTATTGTCCCAGCAGGATCTCACTCTGGATAAATGTGTTAAAACTTACGTTAGTGAAGCTAGCGGCCACTATCTAGCGGCCGCTAAATATGTATACACTTACCAATCTCCATCACTACAAAACCACGCCTACTGATCTGAACAAGCATTTCTATTGTTAAATTATGTATCTTATATTGACCCATTTATCTTTACGCATTTTAAATCTAAGAGTGATGGAAACTAAATAACGTTGAGATTCCTATATTATCTTACGTGTATATGTTAAGCAGTTGTTCTTTTAAATTGAAATACATGTCATTTTTTTAACTTGTGTAAAACCTACGCTCTTATAACTTGTTAGACAGCTAGTGTAGGTATACACTAGAACAACACATACTTTTACAGTTTGCGTAATGGC
The DNA here is from genome assembly GCA_036346225.1 of Platerodrilus igneus. NCBI lineage: Eukaryota > Metazoa > Arthropoda > Insecta > Coleoptera > Lycidae > Platerodrilus > Platerodrilus igneus. The sequence goes on along the minus strand of JARFIW010001613.1, from coordinate 8,852 downwards.
ATCATAAGAAAATTTTAAAAATTTTTCTTAGCTTTTACAAAACCTGCGTTCTTTAAACTTGGTATGCATTACATGTGATTTTCCAATGCTCCACCCGAAGGTACTACATTGGCCAGGAAGCGAGTTTTTGTTACCTGGAAAATTTTGAATTTTGCCGAACCCTTGCTGTTCCAAGCAAGGTAGGGATCTTTAACGTGCGTGACAACACTCACACACGGGACCTCCATTTTACCTCTCATCCGAACGAGGGTGTATTTTTGTGAAAAATGCTCGCCTAACATTTTTCAAGCGGACCGTGTCGGGATTCGAAAAACTTGGTATGCAGCTAGTAGGGGTGTACTAAAACAACACATACCATTTTCAGACACGTGTTCGCCCCGGTTCACAAATTCTTTTCAATTTGCGTAATGACACCGTAAGAAACTTAAAAAATTTTTTTCTTAGCTTTTGTAAGACCTGCGCTCTTGAAACTTGGAGGAAAGTTAGTGTACGTGTACCAAAATAACACATACCTTTTACAGAAACGTGTTCAGTCCGGTTCACTAGCTCTTTTGGAATTTGCATAATGACACCATAAGATAATTAAAAAAATTTCCCTCCTAGCTTTTCAAGGCCTGCGCTCTTGAAATTTGGTAGACAGCTAGTGTAGGTGTACTAAAACAACTCATATCTTTTACAGAAACGTGTTCGACCCAGTTCACAAATTTTTTGGAATTCGCGTAAGGACGACTTAAGCAAATTAAAAAAAAATTTTCTTAGCTTTTGTAATACCCGCGCTTTTGAAACTTGATAGGCAGCTAGTGTAGGTGTACTAAAACAAAACATACCTTTTACAGAATCATGTTCTCCCGGGTTCACAAATTTTTTGAAATTTGCTTAAGGACAACTTAAGCAAAATAAAAAAAATTTTTCTTAGCTTTTGTAATACCTGCGCTTTTGAAAATTGGTAGGCAGTTAGTGTAGGTGTACTAAAACCAGTCGTATCTTTTACAGAAACGTGTTCGCCCCCGTTCACTAACTTTTTTGGAATTTGCGAAATGACACCATAAAAAAATGAAAAACTTTTTTCTTTGCTTCTGGAAGACTTGCGCTCTTTAAACTTGGTAGGCAGCCAGGGTAGGTGTACTAAAACAACACATTCCGTGTACAGAAACTTGTTCGCTTCGGTTTACAAATTTTTCTGAATTTACGTAGAGACATCTTAAGAAAATTAAAAAATTCATTTCTTAGCTTCTGTAAGACCTGCCTTATCGAAACTTGGTAAGCAGCTAGGGTAGGTGTACTAAAACAACATATACCTTTTACAGAAACGTGTTCGCCCCTGTTCACGTATTTTTCCGAATTTGCATAAAAACGCCTTAAGAAAATTAAAAATTTTTTCTTAGCTTCACCTTCACTCTTGAAGTTTGTTAGGTAGCTAAAATAATGGGCTGAAACAACCCATTGGGGCTTGCGTTTACATACAAAAATCATTTATTTTTGTTAGTTGTACGTGATCAAGCCTATTGTATTACCTATTAATCATTCCTCTTGTCGCTACAGAGATGTGCTAGTAATACAAAACCTTTGAATCACTTTCTTATCGCTAAACATATATGAGTCTGCTTTTTAAAAACCGCCTAAGCGTAATTTGCAGACTTGTGGATTACTTTTACAGTATCTTATATTAGATTTTATCCTCTAATGATAGACTTGGTCAACATATAATTAGCTTGTAGTTTTAGGGCGATCGTAACGTTTAATTTAGTAGTAGTAGTAATTTAGTAGTTTAGTTAATTTAGTAGAGTTCATTCTGTGGTAAAATTTTGTACATTAAAATTATTTGTTAAAGAGACTTCTTAAAATTAGTTCCCATTAAAGACGAGAATGGACGGCAGTAAAAAAATGCAATCGACTTTCTATTGTCTGTTTCAAAACTAAGGTCGAATTGTTTATAGTAGACGATCATTTCAAGCAAACATTGTTAACAACCGAAAGTCATCATAAGAAAAATGGCATTTATTCAAAATTGAGTCGTTTTTTTAAAGCTGAAAATAATGTAAAAAATCAGAACAAATACAAGCGGCATTGGTTAACTTATATACAACTAAGTAAGAATTAAGTTAGTGACTACCTTTATACCTATTGCAAGAAGTTACAAATCATGATTGAAAGGGCACCGCAAATTACGAATTTCCACTGTTATGTTTTAATAACTAAATGAAATGAAGAATCAAGCAGTAAAATCTTTGGTTAGTTTTTAACAATTGTCGGCCAATAATATATAGATAGGTATTTTTCAATTGTGAAATTGTAGTCACACTTCAAATAACCTAAAACAAGTAAGATAAGAAAAACATTGTTGTTCCATACAAGACTAGAAATTAACAATAATAACAGCAGAAAGATATAATTGCAGAGTTTGATAACGTAAGGTAAATGAATGCATTCTTTTGTAATTGTACTATATCAAAACTACACGTTCTCATGTGTTTGTAAATACTTGTATGTACAAACAAGATGACCAGCATGAAAAGTAACTTTAGCTTGCAAGCGCACACTTACTTCCAGTGTTATGTTTGTACTAGCATGTTCCTATACTAGTTGTAGGGTGTAATTTATACATAAATAGAGTTTTATTCATTCCGTATTTTTCTTAATCTTTCTTGGGCATTAAACCACTCATAGTTTTTAAAATTGTCTTGAATTACGTTTTGATTCATGACCCCGGATCGTTGTCAAAATAATAAAAATTTAGTAATTTTGACAACGATCCTAGGTCATGGATGGAAACGTAAATAAAGACAATTTTAAAAACTCTGAGTGGTTTAATCCCAAAAAAAGATTAAGAAAATACAATACAAACTACAACAAACCACAACATATTTATTCATCCCGTGTTGTCTACACTAGGACAATTTAGCTTATACAAGTATTGTTGTGGTATCCGAGAAGGATTTGATTTTGTTGTTCATACTACATTTCACTAGGCGTGAAGTGGTTAGCTAGGCTATTTCGTTTCCTAGTGCAATTTAAATAAAATATTTCAAATTTCAAATGTGCGACATGAGAAATTATCCCAAACAATTCGTTCAAGAATTTGCAAAGCCGACTTTGCCAACTTCGTGCATTGAACCGTCAGTATTGATTGCACAAACACAATATAGGAGCGTTATGTGTATGAACGTGATGTTTTTACAAACAAGTAGGTCAAGTATGTTTGCACATGTAGGATGCCCTAATCGCTTTTGAAAAGATAAGTGTGCTATTCCTGGCTTATCGTAAAAGATTCAGTTGCACTTCATTCCACAAATGACTCTTAACCGAAAACTTTCTTGATATCCTAAAATGAGCTTCAATAATCCTCTTACTCAAACCATCCACATTCTCAGACGATCCAAAATCCTACAGACCAATAGGTCTTCTCCCAATCCTTGCCAGAAACGCGAATGTATCAATCACCACCAAAATTAATTCCCATACAGAAAACCACTCTCTTTTTTCCGATTACCATTTCTACTTTCGACGAAACCGTAGCGCCAAGTTTACAACCCGCATCCTAATCTCCTCAGTGAAAATATCGACCCACAATTGTGTCATCGCCAGTTTTCTACATTTTCGTTTTGCCTTTGACCTCCTATGGTGACCCAACTTCCTATCTCATCTAAAAGTTGTAGTTTTCCCAACCTTCTTGCATGTCATAAAATTTTGCATATTTTTTTCATATAGTGTATTCTGTTCAGTTTCAGTTTGCAGCATAGGAGCTTACTTTGCTGACTACCAACTTTCAAAAGCGCAGGTCTTACAGAAGCTAAGAAATGAATTTTTTAATTTTCCTAAGATGTCCCTAAGTAAATTCAGAAAAATTTGTGAACCGGGGCGAACATGTTTCTGTAAATGGTATGGGTCGTTTTAGTACACCTACACTAACTGTCTACCAAGTTTCAAGGGCGCAGGTATTATAAAAGCTAAGAAATTTTTTTTTAATTTGCTTAAGTTGTCCTTACGCAAATTCCAAAAAATTTGTGAACCGGGGCAAACACGTGTCCGTAAAAGGTATGTTTTGTTTTGGTACATCAACACTAGCTATCTACCACGTTTCGAAAGCGCAGGTCTGACAGAAGCGAAGAAAAACATTTTTTAATTTTCTTATGGTGTCATTACGCAAATTCCAAAAAAGTTAGTGAACCGAGGCGAACACATTTCTGTAAAAGATATAGGTTGTTTAAGTACACGTACACTAGCTGCCTACCAAGTTTCAAGAGCGCAAGTATTACAGAAGCTAAGAAAATTATTTTTTAATTTGTTTAAGTTGTACTTAAGCAAATTCCAAAAAAGTTAATGAACTGGGGCGAACACTTCTCTGTAAAAAACATGGTGTGTTTTACTACACCTGCACTAGCTATTTACCAAGTTTCAAAATCGCAGGTATTACGAAAGTTAAGAAAAATTTTTTAATTTGTTTAAGTTGTCTTTACGCAAATTCCAAAAATTTGTGAACTGAGGAGAACACGTTTATGTAAAAAGTATGTTTTGTTTTAGTACACCTACACTAGCTGCCTACTAAGTTTCTAGAGCGCAGGTCTTACGGAAGCTAAGAAAATTTTTTTAAAATTTTCTTATGATGTCATAACGCAAACTCCAAAAAAAGTTAGTGAACCGGGACGTACACATTTCTGTAAAAGATATGGGTTGTTTTAGTACACCTACACTAACTGCCTACCACGTTTCAAGAGTGCAGATATTACACAAGCTAAGAAAAAATTTTTAATTTGCATAAGTTGTCTTTACTCAAATTTCAAAAAATTTGTGAACCGAGGCGAGCACGTTTCTGTAAAAGGTATGTGTTATTTTAGTATACTTACACTAGCTTTCTACCAAGTTTCTAGAGCGCTGGTCTTACAGAAGCTAAGAAAAATTTTTTTTAATTTTCTTATGGTGTTATTACGCAAATTCCAAAAAATTTGTGAACCGTAGCGAACACGTTTTTGAAAATGGCATGTGTTGTTTTAGTACACCTGCACTAGCTGTCTAACAAGTTTTAAGAGCGCAGGTTTTACACAAGTTAAGAAAATTACATGTATTTCAATTTAAAAAAGCAACTGCTTAAAACATACACATAAGAATAATATAGGAATCTCAAAGTTATTTAGTTTCAATCACCCTTAGATTTAAAATGCGTAAAGATAATTGGGTCAATATAAGAAACATAATTGAACAATAGAAACGCTTGTTTAGTTTAGTGGGCGCGGTTTTGTAGTGATGGAGATTGGTAAGTGTATCCATATTTAGCGGCTGGTATACATAGTGGCTGCTAGCTTCACTAACGTTAAAACTTGCAGGGCACAAGAAATAATGAAAGTACAAGTTAGAAATGTGCAGGAAATCTCACAATTGTTGATGTACTTAAGAAGAAGAAACAAAATAAAAATGAAGTAACGATGTTACCAGAAAAGAGTGGAAAGTTTATTATTGCAGACATTGGATTCAAAAACACACTAAAGAATTGCAATGCGTATGGAAAAGTATATGAACGCTGTGGAATACAAAATCACTTAGCAGTTGCATGCAGAACAAAATTGGAAAATAATCAATGGAAAATAGCTGAGCTTTGTGAAAATGATGATGAGTTGTATATTCTGGAAATTATAAATGAAGTGCAAACTGTTGAAGCAATATGAAATGAAGAACTGAAACTGGAAAATAGGAAAATTTCGTTTAAACTTGACTCAGGCACAGAAGTTAATATTTTAACAGAAGAAGAATTTTGTAAATTAGTCAAAGATAAGCCTGAAATCAACGAGTCATTGAGAGATACAAAGATTATTTTAGAAGCTTATGGAGGATCCAGATTGAAACCACTAGGTTCAGTTAAGTTAAACTGTGAAATCAAAGACAAAGTTGAAGAAATTGAGTTTATGGTTGTAAAAAGTTCTAGATCACTATTAGCGTTGAAGGATTATGAAAGATTAGGTTTAATCAAAAGAATTTATAAATTAGAGAATGATGGCATTCAAAATTTTGTGCGTCAAATGAAGTAGTCCTTAAGGGGCAAGACACACTTATTCTATATATTACTGTATTAGTTAAAAGCCATTTGCATTATTTTAAACGAAATTAAACTAATTTAGGTTTTTTATTTTACTATGTGCCTTCGTTGCAATTTTTTTCAGACAATGAATCCAATTCGTTATTTCTGCTGAGGCATAATTATATTTGCTTACATACTGTTTTTTATTTATTAGAATAGATTACATAGCTAAATATATATAACATTTGCAATTTTTTCAGAAAACGATGCAAATTTTTAATTTTTTCTAATAGGCCAGTTTCTTGTTTAATATAAATACTTCACGTATATTTTACCAACAGTATTCAATCAGATCTCTTTTATATAATTATTAGTTACTACTACTAGCAACTTTAAAAAATGAGTAACTTATCATCGATCAAAAATGGTAGCAGTACCAACGTAAAAGTTCTAGAACAATTTATATTACATTCTAACGAGGACTTGATTAAAGAAGTTTTTGGTTCTTCACCTCATCTTGACACAGTTGCTATTTTTGATAGTGACGTAATAGATATATCACGGTAAGTGCTATTTCACATTTATACATGTGTTTTAATATTGATAGATTTGCGCGTTTTAGGAGCAATGAAATGTCCGAGTCTGCAGCATCTGTTGTTGTTCCACCGCAGCCAGTTCCTCTACTCGAAATTAGATGTACCAATGATCAACGTCATAGTAAAGCAGAACCATACATGTACGTTAGAATATATTTATGTTTATGCAAACACTACTAATTTATAAGTTACATTAGATTAGGATCAAAAAACTATTCCGGAAATCCTGAGGCTATCGTTGGATCGTTGGCACATTCTGATCCTCTCAGAAACATCAGGTAGTATATAAAAGAAAAGGTGAACCTACAATAATCTGTTATGTTATGCTCACAGATCCGGCAAAAACATGTTGGCTATGAAAAAGTTATGTGCAGGACCTAATATGGTTGTTTGCTGTGAAGATGACAAATCGTGCGAAGATGACACAGTCGAGTTGCTTAATGCATTTAAAAAGCGTGGAGAGAAGCTACTGCGTCGTCTAGATTTGGAACTAGAAATAATAAAGCAAAAAAGATAGGAACTGGCTGCAAGGGAGCAGCAGATACTTTAAGAACGGGAGTTAATAAATACCTTTTCATTTATAAATAGTTAGATTTTAACTGTAAATAGTCAAATCAAAATATTCAACAATTTGTAAATAAAAGTATTTTATAAAAGTTTCTCTTTTGAAACAAGACTTTCTCTAAACAAGGTAGTAAACTCAAAGTAAAACAAATACAAAAATCAGAACCCACTTTAATTAAATACATCATTCTTTATACAATCGACTTAGATGTGTTATAATATATCCCTATAGTAGGGGATAAAGAATACTACTATAGTAAGCCTGCTTATCGTAAAGGCGATTAAAAGGCGCAACAAGGGCAGCAGCCTTGCTGGCTAAAAGATATTGGAGGAGGGTCGGTTGGTCTCGGGCGATCCTCAATAATTTACAAGCTTGTTGGGGTTGGCCGTGACGGATACGGCTTTTGCTAAAATCTTTAAAAACTGCGTTGTGGAAAGATATGGAGCCTACCACAATATTTCCCAGGTGTGCGTGGCCTAAAACACGAAATACATATGATGGAGAGCTCACAAGTAAAATTCTTGTCCGAGGTAAAATACTCCCTCATTCGGATCTCCGGGAGGGGGTACTTGGGGCTCGTCATCGTAAAAATATAAAACAACAGTTCGATTTAGTGATAGGGACTTGGAATGTAAGGTCATTACTCAGAGTAGATAAGTTAACGAATTTATTAGTCGAAATGAGAAAGGAAAAGCTGGACATTTTAGGTATTAGTGAGGTGAGATGGCCAGATAGTAATGACTTTGGAAAGATAATTATAGAATAATTACAACTTCTTCAACTAATGGACAGGCAGGCGTAGGAATAGTGTTAGGTAAAAGATTAGGGCATAAAGTTAAAGAGTACTTACAATTTAGTGATAGAATAATTATGGTTAGATTGAGTACAAAACCCACAGATACTGTTTTAGTACAGGTTTACATGCCAACAACTCAGTACGAGGATGAGGAAGTAGAAAGGTATACGAGGATATAAATAGTATAGTGAGAAAAGTAAAAGGAGATGAGAATTTAATAGTTATGGGCGATTTTAATGCGTCAGTGGGAGAAGGTAGTGAGGGAAAAATGGTAGGAAAATTTGGGTATGGCAGACGAAATGATAGAGGAGAAAGATTAGTTGAGTTTTGCCAGGAACATAGATTAGTAACTGTAAACACCCTATTCGAACAACATGTTAGGAGAAGATATACCTGGAAAGCGCCAGGTGATAGGGCTAGATACCAAATAGATTATATTTTAGTTAAACAAAGATTTAGAAACCAAGTTAAAAATTGTCGTAGTTATCCAGGGGCTGACATAGATAGCGATCATAACTTAGTTAAAATGAAGTGTAAACTAAAATTCAAAAAATTGAGAAAGGTTAAAAGAGAGGGATGGGATCTAGGTAAGCTTAATGATAGTAGGGTAAAAGAGGAATATAAACAAGTATTAGATAATAAGAGCAAAGAGATAGCTGTAGGAGGGAACGTAGAAAATAGATGGAAAGAAATAAAACTGACTGTACATGATACAGCAATACAGACTATAGGTAAGAAAAAATAGAAGCGAGAAAACCGTGGGTAACAAAGGAGATAATTAGATTTAATAGAGAATAGAAGAAAGCTTAAACCTTTCAGAGAAGTGGATAGTGAAAGTAAGCAAAAATATAATACAGTTAGAAATAAGATAGTACATGAGTGTAG